>JAOTQQ010000001.1:91961213-91996545 GCA_026546715.1 Gallinago undulata | reverse complement strand
ATAAAAAAAAAAAAAAAACAACAAAACAAAAAACCAAAACAAAAAAAAAAAAAAAAAAAAACCAAACAAAACCAAACCAACAAAACCAACTTGCCAGTAAGCTAGGAACAGTTAAAAAGGAATTATGGCAGTGTGGTAGGTTTTTTTGACCATTTGTGACAGATTGAAAGCCTAGTGGAAGCTTGTTTCACTCAAGTCATCTATACAAATACCAAAAAGAATTCACTTGCAAGCCAAACCTTCTCATTCCCTGGATTTCTTTTGGGTGGAGATAATAGAGTAGTTCAGTTCCCCACTCAAGGAAATGCCTGTGGTGAGTGCACGTACTACAGGGAGGGGTACATCTTCACAGCGCAATTCAATGTCATGTACAGACTGAGGTTACCTCTTGTCTTGGCTACAGGCAGACCATGTAAGCTCAGAGCATTGCACTATTTTACCATGCAAAAGAGGCAATGCTGTGGCTGTATGGCTTCTTGGACTCAGTTATCTTGTGTGTTTATATGTGGCAGAGCACAGTACAGTACAGGGATTCACGCTTCTGGCTCAACAAGAGCGCATCTGTTCAATGTATAAAAGTTGTTTCCAGTCAGTGCCTGTTCCTGTTGGAGATTAGTGACATAAACTATGTCCTAAAATCTTTCTTCTCAGGAACATACTAAATAAATGTTAACCATTTCTGGTGTGTCTCTTGTGCAGACTACCAGCCCTTTCATAAATAAATGACCTTATGCATCAAGTATGCGGATGTCTTTAATTTTTCCCTGTTTCTCAAAAACAAGGGTTCTATGTCAAGACTTTTCATCCCTTCTTTGACCTCTGTGGGATGCTTTGTTAATAATTAAACAAAAATATAAATAAATATGGTAGTGAATTTTGGAAGTTGTTCTTCATCATTCTTAGCTCCAGTGAAAAATAAAGTTGCTGAATGTTCAGAACTGTAATTGCAAAGTTAACTTTCCTTGAGATTATCACTAGGAGTGTAGGAGGTAGCAAACATTTTATTCATGACTCATACATTAATACTTGCAAGCATTATTTATACAATGGCATTGGCAGTATAATAAATGGTGAATTTATCTTGTACCACAGCTTTCCAATGAAAGCCTTCAAAAATAATGTTTTTATTAAAATACAAGTGCAACAGAGTTCATTTTTTAAAGGATTCCCTATATTAGGTCATTTTAGGGAAAATGATCTGAGTCTTCTTCACCCTTAAGTTATTTGTAATGCAAAAATTAAAAAGCTGCAACCACATACAAGTAAGCTCAATTCCTTCTGTTTTTTTTATTCCCTCTGCATCTCAGTCCACACATAACTGTCATGCAGTCCAACTGATGAATTTTAGGGAGAAAACAGTTACATTTATCTAAAATACTTCAGTAGTTGCCAAGTATAGTGATGTACACTTGGTTTTCGGTGAGAATATGTATCATATTTCATAGAGATTATATCCTTCAAAATGAGGTTACACCAGTGTTAAAGGACAGAGCATATCTAGACAACTGTCTGGTGTATCCCTAATGTATTTGAAGTATTAGTTGTTTTTAGACACAACTAAGGTAACATTCTATAGTCAGCACTGCTACAATTTAACTCTTACTCTAAAAAAAGAAATCTTTCTTCAAATTAGGAACCCAGATAATTTCCATCACTTCCACTGGCTTGCACATAGGTTTTCCCACCACTAAAATAAAATTTCAATATATAAGCATAGTTTAATTGATAAACTGGATTCTTATGACCTGTGAAGGATAAAATTTGCATAGCAATTTAACATGTGAAGTGCTGTATTGAAAATGGGATGCTGCGATTGTAGTTCTCTTACTGCTTATTCTGGAATTAATTGAAACTAGCTACAGGAATAAGTGTCTGTTTCTTTGTAAGAAAATTTAATTTTAAAAGGTAGGATATACTGTAAAAAGATTAATAGGTATGTGGCACCAAAGGAAAATTATGCAAGTTCAAGGATCTTCTGTTAAGATTTTATAAAGCATTGGGCAGTCCTCAAAAGAGAACATTTTTTTCTGCTACACTTCTTATGCAGAGATAAAGTTAGTAGACACAGAAAAATGGACACTCCACAGCAAAGAGTTTAAGAAACCTTTAGGTAAGGATGTCAGTCTTTAGTCATCTTTCTAGTTTGTGCTTTTTCATTTAAAATTTAAAGTAGTTCTGTGATAAACTAGAGTTTATCTGACATCGTTATGCAGATTAGAACTATTAAAAAGATTTTAAAAGAAATCTATTTTAAAATCTAAAGAAGAAAGTTAAAACTGGCTGTTTGATGTAGAACAGGTAAGAAATGCAAAATTTTTACTTCAATAGAACTTTGTTGTGCGACAGAATGACTGCATAGCAACATAAACTAAATCTCAAGCTATATCTCTTTTATATTTTTTTCCCTGAAGAATAAGTTTCCTTTCACTCCTCATACTTTGAACAATGCTGATAAATGTTGGGAGGCAGACCACCATTTCTTTTTTCCCCATCCGAGCTCCTTCCCCACTGTCCTGCTGTGTCTTTATAGTTCTGATTTTCAGGCAGACATTTCATCATCTGATTCTGGGTTCTGGCTCTGAATAGATGTTATCCTCTCTGGTTATAGGAACATGAATAGGATTAACCAAGTATATCTTCTCAGGTATTACAGTAGAAAGAAATTCAAATCATTTGGCCATGAATTTCTCCATGAAAGCAGCGGTTCCACCTCATATTCCAAGAAAAGTGTGCCAATGTTCACAGAAAGATGTAATATTTTTCTGAAATGTTTTTATGATTAATGCAAGTCATTTTTCATTTGACTTTCAATATTTTTCTCTCTCCATTTTCCCCCCTTCTTAGGAATTTTGAGAAACAGAGGAATATTATTTTCATTGATATGAGACAATTTGTTGCTAGATTCTACTGAAGAGGTATTTTGTTAAAGATTGACACGGCCCAACTATGCAACAGTTTCCTATCACTATGTGATAGCTGCCTTCCATGTTCTTATTAAAGGCCTGAAGAGCTTTTAAAAGATGAAATAAAATGACTGCTAGTGAGCAATATTTGGGTACTACTAGTGAGCACTATCTGGAATTGAAATATTAAGTGTTTCCGCCTCCTTTGGGATTAATTATAATGGCTCAGGGCATTTTTGCTAACTGTTCTTTGCTGGAAAATTTGATCTTCAGTTGGGCTTCTTTCTCAAATTGTCTTGCACTATGTGTCCTCAGGACCAGGAATAGCTGCTGTAATATGAATTGTCAGGCTATCTAAGAACTGCCTAGAATGTTTGCTGCATCCTTACATGTTTGCAGGTATTACCAAAGTTGACGTAATAGAACTGGGTGCAATAGTTAATAGTTATCCAAAGCTGGGTGAGAGGCAGTGATAATTATAGAAATATTTTCCTAAGCTTTCCTGAACAACTTTCCTTTTTTGTATCGTAAGTCTTTAAATATTTGTGCAAACATAAGTTCAGCTGCACACATAATTTTAGGGATGTCTTCAGGCTGAAATAACTCTCTAAACAAGCACACTTTTTTAAATTTACTCTAACCAGACAGCTTAACCATGTCAGTAAAGTTGCAGCAGCAACATCTGCATAACACACTACAATATGGGGCCAAGAGCCATATAAGCTGGTATTGTGGTTGGCAAGACATGCGTTGTTTCATGCTGTTCCTTTTCCATGGTTCTTGTGTTGGCCCAGCATGTGTGGATAGCACTACCACTTTGCCCACAGAAGTGTAACTCTTGCTTTTTCTCATTTTGAACCCTAGAAGAAAATAAGAATCAACATATTTCTTAGCTAGAAAGAACTATTTTATCAGAAGTAACAAAATTCTACAGCTCTCACTTCCTGAGATATTCAGGCTTTTTGGAGCTGACATGTACATACACATGCACAAATCCTTTTCCTGTTAGTTTCAGACACAATCCAACAAAAACAACAAAACCAGATTATTTGCTTCCCCTTAGTTTCAAGTAATGTTGCATAAAATTATCTCAAATGGAAAGTAACTAACCTGATTACTGTAAATAAGAAGGAAGTTAAATTATGCTTTGCTCTATTTAAGGCAGTGCCTTAAGTGCCTTTGAAAGGTACTGTAGCCTTATAAGAATTTCCATGGGATAGAAGCTATCTTCTGAATATTTCACCTGGTTCCATGAAACACTATTTATTTTTAGATTGTCTTAAAGAATGTCTTTCTTCTTCTTAACTATCTCTAGAATTTTTTACATCCAATTTTATATATTGATTCCAAAAAGGAATCTATTACTTTGTAACGACTTCCCACAATTACTGGTGCAATATCACAATCTTCTTTTTTTTTTTTTTTCTAGTGCTTTGGCACAGGACTTGCTGCTATGATTGTACTAACTTATGCTATAATAATGTGTCATTATCAGCTAAAAGCCTATGTTAACATTATCATTAAAATCATCACTTGCTTAATATGAGTAGAGTTGAATTCTTGACTACAGGATTTGATGTTATTATCTAAAAGTTTTAGACCAGAGGTAACTCTCCAGTAGCATAGCACCATCATTCATGGCATGCTGATTCTTTCCATGGGACACATTAAAGAGAGGTCTGTCTCAGATTTTTATTAGAGCATTGCAGAATTCAGTTGTTTGGGTTTTTTTTTTTCATTTCAAAAAGGGTAATCTGAATGTCCAAGAAACTTTCTCTTAAAAACAAAATATTTCAAAATATTCATGTAGGCAAGGGCTATTAAGTAATATTCCAGTTGACTTTGCCTTGCATCACAGTCTTGATGCTGAATTGGCTTGGATGGGATTGGATTGGAAAGCTATGTGATGGGACTGCACTACTCATAGTGCACACCATGAAGTGTCCTCATGTCACTAAATAGCCCCTTCCTTGCCATCTGTGCACAGTGTGTCCAGGATCACTGAGTTTGCCATAGAGATCTGCTGCACATGGCCAGTAGGTTGACCACGCTGCAGAGCAGGCCTGGATCAAAGACATGGTCTGTGCGTGGTGCAAGTCCAGATGTACTACATTTACCAACACTCTAGCAGCTGGTTGTCAGGAGTTCCCTTTTACACTGGGACCAGCACCTGAGTGAGATCCACATGTTAAGATGGTTAAGATGGCTGCCCATAGATCCTGTATGAAGCTGTAATGCCAACTATGTTGCACAAGAGACCTAGGGAAAAATGAATCATTGCATTGGATACAGAGAAATCAGTAGCAAAGTATACTCTCTATCCTGACTGTTTTTAAACCAAGAGTTTAGAGTTCTTCCCTCTGCAATTACTCAGTGACCAAAATTACATATCAGACTGAAGCAATTAAATTTTTCTAAGAACATGTTGCTGAGGTTTAACCCCAGCTGGCAACTAAGCACCACAGTGCTTCTTGCTCACTTTCCCCTGGTGGGATGGGGGAGAGAATCAGAAGAGTAAAAGTGAGAAAATTTGGGGGTTGAGATAAAGACAGTTTAATAAGTAAAGCAAAAGCGGTGCATGCAAGCAAAGCAAAATAAGGAATTCATTCACTGCTTCCCATCAGCAGGCAGGTGTTCAGCCATCTCCAGGAAAGCTGGGCTCCATCACCTGTAACTGATACTTGGGAAGACAAAATGCCATAACTCCGAGCACACGTCCCTTCCTTCTTCCCCCAGCTTTCTATGCTGAGCATGATGTCATATGGTCTGGAATATCCCTTTGGTCAGTTGGGGTCAGCTGTCCTGGCTCTGTCTCCACCCAGCTTCTTGTGCACCCCCAGCCTGCTTGCTGGCAGGGCAGGGTGAGGAGCAGAAAAGGCCTTGACCCTATGTAAGCACTGCTCAGCAATAACTAAAACATCCCTGTATTATCAATGTTGTTTCCAGCACAAATCCAAAACGCAGCCCCCTACTAGCTACTATAAAGAAAATTAACTCTACCCTAGCAAAACCCAGCATGCATGTGTAGGGTTTCTTTGAAAATTTCATTTAAGTGTAAACAAATTAGCATGTACTGTGCAGTTTTCACTGAGTTTAAAAAGCACTTGGAGCATATTAATGCCATCACTAGCTAACAATGTAATTTTGTCACATTACGTGAACAGGCAATGAAGATTAACTTTGTACAATTAATCATAATTACTTTTAAATACTACTTGTTAAGTTATGTAGACAATGGGGAAAGTAATTTTAACAATAAACAGTTCAGGAATCTGCTCCTTTTATTTAAAGAAATTTTAAGTAAAAGTGCAGCTGTCTTTTTTTTTTCTATTTGTTTCCTTATTAATTATGAATAGAGCAGTTAGAGGTTTACACTAGGTTTACATTTTCTTCTTTTTCCCCTTTATGTGTTGCTTTGAAACACCTGAAACTATGCAATCATGATTCATGCATTTGTTGGTGCCAATGATGTTGGTGAACTACACTTTGGAAATAATGCTTGCATAAAAATGCAGCAGAAATTGGATGATATGTTTTAACTAACTTGACTGCAACCTCATGTAATGACATCAAATTGGCAACTGCTTTCTTGTGACAAAACATGACCTATAATCTCCCATTTTTTACAGAAATAAAAAAATGTCTACTAGGTAAAAAAGGTAGAGTACTAACTTTTTCCTTCCCTGAGATCCTTTATCTGATAATACCAAGTAGTTTAAGGAATTATAGTATATGTTTTTAACTCTTGCATAGATCCCTTGAGACATTAATTCCTAAAAACTTTATTTAGGAGCACCTGAGATAATCTGCCAAAGAGAGCATCTTTGCCACTAGAATACACGTACATCTTCAAAGTTCTTTTCCTGGAGGTTTGTCCTGCTGCATTCTTGGGTTTGTCAAGGAAGAAAAATTTGCTTGACTTGTCAGCAAGAAATTCGCTGAAAAAACGTGTTATGTTGTCATGGCTGCATTTTTTAGTTTTCTCTGACTTGCCTACTGCTTTGTTTTAAGTTGGGAAAGATGCTCCTAAAAGCACAGGCAGAGGCTCAAAATTACGGGTATAGAAAGATGAACCCCACCATCCAGGAGACAACGGCCGAGGGCTGGGTCCTGGAGCACATGCTTTCCTCCATACAGCCCTCCCAGGCGCTGCTGTGCCGGCGCTGCAGGCTCAGCACAGGACCCAGCCCAGTGACCCAGTGACTTCCCTGTCTCCCTGCTTATCCAGAAATCTTGAAAGAAAATCATGAGCAATGGCAGGGTGTTGGGGAGTAGTTACTAATTTTAAAGAAATAAAATTGTTTGTCATCTTAACATTTTGGGTTTTACCAGGGCAGCCTACAAGCCTGAGAACCAGGATACACAGCTGGCTTTGCATTTTCAGCTCCTCTCATACAAAGGTCCTGGTATTGTCTTAGTCCCCAGATCTCACAGGTCCTCTTCGTCTGGGCAAAGCAGAACCTTGTGTAACAGTCTGGTGAGTACAGCCTCACCTCTTTATATAACTGCGGGCAGGCAACTATCACAAAACCACTTAATGATTTCTAGCTCCTAATACCTGGCTTCATTCTTTATCCTTATCTAATAGCCTCTGCTCACCGAGGGTTTCCCCCTACCCCGTGACAAACGCCAGCTTTGTTTACTTAGGAAACCGGTGATTCTTGCCACAGTCTGTAGGGAATCTGGAGCTCTTGCCAAGCCCCAAACTCCAATATCAGCAATATCAGACCTTAGAGACATGTCAAAGCAATAGAGTTCACAAGTAGTTCTGTATTTCTTCAATAATGCCTGTGCAGCCTTTGAGGAACAGCTGAAAGCCTTCCTTCAGAAGTAAAAAGAAAGCAAAGAAATAGTGGAAGATTAAATGGAGCACAATTAATTCTCCTTTAGCTTTCTGAGGGCAGAGAAAGCAGTGTTATATTTGAAATCAGATCTAGAGAGAAAGAGAGAAGCACATAGGATTAGCTATAAATTTCACAGTTATTCTGAGCTGTTGTAATCTGCCGTTTGACCTGTGCCCCTCCCTCTGCCTTATGAGGTTTTAGTATTCTGAAAGACAGGGGGTGGGGAGAGAAGGTGGCTTAATGTCCTAAGGTCTAGGTTTGAAAGACCTAGATGGTCTATATTTGCACGCTTGTTAATCCTGATAAATCCTGTTGAGATGTTCTCCTGATGTCAGGCTGAGTTTAGAGATCTTCCAGGAGCAAACCTGAAAAACGGGACGCGGCTTACTGTGTACGGACAGACCCTCCACAGAGTCCTCAGTACAGCACACTAAGACGATGGGTTCGCTCATGGTAGGATTTCGCGGGAACAGAAATCTGCCCTTCCCGCACGTGCAGCCGTGGTGTGCTGCGGGAGATGGCTGTCCCACTGTCCCAGTACCACCGCATCCTCACGGGTAGGAAATCACCTTTGGGTAAGGGCCAGGCAGACAAAACGCAGAGTTCAAATCATTCTGGCTGAGACTTGAGTTACTGTGCCCTTTAAGATCAGCTGTGCACTCGCAGCTGACAAGTCAATTATTTTTAATGCGTATTCAAATAGTTGAAGCTGTGAGAGTTTTTTAAGGAGCTGTGAAGATTAGCAATGTTATTCTGGGAACCGAGGGGTAAATGCCCTCCTGGGACTCCAGGGCTGGGGTATTAATGGACGGCCGTTGTGTAACGCTGCCCTCCCTCCCTGCCCGGCTTTGCCCTCGGCAAGGTGAGCGGCCTCCAGCAACTGCACACAGGCTGACACTCTGAAGCCAAAACATTCCTTAAAAATACAAAATTAAAATTGCTTTCTCCTTGGGAGATCCAGTAGCTAATCAACAACTGGAAGGAGGCCCAGGGCAGGGGCAGTCAGTGCTGGTGGTGCCCTCAGGGCCATGAGGATCATTTTTATGTCATCAGCAAATTCTCCTTCCAGTTTTGGAGCCTTCTTTTGTCTTTCTTTTTGTGAATCCAACTGTTGCAAGCAGCTTAAAAAAAAATCGCTCGTCAGTGAAAGCAAAACAAGTTACAAAAACATAGCTTCAAAGGGCACAAACACACACACAACCATAATGAGTTCTATGGTTCATAATGAGCTTCTAGCTCATCTGGTCAAGCCATTAAAGAGACTAGAAAAAACATGTATCTTTTTATTAAGTCTACTATGCTAAGCAGAAAGTCCAAAAGACTATGGGGCACATAGAAGAAGTTTTGAACCCTTTATTTTTTTTGGTACCTCTCCAGCTCACTCCTCAGAATTGGAGGAGGAGATTTCTACCCCCCACTCCCTGTTTCACACCATATCTGGAGTGGGTAGGTACCCTGTGCCCTCACCCCGGCTGACTCTGCACACAGAGGCAGGGAAGGCAGCTGGACCTCACCACACCTCCAGGAGCCCATGGTACCCCAGCGTAATTGTGCCGCAGCCGAGGATGGCATGGCCAGCACCATACAGACATGGAAAATAAGCCTTCACGCACAAAAAATGCAGCCATCACCCAAATCTGGCCCCTATGCTAAGCTGTCAAATAAGCAGGTTTCACCAGCATTAATTCCATTTAATAGAAATGGGGAGATTTAGATTAAATATTAGGAAGAAATTCTTTACAGTGAGAGTGGTGAGGCACTGGAACAGGTTGCCCAGGGAGGTCGTGGATGCCCCATCCCTGGAGGTGTTCAAGGCCAGGCTGGATGGGGCTTTGAGCAACATGGTGTAGTGGGAGATGTCCCTGCCCATGGCAGCGGGGTTGGAACTCAAGGATCTTTAAGGTCCCTTTCCATATGATTCTATGAAATATTAGAAATTTGCCCTTTGGAATGAGAGTAAAGCACCAGAAGTAAATTATTTATATCTTCCACCACTCTGCTTATTATATTGTTGGGGTTTATTTTAATTTTATTTTATTATTTTTACAGTAGCCCTTTGCTTGTGAATTACTGACTTCCCAATCAGAAACAGATACTTTACCATGTGCACAGCACAGAGTGAAGTTTTATAGAGCCCAGAGACATATAAGGACCTACGTAGATGCTTGTATTGTGAATGGTTATAGAGCAGCAGATGGGTAAATTAGCACGGTGGTATTCTTCTAATAACGTCATAACACATGTATTGTATTATTTGTTCTATTCACAGAACCACAGGATGATCTTCATAGCTTACTGTTATGATTTTTTTCATTATTTAATGTACTGTTCTGAGGCTCTTGGAAGCTACTGCAAAAAGTGCAGCATTTCTCTTTATCTGAGAAAGCTCTGTACATGTGTAACAAGATCGCCATAGCCTTCTACATCACATAAATGTTTTCCTTTTCACCTGCAACATATGTCTTTTAGTGTAGAAAGGAAAAAAAGTACATTTCTCATCAATGCTTTTGCACAGTGCTTCTAGTTCCACATCCTGTAGATAAGCATGTCTTCCTTCTCAGTATTTCTACTCCTGATGCACTGGCTGCTTAGAGTTTGTCACCAGTGACCTTTGCATGTCTACAGAAAGTGTCTGGGGCTTTCCTGGCAATTCCAATTTCTCTCAGGCATTTTTCAGAGGTGGGGAGCTTTTTGACCTTGGCCTTCAGTCCCGACCTGCTTGGGGCAGGCTAAATGATGCACCAGATCAGAATTAGATAGCTGAACGTGTTAAGATGATTATTACTTTTTCAAAGGTCCTTATGTTTTGTCAGAGAAACAACAGTGACATCAAGACACAGGAAGAAAGTGAAAAAAATACTGTTTTCCAGAATCCCAAGTGAAATGTAAGGGAGAAAGAAGAAAATTAATTATAGACATCCAGCAATCCTAAAATTAATCTGTAGTTTCAATAAGTGGTATGAAATGCAATTAAAAAGCAGCAATGTGAAATGCATCTAACCATATTCTGAATAGATCTGTCAATTCAGATGATGGAAACATAATCAGCAAAACAAACTTTGCCCTCCAGTAAGATACTTGATGAGATGCTTCTGGGAATAACACTTGGAAAATTGAAATTCAAGCTGGTGTGCCAAAAAGAAGTACAAAGTTTGTGGTAGATGATGTATCACTTTTTGGTAAAGCATCTGTTTTTAATACTGGTCTAATCTTGTTTGAAAACTACATGCAGTTACCGCCAAATTTCATTTAATGCCAATGAACGGTGCCTTTGCTTTCACTGAGTTTGGTGTGATTGCAATTACAGTAAATCCAGCAACCACAGCAGAACCTGCACAAAGAGCCTGTGAAGTAATGGTCAGTCTGCACAAGTTATGCACGTGCCGTTTCTCCGTGCACATTGATTCCGGTGCGTTTGAAACACTGGATTTACCTCTTATGTGCCACTCGGGGATGAACAGCCTAGCACAGAAGTCAAAAGGAGCACTGCAACTACAGCAATGAGTCACACTGCACCTTTACAGGATTTCTTTTCCTTTAGTCTAGTTGAGTCTTGAGGGCAGATTAATTCCTGCTGGTTGTAAAACCTCAGGTGGCAAGACTTGTGTTGATGCATGACAATAAGTAATGTGCTAAACCTACTAGATACTCATCCAACCTTCTCTTCTCAGTCACAAGCCATCTGAAAACGATGACAGTCTTTCCAAGGTTTTCCAAATAATTGGATTCTGACCAACATAAAGATCACAAGATTAAATTTCACAGCAGTTAATTCTTTTTATATGGACATGAGAAACAGTTGGAGCAAGTAGTCTCCAAATTCAGCAACTGTTTCTGCCATCCTCACCACATTTTTACAGAAACAGAGGAACTGTCACAGTGACTTAGACCACCTGATCATGGAGGCCTATCCTTGACAGGTTTCCATAACTAGCTTCAGAGAAGAAAGCAGAAAATATGGAATTGGAATTAAAACAATCTGAAATGCTCGTTCCCTATGAATATCCCCCAATCCTCACTATTTATAGACTAGTTTATGACTGGAGGGCTTTATATCCCATGTAAAATGTATTAGTCAAAGAGACATGATGTTTATATGGAAAAAACATAGTATCTGGATTTCATGGCTGGTTATTGGTTACCATGTACAACACTTGCTACATGATCTCTCAGATGAGTAACACCTGGAGAAGCTCTGTTGCACTGGAAATCATCTGTAGTTCTCCAGTACCTGTGTGAATATAAGCGACTCCACCGCAGACATCTCATTAGTACCAAAACAGATATCTCAGACTCCTCTTTTTCACACGCAGAAGTCTAACACAAAACTGTTTCACTTCTCCTCAAAAAATGTCAATAACAATTGCTCAGAACAGATTTGCCCCCTACCTCGATGGCTCCCAGCTTTCAGAGGAGAACAAAACTGGCTGTGCTAATGCCCCTTCCTATAGTGCTTTCAGCTGAGCACTCCCCTTTTAAACACCACAGGGCATTTCTATGTTAAGGTGCTTTATAAATCAGTGTGTATTATAGTGAATTCAATGACCTGCTTCTGTGAAATTGCCAGAATGAATAGAAAACCAATGTTGTTAAATAGTTTGTGGTTTTGTTTTTTTTCTCTCTCTCTTAGGATGGATTTATAGACTTCTTGGAGTTCATAGCTGCAATAAATTTGGTTATACGAGGGAAAATTGACCAAAAATTGAAATGGTATTTTAAGCTATACGATGCTGATGGAAACGGATGTATTGACAAAAAAGAACTATTAAGCATATTCACGGTAAGGAAGTTATGACCAACGGCAAGAACATCTGACATAGTGCATTGCCCCTGAAAAACTAG
The DNA here is from genome assembly GCA_026546715.1 of Gallinago undulata. Taxonomy (NCBI): domain Eukaryota; kingdom Metazoa; phylum Chordata; class Aves; order Charadriiformes; family Scolopacidae; genus Gallinago; species Gallinago undulata. The sequence goes on along the minus strand of JAOTQQ010000001.1, from coordinate 91,983,956 downwards.
TTCCATCATGTGTTGTAAATGGATTGCCTGTACTATACCAAATGTTTTACAGTTGTACAACCAGAATTTTTCTGGCCAGCAACACTCCTGCCATTAGTTTCTGGCTTACTGAAGTAAGTATTTTACTTTAAACCATACAGCTACAGATGCAACACTTACTGAAAGTGAAAAACTGTAGAAACAGTGAGACATCATTGTGATAAACTATAGTATAAAGCAGGGTAGAACTGAAGCAGCATAATGGTAGGGCAACGAAGATGATTCAAGGATTGGAGCATCTCCCTCATGAAGAAAGGCTGAGAGAGATGGGACTCTTTAGTCTGGAGAAGAGAAGGCTGAGGAGAGACCTTATCAATACTTATAAGTATCTAAAGGGTGGGTTGAAGGAGGATGGAGCCAGACTCTTTTCAGTGGTTGCCAGTGAGAGGACGAGGGGCAACGGGTACAAGTTGGAACATAGGACGTTCCACTCAAATATGAGAAAAAACTTCTTCACGGTGAGGGTGACAGAGCCCTGGAAGAGGCTGCCCAGGGACATCGTGGAGTCCCCTTCTTTGGAGATTTTCAAGACCCACCTGGATGCAGTTCTGAGTAACATGCTCTAGGCAATCCTGCTTCAGCAGGGGAGTTGGACTAGATGATCTCTATACTCCCTTCCAACTCTAAAAAAATTCAGTGGAAATTCAGTGAAATGAATAAAACAGCTGGTTACAAGTGTTTGCACCAGTCTATTGGGAAAAATTGGCTTTTCATGCTAAACTTGCTGTAAGAAACTATATATATTTTATCAAAATATTCCAGTATTTTAATTTTTTGAAAGTATTTTAGATTTTTTTACTACAATGCCATTACCCCTATTTTAAAATTAAATCGGAGGAAATGATTTTATCATTGGATCATGCAGTGAAATTTGGACACAAATATTGTAGAGAATTTTGCAGAAAATGGGTCAACTTCAAACCCATAAAACCAAAGCAATGTAATTCCTTTTTTGAAATTATTTCTATATTTTTCAACTTGCTCTAGTGAAATAATATTTTGGACTTCAGTAGCTGTTTTCATCCAAAAGATATTACAGGTTTTCTTGCAAACACGAATGACTTAATACTGCTCCCTAAATGTACAGGACTCATTGCAGATCAAGGTTTTGCTCAGGGAGCATAAAATCTAAACAGGGATTTAATATCATAATAAATAAGGAACATACTTTGCCTGGATTCTGTATTGCTGCTGGTGCCTGTTAGATGCTGTTAAAGACTTTCAAGACCTGCTGCCCAAATTAAAAGGAACTGGAGCCAGATAGAGCCACAAGGTCAAACTAATAAAGTTGATGCGTCACCTTCTAAAGAGCAGCTTTTTAAAGGTAGAGGCTGCATCTCCCAGATTTCTTCTCATTTAAGACCAATGACATCTTTCTTTTGCAGATATTCTCCATCATTTTTCAGCCAGAAACAATGAGGCAACTGTGTTTTGTCTTGGACTTTATATGAAAAGAGAATTAAAATCCTTTTGATATAAAGATTTCTTTTTTCAACTTACTTGATTTTAAAACCAGTTTAAACCTGTGTATTTTCTCCTCTTTTTGCGTACAAGAACTTTAACTTAAACCTGCCTAAGTTTTGACCTAGGCTAGCTTAATATCAGTGGGGTCTAAACAAAAAATGAAAATATAGGCTCATAGCCGTTAAGGCTCTCCTCATACTAAGTATCAGTAAACAAGGGCTTGTCCAAAAAGGTATGTCATATCTGAGACATTAATTTAAACCACAGAAGTCCTATTAAAACTTCAACTACAGTTATGCAAACTTTGGACCAGCAGATCACTACCAACCAAAATTCCTTCCAGACAACCATGCACCCTCTCAGTGCCTTTTAACAGCCTGGTTATTTTATTATTTAAGGTAATTCTGTGATAGTCAGTGATTTAAGTACTTCAGGAACTGCTACTTTGCTCTTAGCACAAGCAACAAATCTCAGTGTGGCAGAGATGCAACCTTCTTCTGAAGACTGCATCAGGGTCAGACATATGCTTGTTGCTTCTGGACCACTGCTGACATATAGGCTCCTATTTTATTGACCCAAAAAACTACTGTCTCAGTGAATAGGACAAAATTTAGCAAAAGTATTAATGTATAACTTTACTCCAAATATTGAGTCACTTTGCCACAGAAATAGTAGACAGGAGACTTTTGGTTTTTTAAATTTCTTTGGAGGACAAGTAAATTCTGCCAACTTCCAGGACTGCTGGTCTGACTTTATTTGTGATTACTAAGTTAAACATGTCTTAATAGAAAAATGACCTAGGTTTTCTCCTCATGTGCTTTCAGCTGTGAAAAATAATACAATATTTAAATCACACAGGCCACAGGGCACTCTCCAAAGCCACAGAACTCTCTGGGACCAGATAAAAATGCTAGTATGGAATCTAAAGTGTATTGCAGAGCAGAGATGCCACATGGTTTCAAAAGATCTTCACAGATATGTAAATTAGTCTGTAATCTTCAGGCTGTGTGATGTTAATTAAAGTTCCAATCCTCATTACTGAAGATTTACTTGAAACAGCTATTTATTTAGTGATTTTTGAAAGGGTTCGTGCACTGAAGAGCTGCATTGCAATTACTGCCTTTGCCAGTGTATTGTATTTTCAACTTGATGGAAAAAAGTCTGAAAGAACTTTCTGCATTTCTTCCTTCAGGCTATCCAGGCTATTAATGGCCACACCAACATGTCTGCTGAAGAGTTCACAAACATGATATTTCAGAAGATAGATGTGAACAATGATGGTAAGAATCTTAGTTTCCTTGGCATTGGCAGGGATTTCCCCCCATAAGGAAGCATGCGATCAAGAGGGGAGTTGGACACCTTACCAAAGAACTGACTTTTAGATGAACTGAAAGCCTGACCTTGTGTTTCTTTACCTATATTGCATCAGCTTTACAGCAAAGTGTAAATCAACTGTATCAATTAAGCTGACATAGGAATTACATGCAGTAGGGACTAAAACAAGGAGGTTTTAGTTCATCCAAAATGCCAGTGCTCTGGTTACTGGGTTACAGAGCAAAATGAAAATGTGATCGAAGTATCTTTTTAGTATGTTTATGTTGCCTTAATCGTGCCTTTGTGTCTTTTTAGCAATGAAATGCCAGAACATGAATTTTTCAGAATTATCTTCCTGATACTCCCATTTCAAACTGCTTCCATAGTTAGTTATTTTTTTAACAGCTGCAAATCAGCAGGACTAGCTGTACATGAGGAATGCGATAAATTTAACCGAGTTTAGCTTAAATTATGCTACCTCTTTGTAGCTTCTTATTAAAGAAAAGGGCAAATAGACAAATAAGTTGCAATGTCTTTCCTCACATTAAAATGCAAGAAATAATCCGATCGTTGTAGGGAGCATTTCTTAAAATAAATCTCCTGATGGCTTTGCAATTTATTTGCATTAGCTCAAAGAAATCTGAGACCCGTCACGGTGGCAGTGAGTCTGGGCATGACGGTGTAATCACATCTCACTGGTAACTGCAGTGGGTTTTGTATGCTTGCACTCCAGTACTGGTACTTTGAAATATATAGCCTGGGATCAAGAGGAAGGAATTCAAGACCAGTTGACCTGCATAGGGTAGGAAAATGATGCAACGTGTCCACCTGACAAGTCCAGGAAACCCTGCCCAGCCAAAGACCTCAGTCAAAGGCAATACAGAGGGAAGGAGATGGGAAGTAAGAGGAGTGCCTGGGATAGAAGAAGAGATTGGAGGAAGTGAGTGGATGAGTGGCAAAGCAGGAGGAAGCAGACAGGCGTAGAGAGACGGCTTGCTCGGTCTCTGCTCCCAGGATGACTATATAAAGGCACTGGGGTTGAAATAGAAGGCGTGAACATCCTCAGGGCCACTACACGCCAGACCCTGGAGAGAGACTTACTCCTCTCACTGAAGCCTACGACTTCTGTCAAATGACATCCTTCCACTTTAATAGCGTGTATATGAGCCTGCTCACCACTGCAGTGAGGACCCATATGACTTTACTGCCCATGGGTATGAGTTTCATGTTTTTCAAATGCTGATCATTTTCCTTTTTCACATCAGATGAAGTTTCCAAGTTGTCATGAACCAAAAACAAAACAACACAAAAACCTCTGGGGAGTACTTAAATCCAAAAATAGCCAAAAGTCATCTAGCTAAGCATTCAACAAAAGTGCATGACACTTGAATTACTGCTCCCCTGCACGCTGGGGCTCTAAGTCATCCAGCTATCTTCCTCTTCACTTGGCCTTGTCATTTCTTATTTCAGTGAGAAATCATTCATCGTTGTGATTTTAACAAGAAACTTCAAACCGTTCTCAGAGGAAAGAATCAAGCCTTCCGATTAAACCAGGCTCTGTTTCCCCTTTCAGAGAAAAACACTGGAATAACTTCTAACCAGAGAATTGTGTACACTCCTGTGTACAATGTGAGCAGACACATGCCTAGGGCTGGCCTTTGCCTTTTCCAACACAGAATACAGAAGAAATAAAAAAAAAAAGGAATAATGCTAAATGATAATCCTACTCCTCAATAAAAAAAGATTTTATAGTTGTCATGACTTCAACATGAGCCAAAAAAAAATCATGCTCTAAATTACCATTTCACTTGCTTGGAAGAATCTAATCAAACCACTTAATCGTGTTTTTTTTTTACCTACATCTAATCGTGGCTCTAAATAATCCTAGTAGTCAACACAGGGAGTATCCCTGGTAATCCTCAGCAAATCACACCCTAATCTCTGTTAAAACCAGACATAATATAAATTCCAGTTAGCTCAGCAAGAATTGGTCCACGCAACTAAATTCCGCCTTGATACAGGCTTCACTTAGTACCCTTTTTCACACATTTCTGTCACTATAGATACTGAGTATTCGTAGTTGGCTTGACTTCTGTGAAAGCTGTGTTTGATCTCTTTTAACAAAAAAGAAGCGAGTTGGAGTTCTAGGATCTGATGCAAAGTAGGAAAACAATAGAAAATATTCTGCTTGCATTTGCCTGTCAGAAGAGAATGAGGAACATTCTTGAGGGTCAGAATCTGGCACGGATGGCCTTGTGTTGGTCTGAGATCAATTGCTGTTCCTAAGAAGTATATGATTTCCTTTCAGGGGAACTGACTTTAGAAGAATTTATCAATGGCGTGGAAGGAGACGACAACCTAATGGAATTGATTACAAAAAATTTTGACCTTTCCAACGTACTCAAAGTCATACAGAGTGGCAGGAGACACAGCATCTGAAGGAAACAGTGACGGATGTGACATCTGTGGCATCATTTCAAGGAAGATATTTTACATATTCAGGGAGCCTGATGTTGTCAAAGTCTGCTCAAACAATACTGAGCAGCCTGCTCCAGGAGTAACAATTTTCACTCGACTTTGCATCTCACCTTTTCTTTATTCTTTCCCTTGCTAATGACTGCGGCAACCACAGAATACAAGCATGTAACAGAAAACTATTTGATGCAATACAAATAACTTATTTGGAGTCTAAGTAAGGAACTGAAAATATTGCAAAATGCAGCCTTGCTAGAAGGCACGGAGTTAATAAATTTCTTCTTTTTAAGTACGGGCTCTTTAACCTGCTTTTCAAAGTGTGGACATAAACTTCTAGGTAGGGCTGGGTTCTATATGGATTAATTAAGAATGAAGCCTGGTTTGCATTAACTTAACATTTGCTCTTATCAGTACTTAAAATTGGAGTAAGTTCTCTGGAAAGCACCTCATCTTAATATTCCCAAGACGTGCATCCTCCTTAACCGACTATCTACCACTCCTGATTTTATTACATCTGTAAATTAAAATAATGTGATGTTTTGATGGGTTTGGCAGGGTTCAGCTAATGTTCTTTCAAATTAACCTTTTATAGAAATACTGGAATTAAATTCTGTTATCTTTGTAGAGTAAAATTAGAAGTTCAAAGAATAGCTAAAACCAAATGATGTTGTAAGCAATCTGTTTTCCCAGCAATTTGTGTCCTTTGAATTGCATGTTCTCCTTTTCAAAACAATTCATTTTCATTGGGTTCTTTGCCACAGCTGCATGAGACAAAAGGTAAGAGGTATCGTGACTAGTTCCTGCTGATGGAACTGCTGGCTTCTGCCAAACAGACTGTTTAACAGCTGAATTTCTCCTGCCTTTCCCTGACAGGGAGTACTAATTTAGGTACTGCCCTGCCCACATACGCAGGCAAAAGCTTTTAGCAATTTAGTCTCTTTGAGACTTAGTCCACCTTTCAAACTGGGTTGCAATTGTCTCTGAAGGTGGTAGCTGTTGGGAGAGCAGGGAAGGCATTCACAGGTGGCAGGATCACGTTTGCCTCATCTTCTAAGGAAACCACATTAAAAACAATTCAACCTCACCTTATGAATAACAAGATTAATTTTATGAGTTGAAACGGAAATGCATGAACTGTCTGCAAAGGGAAATTTATATTTCTCCCTGGTTCTGTTGGGATTGATTCTCTCTCAAGTCTACAAGTTTTATCAAATTACTATATTATATTGTAAGAATAAGTTCTCCTTGGCTGACAGTGCCCCACAGGCATCATACTAATATTAGTTATTGTTAGAAGCATCAGCTTTATGCAAAATAATTTTGCATGGATCAGTGCAGGTTGAATGAAACAACTATTAAGACTTCAATATGAAAATGTTTTTCTTCCAAATCCACTTCAAATCCATGTCCATTTGCACATGAAATGTGCTCCATCACCTGCAATTATTATCCCAGCTTTTGGTTTGATCAATGGAATATACTAAGAGTATGCAACATGCATCACTTGACATTATAAACAGTTCTGACATTATAGTTCTGACATTTGAATCTTTTATATCCTTTCCAGAAAAAAAAAAAGAAAAGGAGAATGATGTATAAGATTGCTGGTGGTTTGAATTTTAAGTTCTTGTATTTATTTATCATTGACACATTAATATATCATTGTCAGTATCAGTTTTCTCACAACCAGACCTCAAAAAGTTTCTTTTCTTAATCTAGCAGTTTTGCGTTTAGATCCTATGAGGTTGGCATCCTTCAGAATCAGCTTTAAAATATTTAAAATTAAATGGTCCACTTTAAGCAATTTGGGTGTCTGGGAACAGCTGTGGTTTGGATTTTTGCTTTTAAACTAATGAAGTTACAGACTTCGAAAAATGGTATCACCTATGTACACAGACTTTTTTTCTTTTTATGAAGGGTTTTTCAAGACAGCATTTCCATTTAAACCTGTCTAATTTTTCTGTGTAACTGTAACTATATGAAGTGAATTACCAATTCAGGAAGAGCATTGTTGGTGTATTAAAAATAACATGTATGAAAGGACATTCTTAGCCCTTTTTTGTTAAACTAAATTTTAAAGGAGTAGCTGACATGCTCATTTTCCACACTTTAATCTATAATCATATAGCAGAAACCAGTGTAATTAAGAAGCAAGTATCTTTGTTGTTTAATCTAAACACTCTGGCACATCATTTCCAGAAATATTTATGGACAGTAACTCCACATGTCTTTGGGACTAGTCATAAGATTCAATCTGGTTTTTATAAGTTGATTAACATAAATTTTCTTTAACTACTTAAGCACCATTTGATACACAGCTGCTTGAAATACTTGCATTACGGCCACAATTTTCTACTGGTTTCATTCTTCTAAATTTGTCAGCTGCTTATACAGCCCTGATGCGAAGGACTTGGAGGTGTTGGTGGATGAGAAGCTCAAAACAAGCCAGCAGTGTGCTCGCAGCCTAGAAAGCCAACAGCATCCTTGGCTGCATCAAAAGAAGCGTGGCCAGCAGGTCAAGGGAGGTGATTCTGCCCCTCTACTCCACTCTGGTGAGACCCTTCCTAGAATACTGCGTCCAGCTCTGGGGTCTCCAACATAAGAACGACATGGACCTGTTGGAACAGTTCCAGTGGAGAGCCACAATGATGATCAGAAGGCCAGAGCACCTCTCCTATGAGGAGAGGCTGAGAGAGTTGGGATTGTTCAGCCTGGAGAAGAGGAGGCTCAGGGGAGACCCTATAGTGGTTTTCCAGTACCTGAAGGGGGCCTACGGGAAAAGTGGGGAGGGGCTCTTATCAGGGAACGTAGCAACAGGACAAGGGGTAATGGTTTTAAACTGAAAGAGGGGAGATTTGGATTAGATATTAGGAAAAGATTCTTTACTGTGGGGGTGGTGAGACACTGGAACAGGTTACCCAGAGAAGTTGTGGATGCCCCTTTCCTAGAGGTGTTCAAGAAGAGGCTGGATGGGGCTTTGAGTACCTGGACTAGCGAGAGGTGTTCCTGCCCATGGCAGGGGGGTTGGAACTAGATGATCTTTAAGGTCCCTTCCAACCCAAAACATTCTACTATGATTCTATGATCAAGTGTACCAGCAAAATCAGGTGGCACATGGAAAAACTCAAGAGTGACTCCTCAAAGTCTTGTTCTAAACCAAAGTGAAGCTGCAACTTGCTTTGCTGGAGGTGCTTTGTAGTCATAAAGGTATATTGTAAGTTGACCTGGCTATTGGAATGCTTGTTGCTAGTTTAGCAGACAGCAGAAAAGGAAAAAGAAAGCCTAATGTTAGCTCATGTTATGTTATACCCCTTAGCAAATGAGTGGTTCAGGGCCAGTGCTGAGCTGCTGACTCTGATGGCTGCCAGAACCTACAGGAATGCTTTTGCTTCAAAAAGCCCTGCATGGGAGAGAAAAAACATTACAGCACATGCACTGAAGAAGAGTCTTTGTCAACAAGATTGATGCGGATGCCAGCTGTGAGTGTCTGGAGAAGCTGGGTTGCCTATATCATCGTCACAGGGGGGTAGGTTTTAATTAAGATAGATGTGTTCCGAGAATGGTTAACGATTTTGTCACCTTGTTCACCTTGGAAAGAATCACACATTTCAAATTCACTCTGTGCAGCTGGGTGAGCTTTGCCAATCAACAGGGTAATTGGTAGATACTCTTCTAATATCCTTATGACTTCATGTTCTTTTTATTGCATCCAAACAGCTAAAGGTAATTAGTGTGACAGTCCCCTTTTTCAAACAATTCTTAATTGTCCTAAAATTATCTCCTTTTCTTTTCTGGTCATGCAATATGCTAGGAAAATATATAGGCACTTTTTCTTCTAAGAATCTGGGAATTCAAAGCCACAAGTAAACTACCTTTTCTTGTAGATATGAAATTGCTTAAACATTAATAGGCATGATTAAACCTTATGCCATAGTTATGCATCCCTGACAAAGTGGGAGGACAGCTTGCTGTGGTGTGGAAAAGATCTCATAACTGCATTTAATTTTTGACCTTATGTAACATACAGACCCTAATAGCTAAATATTAAACTAAATATTCAAAGCTCAGGTCCCCTGCGCGCAAGAGGATATGTCCATTTACTTGATATTGGATCATGATTTTCCAGGTGGAAAGATTTCTAGAAGTCTTGCGTAATTATAGATATTGCTGAAGATATCAGGGAGGGATTTTTAAAACTTCTGCTAATTACAGGAGAATATTCAAAAAACAGGAAATGTATATAGCTTTACACTGTGCTTTTTGACCTGCCCTTATTAGAAAGGGAAAAAAAAACAGCTACAGTATAGGATTTTAACATGGCAAAATCTAGCTGACTTTAGGTTGTAAGAAGTCTGTCTGAAATAACAAGTATATTGACTGGCTGGAATAAGCTCTTTTCTCCAGTCCCTGCCCAAATTGTTTGCATCACTGGTGTTTCTACATTAGTAACCAGGCTATGGTGAACCCTTGCTTTATTCTCCACTGACCTGACAACTTCTGACCTAAGGATTTGGAAAGGACACACTGCTCAGCTGGTACTTGTAGCAGGCAGGGAATGTTTTCCTCCTGCAGCACAACAGGGACACACAGTGGAAGACAAAGGTCTGGCTTTGAATGACTCCCAAGGTAGATGGATCGATTTGAAGAGTGACATCTTATGCTTAGGCCTCCACTGATTTTTGCCTTACAGCAGCCATGTGAGAGAAGGTTCAGCCATCAAAGGTAGCTTAAGTGCCAAAGACAGACAGTTATAAAAGTTTTCCTGTGCCACTACTAAATTTTTATTTCCACCTCCTTTGCAGTACAACTGGAAGATAATTTAACGCAGCTTGCTACGCAGTTGTTACTGCACTTACTTACAAACGACACCGTAATGAAATACTAGCTTTTGAGTTGCTAAACCATCAAATACTACTGGCTCCTCTTTAAATGTCTAGTTGCATTTAGTAAGGCCTCAACTTGTCTCATTTAAAGCTCTACTGTTTACAAAAAACCATAAATTAACCCACATCCCGTGCAGAATACTGGAGAGACTGTGAGGGCACATGAGGGAGAGCCACAGAACACCCAAAAAGACCACAGGGAAAAAGAAGCAGGGGAAGAAACCTGAGCGGGTAGAGGAGATCAAGCCCCATGAAATGGGGTAATTGGTAGATGTCCCATGAAAGGGACATCATGGTGTGACAACCTCTAGCCCTAAGGGACACATTCTAGAGGAAAGTCCAAATGTCAAAGTATGAAAAAGAAGAAAAGAAGAGACTAAGGCTATGAATAGGTATGTTCATGCTGTGACTGTTCTGTGCCTCAGATGATACTTGACAATTCAGTTGCTTCTACCAGTGCTCAAGAAAATCTGAAACAGAAAGTATATGTAATATTTCATTTGAAAGTCTGTCTGAGATTTGGGTTTCCTTGTTGTCCTAATAGAATTGCAAAACTTTTCCAACAATGCCTGTCCTTGTTTGGGCCAGGTTGGCCAATGACACGACAACAGCTGCTCTTCCCCACCTCTTGCTCCAAGGAGAGGAAGAAAAGAGAGAAAGAGATTTATAGCTTAGGAAAAGCTAAACTATTTTGATGGAACATTAATAATAAAATTTAAAAGGAAAGAATGAAATAGATGCAATATATACAAAACCATATCAAGCTCCCAGGGAAATACCACCAGCAAGCACTGGGAAAGTCCTAGACTGGACTCAGTGACAAACAGGAGCTGGATTCCAGATCTACCTTCAGGAACACATGGATCAGAATCAAGAGTAGACAAACCAACATGGTGCTCATCAGACATCAGTCATTGACAACAGAGAGCCACAGACTAAAAGCCTTTGAAGAGGATCCAACCTGACCTCTTTGATCCCTCAGCTTTTATACTGAGTATGGCAGATGGGATGGAATACCCTACTGGTCAGTTTGGGTCACCTGTCCACTCCTCCCCACAGGTGCAATCCCTCCATGGGCTAAACACCAATGTCAGCTGACCCTGGTTGCCACAACAATAAATAAGAGCAAGAGCCTTACTCACTGAACAGAAAGTTGGTTCTGCTCCACCCCAAACCAGGACAATTGCTTTTCTCCTGTACAAAGGTAAAAGCCAAAACTGCGAGATTGTCTAGCATTCAGAAAGAATCAGATTAGGAATGCTATGAACAAGGAATATGAAATAATCTGCACCAGCAGTTTTTTCTACCTGAGGATAGTGCTGGGGCACTACTGATATTGGACCTGATTTCTCAAATACCAAGGGAATTAACCACTCAAGATACCTTCTGTTTCTTTGCAGATGCTCAACAGCCCAACAAAACAAACGTACCTTTCGTTGTTCCTCTCTAGATTATTCCTATTAGCTGTCCAAGTTAGTAAGGTACCAGCAGGTGTGCTGTCATGCAGAATTTTGCATGCTGTAGAAAACTATTTTGAAAATGCAGTCATTTCTTCTTCACAGACACTACTCTGAATGGCAGTGATACTCAAGTACTGTTTTTCACAACTGAGTCTGAGCAATTAATCTACCGAGAAAATGGCTGGTTTTCCATTCTCCTATCCCATGAGACATATAGACTTCTGGCTTTTTGAATATACATTGCAATTACAGACCTTTTAAGCTCCACCTTTCTTGGAAAAGTCAAAGTACACTCAGAATGACAAATTAATGTGGACTTACGGACCATTTGAGGTCCCATATATGTCAATGATCTCATTGATTGCAAAACGGAACAGAATTTCTTCATGCTAACATCTAAAGAATATATCGAATGCTTAATTTATGCAGAATCTTATTAACCTTTTGCGCAGCATAGTATTTCTGTGGGTTACTGCAGAAGGGTGTAGGGAAGGAGTGAAATAAGTATTTTGAAAACACTTAAAAAAATAGTAATGTATTAGACCCATGAACATTTTCCTTTTAAAAACTAATGAAATATTCACGGAAAAAGCTGACACAGTTTTGAGTGTATCAAAAGCAACTAAACTCCCATCAGGCTCCAGGCACAGCTTTTCATTCCTAGCATCCATTCACATGTTCCTTCCATCCCTGTCCCCAAAGCAATAAAAATTATGTGATTTTTTTTTTACACTGGCAGCATACCTCTGGCACATAGCTTTAATGGTTCTGGACAATATGGGAAGAGCTTGCTCTTTTCCTCCTCTTTTTATTTAAATTGCAAATATTTGACAAACTGTTTCTATCCTGGAGGATTTCAAATCCCCTCAGATTTAAAACACAGCTCCCTTTTATAGGGGTTCTAACACTTAAAGGAAGAAGTTGAACATTTGCAATTAAACAGGTATTTATTGTTCTTTCACTGTTCCTTTATTATACTAAAGGTGCTTATATCAAAAGAGGATCTTTATTCCCTTGCCCTCATTTATTTTTTAATTAGGTCAGTCTTCCCTTTGATATCCTGATCACTAGCTCATCCTCTAATGGCAGTGTCAGCTAGCAATCAATTTCTGGTGAAGATAATAATAATTTAGTCATCTTCTAAGTAATGCAATGACTTCCAAAAACGTTCCATAAATAGTTAACATCAAACAGCCCACAAACTATAGGGACTTAGGACCAGAACTACCTCCAAGCAGAATACTTTTTCAATTTTCCAAGAAAGTCTGGGCTCTTTCCTAGAACTTCAAAGCACACAGGGAAAATAAATACAGAAAAAAATACAAGCTTTTTAATTATCAGACTTTTTTTCTAAATAGCTAAGCTGGCAAGATTCCCAAGCACTCAAGTTAGGGGCTAACTTTCTTTAGAGAGTGGAAAGAGAGAGCTCTTGTAGTGGTAGGTCAGCACATCAGAACTACCGTCTAAAGAAGCTGCTAGGAATAATCAAGCAGAATGAAAAAAGGAAGCTCCAAAAATGTGTTCTGCCTCCCAGGGTTAGTAAATTCCTCTGGAGAACACAATTATAAATGTTAACCTGCTACATCTGGTAGGTTTGATTGTTGCAGTAAGCACATTTGACCCCACTCAGATACAGGATGTGTTCTGCTGTCACCTTCTCTGTCTCCTGTCCAGAAAAGTACCGAATGCTGCCAGGTTTCTGAAGAAAAGCCAAATGTGTACAACAGGCAAGAAGGTATTCCCAAGACTAATGGAAAGTGCCAACCAGCGACCTTTAAAGAGCCCAAAGTGAGGGTGGACACGAAGAAATGAGTGTCCTGCAGGTACAGAAGTTATGAAGAAATGGTTCAACAAACAAACTATGTTGGATAGATGAAACCAAAATCCTTGAAGGAAAATCCTTCTAGCCCCCCAGTTTTTCCTAAAAGCAGTGATGGCAAAGCAAGACAGTCTGCTGCTGGCAGGAAGGATTATTTTATGTGATAAGCAAGCAAATCAGATGTGATGGGTTGTTTGTGCATGTCTTTTTTTTCCTGTTCCCACTGTTTTGGTCTGTTTGTGGCTGAGGTGTTTTTTTCCCTCTAAATCCTTTCTGTTTTTTATACTTGTCCAAAGACTACTGGAAGCTCAAGGGAGAGGGAGTCAGACTGAGAACAAGCAGGAGAGGACAGATAAAAATGGCTTTCTGGCATCTGGGGAGTAGCTTTGTGCTGGAGAAAACTGTTTACTCACAGATGTACTGCTCCTGCTGCTTATTTTGATTTCTTTCATTTCTGCTTTGCATCAACATACAAGGCACACTGTGAAGATGAACCCTCCTGTTTACTGGAGAGCTATAATAAAGCATCTTTTTCTATATATCTAAAACAGAGACATCTGGAAATGAGAGCCATGGTGCAAGGAAGCCTTGTGACACTATTCCCATGACAAGGCTCTGCTTATCAGACTGAGAGAAGCTTTTCACATGTTGTGGTAATTTTCAGTAAAAATTGCCACAGATGGTATTAGTTAGTGTTTGTGGCAATTATGAGATTAGTATTTGGCTACAGATCTATCCCCACATGTTTCTGTGATACCAAAAGGAGTGCAGAGATAGAGATGCACGAATAAACACAATTTTTTCTTAAACGAGGTTTTGTTGAGAAACTATAAATTTCACTATAAACTTTGTAGCAGTATGGTAACCAGATATAGTGAGCTACATAAATCCAGATCTAATTTCCACTCTAAAATCTGTATCTCTAATCTGTAGCCTAATCTGTATCTGTAAATGATTCCTGATCAGCTTTTGTTTTCCCACATTCTGCTATTCTATTTATGGTATCACTTTTAAAACATATAAGCAAGAGCTACAGACAGTTGACTAGCAGCTCCTTTGCTCCTGCCCAGCATCCATCTCCTTGTTGAGATATTTTATACCCACCTCATGGCTCGTGACTGTGTCTGCCTTACTAGACTTTCTCTAAACACAGAGAAATGTCTAAGCAAGTAAGCGTTAACCTAACATTATAACAGTAAGGCAGAAAATGAGTACAAAGCAACACTTCCTTTTTCTTTCTAAATTATTTGGATATTTTGTGCCAAAAGGCAAATGTAAACTGTTGGTTTAACCAAGCATGGTGATCTGTGACGCTCTAAACACTGGGTTAAGCGATGTGGAGCACTGCATTCAGCTTGTCAAAGCAACCTCATGAGCACACATACAGCTCAGTCATGCAATAAGCACAGGAAGCTTGAGGTGTGAAGATGTGTGAAGGATCAGGGTATAATAGTGTGGACTGGGAATGTGTTTTTGAACAGGGCATTTTTAAGCATAGGTGCCATGGGCTAGGTGTCCTCTACTACAATGCAAGAGGGTTAGACAGCAGATTAGACACCTGGCACCAGAGGTGTCTCAGAGCACAACAGCTCTGCAGAGCCCCGTGCCCTGCACTTGTCACTTTGACTGTTTCCTTCCCAGATCAATTGGGAAAGTAATTGGTCTAATCTTCCTGTTCTATTTGTTTTTATGTGGGGTGATATAGTTCCTCCTCACTGTCCTAAGAAAAGGGTCACCAAGCATCCAAGTTGTGTGCATCTGTTGATGGTTCAAGAAAGATTTCCAGGCTCTCCCTGCTCATTTTGGCCTTGCTCCTATTTGTACCCACCCCCACCCAAGCTAACCCCATCAATGCATAATAATTTTTTATTCTCTATCCAGCACTTTGCTACCAAGTCTTTATTCACCTCCTTTGATTTTTCTTGTGCAATCCAATCCTTCCGCCAACTTCACACAGACCCTATTTTAATTTTCAAGCCTTCCTCACAAATAAAATTTCTTCCCACTTCCTTGAAGAGAGCCCATAGAAGAAGGCTGGAGGGGCAAGAAAGAGGAAGGTCAGAAATTCAGAACTCCATGCACCAATCCAAGTGTCCTTTATGCCTCAGAAGTAGTAAGCCACCTGAAGAAAATTGAAGCCTAAGTGTCCAGATGGGTTTAGCTCCTTGCTTTGCAATCCACAGTGGTTAGAATCCAGAATTTTGAGACGAGCAGGACATGTCTGTAAATCTATGCTGCCCACTGACCTCATTCGTAGCCATGAATTCTTATGAGCTTGGTAATGGGCAGGAAGATGCCCACCACACCTTATTTCCAGTAGGATGTTAGTGAATCGCACAACACGCAGGCTTACATGCCATGTAACTCTGATTTAGCCAGTTACCTGCTAGACAAAAATCCTTGAGAATACAGCAGCATGTTTGCAGGCTCCCAGGTGTGTACAGGGGGAGTCCATGCCCTGCATAACCCTGCCGCCCTTGCTAATGCTACAGTCCCAGCTGGTTGGAAGCCAGTTTAGATACTGTTGCCCCTATGTTCATATCTGCCCTCGCCGGACAGACCCAGCAACACTTGACTTACATAAAGCTTGCCTCAGCCATAAGAGCAGCCGCGGGTTGAAAGAGGAGGGCAAATAATAGCTCAAGCATAGCTCTGGTTTTTGTTCCCCACAGCAACAAGTCTAGCTTAGAAAAGTGTGAATCTTTGCAACTGCAGCCCTGAAAAACCATTTCCTGTTTTCTCCCAGCAAGCACAAACCTCTGTGCTCCTAAACCACATGCAGCTTCTCTAACCAGACACTGCCACAGCACTTGTGCCAAAATATGCCATTCTGAAAATAGCCTTTCACTCTCTGTATACAGCAACTCTTTCAGGCAACTGCAAACGCTTATGAGCAGTTTTCTAATAAGGACACGGACATTTCCTTTTAATGAAACTAATCTTTTCTATCTGAGGAGCTGTTATAATTTCATCTAGTTTGGCAACCAGGCATACGTTGTTGAACCATGCAGACCAAATATTTATTTTGACCACTTCAAAAATATCTTGTGGGCTAACTCTGGTTTGCCCAGCTCTTTGTTAAACAATTGCAAATAAGAAACATTCAAAAAATCACAGCTTGTTTATGCATAATTTGTACGCTCACAGTAGAAAGGGCTATGTATCTCAGCTAAATCATTTGCAATGAATTATTCCACCATTCGGTACAGATGCAGAGTGTTGGAAGTTACAGAACATTATGGAAATGTATCTTCCGTCCTCAGGGGATGGGAGAATTTTAATTCCTGGCACCAAAGGCAGGCTTGAATGAGAATATGATTAAACTTTTATAACTGCTTGATGTTTTCTTGGCTCAA
Source organism: Gallinago undulata (assembly GCA_026546715.1). Lineage (NCBI taxonomy): Eukaryota > Metazoa > Chordata > Aves > Charadriiformes > Scolopacidae > Gallinago > Gallinago undulata. The sequence continues at coordinate 91,967,146 of JAOTQQ010000001.1, read as the reverse complement.
TCAATATTCTTTTCAATAAGCCCGTGGCCTGTTTCAGAAGCACTGCCAATATTTGTTGTTCAGTAAATGTGGTTTTATTTTTCACTCCCGCTGAACTGATCAACAGAATGACATTGATCACAATGAGCACTGTGTTCAAACATTTTTAAACAATTTAATCTGCTCATGGAGGACAGAGGTTAGGTAGCTGTGCTGATTACAGCACATCTTTTAGTGGCCTGCTACAGACGAATATGCTTTGATATCACCTCCAATGTATCCGACTGCAATCATTCATTTGTGAAAGCTGGCAGGAATGGATGGGGTCATGCAGAATGGTTGCTTCGTTTCTTTCAAAGGAAGACCTAAAGGGACACAACAGACAGTCATATGTTCCTCAGGAGGACTAGCGTTCTGGGTATAGACCCTGTGAGCAATCCATTCTGCTGTGTGTGATAGCAATCAGGGGAACTGGCTACAACTCTTCAGATGTTAATACTGACAAGCAGAGGGATGGTTGACTAGAATTTAGGATATGCCTACAGCCTGTTCAACAATCTGCCAATGGTCTGTACATAACCTTGGGCAAATCACTTAGCTCTGTGCCTTGGGTTTTCTATCTATCAAGCAAGGTTATTAATTCTTACTATGCTTTGTGAAATTCTTACTATGCTTTGACATCTATGCAAAAGAGGTGTGATGTGACTCTTGAGTAGCGGCATTTGTTCAGCACACTCATGACACTCAGTTCTTTGCCAAACTGTTTGCCAGGCAGTTTCAGCTGATGCTGAGAAATTGGAGAAAGTGGTGAATAGTGAAAGGGGCAAGAATTGCTTGTTCCTCTTCAAGGAAATTCTCATTCTTTGCTTCAATGGTAATACAATCCTACTAAGTCTGATTCCTGAGCCTTGTGCCCTGAGTGATAAAAGGTGACTTTTGTTCTCGCTTCTCCATTTTCACATGTGATGGTAAAAAAGGCTTGGCCATTTCAAGGTAATGGCTGTCCTACTAATTGCTTATCCCTCTAGTAACAGACATGGTGGTTGAACTCGGCACCTATCTTTATAAATGAGTTTATAGTCAGAGATATGCCAGTGATCAGGCAGATCAGGCAGAGTAACCTGGTGCTGTGAGTTAAGTCCTGCCAGCAGCCAAGCACCCACATGCAGCCCAGTGGGACAAGGGAGAGAATAGAAAGAGGAAATGCAAGAAAACTCCTGAGTCAAGATAAAGACAGTTGAGTAGGTGAAGGAAAGCAGGGGAAAAAAGCCCTACAAAAAGCAAGTGATGAAAAGGCAATGACTCACTACCTCTCACAAGCAGAGGTCTCTGAGCAATGGCCAGTATGGAAGAAAAAAACTAATCTTCTTCTCCTACCACAGCTTTTATTGCTAAGCACGATGTCATATGGTATGGCATATCCCTTTGGTCACTATGGGTCAGTTGTCCTGCTGTGTCCCCTCCCATCTTCTTGCACAGCACCAGGCTACTCATACTCACTGGCAGGGGAGAGGCAGCAGAGTGAGAAAAAAGATAAAGCCTTGCGCTTGCAAGCACTGCTCAGCAATACCCACATAATTAATATCTTACCAACACTATTTTAACCACAAACCCAAAACACAGCACCACAGGGCTGCTATGAAGAAAGTTAGCTCCATCCCTGCCAGACCCAGTATATCAGGAAAGAAATGAAAATAGCCAAGTCCCATTCTGGCAGAAGATTGATTAGACTGGAACTGATTAAATTACTCCTCCACAAAATTAAATATGCTTTTGAACAACTGAGGGCAGTAAAAAAACCCTCGAAGAACGAGCGACACAGCAAGGGCAGCCTTAGAGCCTGTTCTGATTCCCTTCTAGCAGGCGTGCACATGAGGTTCAGAAATAGCTAAATAATGTTAGTCTGCCCAGTACCGCGTTTGGGGGCTTGACAAAGCATTCGGCTTGAAGGGCAAGATTTTTGATGGCTTCTTGATGGCCAATTGCAGATGATTCTTCCTTTTGTAAATGTTTATGTTTTATATAAGCAGAGTTGGGGAGTGGTTGGGTGTGTTTAATTAGGATAAGGTTTGGAAACAGTTGACTGTTTAACAGACACTCATGCAGGGACTGCCTTATGTGAAGGAACGAATTTGGGACTTTGGATAGAGTTGTGAGCAAGGAGGACTCAAATACTGTCCTACCTCTAGGAGAACACAGAAGGCAGGGCTTCTCGCAGAGGCCTGCTGCAGCACCTGGCCTGTGCTGACTAATGTACTGAGGTGTTTTCCCAGGATGCTAACGTACCCTCTTCCAGAGGCAGCCCAGCCCTTCTGCATGCCCACAGCTACTCCCCACTCCCACATTTCTCAGTGGTTTTCCACAGCCTCTCCATCTCTAATTATATTCACTGAGTTGACACAAGCCGAGCTGTGCAAGAGTTTCTGGAAAAGAGCAGTTATTTTATGCCTTCATACTCCCTTGTACAAAGAGTGAGAGCAGCATGCAATCCGGAAAAATATACTGAAGAGAGATGAGTTTGTCATTTTAATAGTCAATGTGATGTTTTGGCTGTATCTGAAGATCAACATCTACAAAGAATAGATGTGTAAATCGCTTTCTATACGGTTCTTTAGAAGTTGCTTTCAGAAAATGATTTACTATTCCAGATGCCTACATACTCAAAGATATTGACAGACTGGAGAGAGTCCAGAGCAGAATAGTAAAAATGATCATTTAGTGCAGATGTTTTGATTTATAAAAAAGTGACAGAAAGATTAAAGGGATAAAATACAGTTTGAGGCTGGGCTAACTGATGAGCTAGAGAGGACATGGCTCTCTCCAAATATGAATAAACACCATGAATGAAAAAATTACATATGGCAGCATACCACAGGGTAAGCAATAGCACACATATCTCAGTCCCACAAATTATTCTTCTGTAAACCAAATTAATCAAAGAGAAGTTGAGGTTAAATCTTCTGTCAAACATTTCTGCATAGAACTACTCGAGTAGGAATAGAAGATGAGCTTCAAGCACTATATGGGCACCAAAGAAGTCTTCTTCTTGAAACGTCTGTGCTTCTGCATCGTATTAATTAACAATATTTTCTTTTACAGAAAAGAAAGGACACAATGTTCATTGTTTACTTAATCATAAGATTAAAAAGATGCTGGCTGTCTCATACCATAGGAATTTTCCTGCTGACATCAGTATGCCCTTTTCCCAGCAGCAGAGGAAGAGTGAAAACCCACCTAAGAGCAAGGCCTCAGAAATCTGATTGTCTACTGACTGATTTTCACCTCTCCACTGGTACTGTTCATGCTTCCTCATGGCACATAGCACAATGACACTTTTACAGCCCAGCTACCCCCACTTAGGACTGCAAACCACACCTCCCAGTACTCAGCTTATTTGTGACTTCAGAAATAGTTTTAAGGATTTATTAATTATCTTTGTTGGAGCAGAACCTGAGACAAGGACTTTGTTACGCTAGGTGCTGTATAAATGAAAAGACAAATGGGTAGTCCCTATTAATTTACAATCTCAATAATTAAGCAAGCGATGGCAAGCAGCAGACACAGAAGAAAGTACAGAGAAGCACTAAGATAGGCCATTCTCTGGTGACACAAGACAAATGATATCTGCTGTTTCCTATAGGGACCTTAACAACAAGGTTTTAACGTTATGGCACTTCCTTATTTCCCTCCTTTTGCTTGTTTCGAGTTTGATGTTTAGACCTTGCTTTGCAGTCCAAACGCATCACCTGGGCAAAAGCATTCACTAGTATTTGTTGACTTTGTGATTCCTAAGGTCACAAAGTTTGAAATTTTGGTTACACCTTATCAAATATACCAGAAGCTACTGGCATAGGATAGTTTTCATGCACAACTGAATACCACTCCCATTTTCTCACAGGGGTGGTAGAAGAAATTCTTTGCAATTGAGTGCTCCTGTCACTCTAGTGAAGTGTAGCATGAATTCCAAACAGCCACAAGTAACTAATGGATAGAATTGCTGAAAGACTGATCTTCTATCAGTAAGACTGAATATCAGGAACATTCCTTTATTTTCCTAGATTAGCGATTACATCAAACACAAATAAGTCTGGGGCTATTTCTATTATTTGTAATATAAAATTACACATAAAGAAATTAGAAGACATTAAGGTTGTAAAGTGAGTGACTCCTAAACCAGGGCAAAGAAAGGGAACTAATTCCATCCTATGTGTACATTGTATTTCAATCTTTAATTATCCAAGCACTGCAAGGGGATCAAAAAACCTCACAATGAAGGCCTCAATGACCCTAAACTCTACAGTGAAGAACCAGAGGCTTTATGAAGCTTTTTATTTTCTCCACCAGCAATTTCATGATGCATTTTTTCCACATTTTTCACTTTTTTGAAAGAACTAGTTATCCAGTACTTCCTTTTATCCTTCTTTAAGTGTGGGGCTTCAGGTCTTTTTCACTACACATCATGTAAAGCTTGCCTTGAACAAGCTTTAGTAAACATACAAGTAAGTATAGACTTACTTGTTCTACGAATAAACGTCATGGTAATATTCTGACCTATTGCAATATTTGACCATGTTTGAAGTATCACGGGATTTATTTTTCCAGTATTCAGGTGAGTAAAAGTAGTATTATTCCACTTTTACCCACAGGAAAGGAAAGGGACTTGGTCCAAATTACTGCGTGCCCACCAATTTTGTCAACTCGGTCTGAGATACACAGAATCTGATTTATTCAGAGTGTTTACAATTTTTTTAAAAATCTTCAGAAAATTATATAAGCTTCTATATATACAAAGGATAGCTTCCATCAAAGTGAATAGCAAGAGAAAGTGCTGAGAGCTTCTGCAAATCCACTCCCAGGTCAGTATCAAGAAAATAAAGAATATGCAACTGGGTGATCATCAGTGAGGTTCTGGTTTTTAGATTATTTGTCCTGCATTCATTCCAGTGGGAGGAGGGTGACAAATGTATGGGTAGGATCTAGTTCATCAGCTGCGAATTACCACATTCATCCTTTCTCTTCCTGCTAACCAAACTCAACACTTCACTACTCTGGTACCTGGCTGGATCACCAAACACATGTCATTTAACTGCTGAGCCCAGGGGTTCATGCGATGGGGGCAGAAAAAGGGTAAGGCCTTCATGCTGAACCAGAGAAGGGGTAAGGCCTGCCAGAAACAGGGTAAGGCAGAGCTTGTCAGCTGTGGAAACCTCACAACCACGTAATAGTAAGAATGCTAAAAAATGGGTGAAAGAGTGTATTTTTCTTCAGTTCTGCCATTTGAAAAATAAAGTTTATTACAACTGAACTCATAAACTCCAAGTAGATAAATACAAGTCAGCTTTGGACAAGAGGCCAGTATGAAAAATCCATTTATGTCTTTACATTGGCAAAGTGACAAATGTTTTGGGTTTTGGTTTTGGTTTTTTTTCCAATGGGATACTCCAGGGAACTTGATGTGCTCATAGCATTTTAGTTTTTGCTTCTTTTTTTTATAGAGACGGAACGGTTCCTTGAAGAATTTAGTTCAGTCAGCTGGCAAAAATTCAGTCCGCTGGCAGAGGCCTCACGATCACTCTCCCTTGTACTCATGGGGGACTTCAACTTCCCAGATATCTGCTGGAAATATAACACAGCAGACAAGCAACAGTCCTGGAGATTCTTGGAGTGCATGGAAGACAACTTCCTAATGCAGCTGGTGAGGGAACCAATTAGAGAAGGTGCCCTACTGGACCTGCTGATATTTAACTCGGAAGGTCTTGTGGGGGATGTAGATGTTGGAGGTCGTCTTGGACAGAGTGATTATGAAATGATAAAATTTTCTATTCTTGCTGAAGCAAGGAAGGGGGCCAGCAGAACTGCCACACTGGACTTCCGAAAGGCAGACTATGGCATCTTCAGGAGCATGGTTGAAAGTGTCCCTTGGGAGACAGTCCTGAAGGGCAAAGGTGCCCAGG
>JAOTQQ010000001.1:91949346-91961113 GCA_026546715.1 Gallinago undulata | reverse complement strand
CTGGTGAGGCCACAACTGGAATACTGCATCCAGTTCTGGGCTCCCCAGTTCAAGAGGGACAGGGAGCTACTGGAGAGTCCAGCGAAGGGCAACACGGATGATTCAAGAATTGGAGCATCTCCCTTACGAGGAAAGGCTGAGAGAGCTGGGACTCTAGCCTGGAGAAGAGAAGGCTGAGGGAGACCTTATCAATGCCTCTAAGTATCTAAAAGGTGGTTTGAAGGATGATGGAGCCAGACTCTTTTCAGCAGTTGCCAGTGAGAGGATGAGAGGCAACGGGCACAAGTTGGAACATAAGACGTTCCACTCAAATATGAGAAAAAACTTCTTTACAGTGATGGTGACACAGCCCTGGAACAGGCTGCCCAGGGAGGTTGTGGAGTCCCCTTCTTTGGAGATTTTCAAGACCTGCCTCGATGCAGTCCCGAGTAACATGCTCTAGCTCTAGGCAATCCTGCTTCAGCAGGAGAGTTGGACTAGATGATCTCTATGGTCCCTTCCAACTCTAAAAAAAAAAATCAGTGACAAAAAAAAAATATTCAGTGAATACTGGAAAGGAACAGGCTGATATCCAAAACACCAGTGCCGGTCGGTGGACATGAATGCCTTAGCACTGTCAGTTCCAGCCCTTCTCCTCCTTCTCCTCAGCACCTTCGGGCCTGCAACCCTACAGGACCAGCTGGAGAATGACTGGAAAGGGCATGACTGGTGGCGGCCATTTAGGATCAAATTCTCCTGCCTGGAGCTCCCCCCCAGCCTGCACCGCTCCCCAGCCTCAAGGAGCTCGGCGTCTACTTCACATGAAATGGCGCATTCTGTTTCTTAAATGCTGGCATTCTGCCGACGCCAGGGCAGCACCCCGCGGGGCAAGTGGGCCTTCCTCGGTCCCGGCACCCACGGCTGCCTTCACAGTGGTGCCCCTGCGCCGCCACGTTCACTCCCGCAGAGGGAACGCCCCCTCTCAGAGCGCCCGGGCCGATCCGGTTTACGGGCGGAAAGCGGCAGCGGCCGACCGAAGGCGCAACCAGGCGGGAGGTCTCGGCAGCCGGGCAGCAGCACACTGGCTGGGTAACAGCACAACGCCCGCCACCACCGGCCCCAGCAAGCACGGAGCTTAACGGGCGGCGCCGGTCGCAGCCAATGTGAGTCACAGTAGGCCGCTGTTGCTACGTAGAACAGCGATTTTGCACCGCGGCCAAGCCCCGCTCCGCTGCAACGCCTGTGCCCAATGGGAGGACTCTGAGGCGGGTTGACTGTGAGGAGTGGGCCCTAGCAGCCAATCGAAATGAGAAAGGCGACTGACTGCGGACTCAGATGGGCTGTGGCGCCTGAGATGACGTAAGCAAGTGCCAACCATTGGCGGGCCGGAGGCTGTGGAAGTGGGAGGTGGCGCGTAGTTTGAATTAGCGTTAGCCCGCGGGGGAAGCGCTTGTCGGGGGTGGCGGTCGGGCCGCCCGCCCGCCGTCCTCTGGCGCCGCGGAGAGGAGCGGCCCGTGCGCCAGAGCCGTAGACATGGCTTTTGACCTGGGCGACCGGCTGCAGCGGAGCAACGCCCGCTTCCTGACCTCCATCCACAGCATCTTGGAGCGGGTGAGGGCCGCGCTCGTGCGCTCCCGGCCCTTCGGCGGGGGGTCCTCGTCACCTGTCCGAGGCGGTGGGGAAGCTTTGTCACCGGGGAGGCCGTACAGCCTGCGGTCTTCCAAGCCGCCGCCCTGCGGCGCTTCTTCCCGCCTGTCTCAGGAGCGCGGTATCCCCTTCTCCCGTTTCTCTCGCCGAAATGGCGCATGGCGTGGCTTGACCGGGCGGGGGCCCCCCCATGCGTCCCTCTGCCCGCCTCGCCTGAGGCTGTGACAGCCCTCTCTCCTCCCCTCCTTCCCGACCGCCTGTTAAATCCTGGTGTGTCCGTACTGACGGGTTCAGTTTCCTTGCTCGGCGCTAATTTGCACTAACCTACACTGAATTCTCTCATTCGTTTAATTATACGTGGTGTCACGAACTCCTATTTTTCCCGGCTGCTAAAAGCAGCTGTCACCCAGGGCCTTGTGGAGCTTTGCTGTTTGTGCTGAGCCATGCGCTCCCGTGCCTTGGCATGAGTAAGCTAGTAAATATCAAATACATCCATAAAACCTAGATCCGGGATTGCCAGTATTAAATAAGTGACATATTTAAGTCCAAGTTGTGCTCTTAACCCAAATTAGCTAGCGTTAGATGAGATATTTTCAATGAAACTACAGAAAGTAGTGGGAGACTCCCTCCACAGATCCTCCTTACTTTAGAGCCATTTTGTGTTAAAGATGTGGGAACCCTATGCTTCCATCCAGAGATGCATGTGTTTGCTCAGGAATGTCAGCCTGGCTGTTCAGGGAAAAGTTTTGTGCTAATGTCTAGGGACTGTCCTAAGGGTAGGTCTGTTTATAGAGCAGTTTTCTCATCTAGCATTAGATTGGATATTTTTTTATGTTGTGAACTGTAGGTTTATGCCAAGTGGCTACTTCGAGAAACTACAGAGGAAGTTTACAAGAAACTGTACCAAAGTAACTTAATCACTTATGAGAACATTGAAGCCCCATTTTGTCAGTGACCGGCTTATTTCTTGAAACTGAATGACTCTCATACATGCTTAAAACGTGTTTCCTCTAGGAATTGGTATTTCCACAGTGCTGACTTTTAACTTCAGCCAATAAAACAACATACTGACAATTTCATGGTTTGGTCAAAACAAATCTGTATAAAAACAATAGTTAAAATGCCTGTTAAAAACATTGTTTTAATCATTTTTTTCTAATCTTTAATTGTCCTTTTTATTTAGTATAATCGTCCTTTTGAAGATGATTTACTCATTTCTATGGAAACTCTCACTTACGATACGCCTGATGGTAAGAACTTCTTAAAGTTTCAATATTTACATACAGTATATTTAGACATAGTGAAGCATGTAAGTGTTGGCAGTTATATAACATTTCATTGCAACAGATATTGAATTTTTGTCCACTTATGTGTGTCATTCCATATGTAAGCTTTGATACGTGCATATAATACCTGGAGAGTTTATTTATATACACAGTATTAGTCCATTGTGTGCTCTGGTTTAGACAACAGAAAAGCCTTACTAGCAAAATTCAGGATAACAATGGTTAATATTTGGGTATGTCTTGTAAAAAGAAGAGTCAAAATGGAGAAGACAGGGGAAACAAAGGAATGGAGGTATTAGCAGGAAATTGATATGCATGAATAGGTGTTATAACTTCATCTCCACTTAGTACTCTGAATTCTGCTCTGATAAATTTTTGTTATGTCAAATGTCAGGGTGGACTGAGTAGATACTCTCTTTAGCTTTTCACTGAATGTTCATATGGTTAGCATAAATCTATGCTACATTATGTGCTGTCATATTTTTCCAGTGTTTCATTATAACTGTTAATCCATTATAGAGTTGATAATGCTTATGGAGAGCTTATTGTGGAAAAAAACTCTGTTGTTTTAAAATACATTGCTCAGGGGGACCTGTGAGTTAGTACCTTGTGGCTTTACTGGGAAATGACATATTCTGATAGTTTTTGTCATCACTGAAGTGAGGATTATAATATGTAAATGACCATATCAGTTCTCATAAAGAAGAGCTTACTAGAGATACATATGAATTACTACCACAGTGTCAAGCCCAATGTAATTGTTGCACCAAATACGGTTTACTTTTTAAAGGCTTTTACAGACTGGGAAGTTTGCATTTTATATCATTTAATATATATTGTCCATTGAGAGAGGGGGAGAAAGGAAACATGCCTACAGCACTATAATACAGTCTTTGAATTTTTAAAGGCTTGGTTATGGTTTTGGTTTAGTAACCTCTATTCAATATGGAAATAATATGGATCACAGTCCTGTATTTACTTAATTATGCCTATAAGTAACCTCAGATACCATGTAGTCCACATGCATTAAATACTTATTGTATTTAATGTATTATTTAGAATAATTAAGTATTAGCAAGTAAAATAATTGCTTTTTTTTCACCTCACAGCATCTGGGGCTGTAATGCTCTTTGGATTTTAGCTCCATGGTGTTAGATTCAGCATATGAATTTATTTATTTTTTTGCTTGACTTCTCAATTAACTTGCAATTAGAAAATTCTGTTTGTTTGTTTTCCTCTAAGTTTTTGTTTCAGCAATTGTACTGGAGACTGTTCAGGTTTGATAATGTTTTGTTATGTAAGAACATATTACATATTTTCTTCCTGGATGTTTATGGTTGTTAAAATGATACTTGGTATAGATGGCGTTGTAAGAAAAGCTATGTTTATATTGATATCTCTTCTTATTTCTAGGACCCAAAAAATGGACAAAAGTGTCAGCTGAAAAGCTTAGGAAATGGAAGGAGGAAGTATTTGAGGTATCTAATAATATAGTCCTACAATCAAGGAGGTGGTGGAGTTGCCATCCCTGGAGGTATTTAAGAAATGTGTAGACATGGCACTTCAGGGCATGCTTTGGTGCCCAGGATTGTTGGTTTGTGTCTATTTGTGGGTGGGTGTGGTGGATTTTTGTTTTGTTTATTTTTGTTTTGTTTAGGGTTTTTTTTTGTGGTTGGACTTGATCTCAGAGGTCCCTTCCAACCATGAATATTCTATGATTCTGTAATAGAGTCAAAATATAGTGTATATTTTGTTGTGGTTTTTTTTCATATATAATAAAAAAAAATGGACTGGTGGAGTTTGTAGTCCTGAGGGACATGGGTCAGGCAAAGAGTAAAGTCAGGACCCTGAATTTTAGGAAAGCAAATTTCCAGCTCTTAGGGAAGTTAGTCATTAGGACCCCCTAGGACACTGCCCTCAGGGACAAGGGAGCAGAACAGAGCTGGTAGAGCTTTAATGATACTTTCTATAGAGCATGAGAGTTCTTGATCCCCAGGTATGAGAAATCAGCAAAGGAGGGCAAGAGACTGGCATGGCTAATTCAAGACCTGCTGGTCAGACTAAAGCGCAAGAAAGAGAGGCACAGGCAGTGGAAACAGGGACAGGTGTCCCATGAAGAGTACACAGAGGCTGCCCAGTTGTGTAGGATTGGGATCAGGATGGCCAAGACACAGCTGGAATTGAACTTGGCGAGGGATGCAAAGAATAACAAAAAGGGCTTCTACAGATACGTCAGCCAAAAAAGGAAGATGAAAGAAAGCATACACCTGCAACAAGTAATACCATCAAACTGGTAACAACAGATGAGGAGAAGGCTGAGGTTCCCAACAACTTTTTTGCCTCAGTCTTCACTGGCAAACTCTCTTCCCACAAGCCTCAAGTAGATGCAACTGCAATGCAGGGTTTGGGGGAGCAAAGTCCCTCCCAATGTAAGAGAAGATCAGGTTTGTGACTACCGGAGGAACATGAATATACATAAATCTATGGGACCTGATGAGATGTATACCAGAATCCTGAGGGAGTTGGCTGATATAGTTGCCAAGCCACTCTGCAATATCTCAATGATATTGAAAAGTCATGGCAGTCAAGTGAAAACCCCAGTGACTGGAAAAAGGGAAACATTGAGCCCATTTTTCAAAGAAGGTAGAAAGGAGGACCCTGGGAATTACCGACTTCTCAGCCTCACCTCTGTGCCTGGGAAGATGACAGAACAGATCTTCCTAGAAGCTATGCTAGGGCACACGGAGGACAGGGAGATGATTTGAGAAGCCAGCATGGCTTCACCAAGGACAAGTCCTGCCTGGCCAACATAGTGGCCTTCTGTGAAGGAGTGACTATATCAGTGGACAAGGGAAGAACTATGAATGTTGTCTCTCAGGACGTCTATCAGGACTTCTGTTAGGCCTTTGACACAGTCCCCTACATCCTTCTCTGTAAATTGGAGAGATATGGATTTGATGGGTGAACTGTCTGGTGGATGAGGAGTTGGTTGGATGGTTGCATCCAGAGGGTAATGGTCAATGGCTCAATGTCTAGATGGAAATCAGTGACCCTGGAAACATTCAAGGTCAGGTTGGATGGGCCTCTGAGTAACCTAATCTAGTTGATTGCAGAATGGTTGGACTAGATGACCTTTAAGTCACTTCCAACCCAAATTATTCTATGATTCTACATATAGGAACATATTCTAATCTTGCTGTGCCTTATATTTGCAAAAGGTATTAAGTCAACATCTGCTTTAAAATAGAGTTTTAGGATAGATTGGTTAAGACTCTCAGATGACATGAACTAAAATAGATGACCACCGCTGGTAAACCTAGAAAAATATTTTCTTTTTTTTTAAAAAAACAATGCTGTCTGATGGGACACAGACTTTTGGATCTCATCAGAATATTGTCATTGAAGTTAATATACATTGAATCAGTTTATCTTGGTTCAGGCAATAAGCTTTTCAATTCTGAAGGGCTTACTGGATTAGTCTTTAGAATTTTTTTTTTCTGTAAAATAATGCTAGAGTAATTAAAGTATCTTTGCGGTCTCAGTACTCACTGTGCTATTATTGTTGTGGGCATATGATGAATTTTTCGTTCTGAATATCTACATTAAACAAGCAGTTGCCTATTTTTCTGTTTCCTAAAATTCCCCAAAAGGACTCAACAGTGAATTTCATGAAAATCCCAATGTTTCTCAGGTAACTGTCAAAAGTCACCTTGCTTCTACATTCCTAATATCTGTTTAAAAAGTGAAGTCGTGGCTGTGTACCTTGGTAGTTAACACAGAAGCTGTTCTGAACCCCACAGAGTGAGGGGAACAAGGGTGGATTTAAAGAAGACAGAAGAGGAGGCTGTATTTTCCTTTCCTTTTCAGCTTCTGGTAATATCGTCTGTGTCATCTACTAAGCATTGCTGCAGAATTTTACAGACTAAATCCATTAAGGACTATAAGAGCAGTTCTCTGTCTTAGCCTCTTATATGAGCTAAGGTATCCGTAGCTTATGTTCTTGTAGTGATTTTAACAGCAAAGTATGTCAAGAAGTGAATGGTCAGGTAAGTTTTTCCATGTATTTGTGGCTTTTCTGATCAGACCATAGGAAACCTGAAGGAAACTGAAAGGTTATTTCAGAAGTGCCTAATTGTGAAATATACCAAAATAAACAAAAGCACTGGTTAAAATACCTTTATAATACTAAGATTTTTCTGACATAGCTTTTTTTCCTTTTTCTAATTGCAGCGTAATACAGGAAGGCAAAGGAATGCAGGTAAAGTTTTTTTTAAAAATAAATGCTATAAATTATCTTATCAAAAGAGTCTCGACTTAATAGAAGACATCCTGGTTTTATGCCAAACTCTTTAGGATACTTGCTGTTTTTTTTGTGAGGGGAACCACTCAAAAAAATAACAGTACCTATGTTCATAAGGATTATGAAATGTAGTTTAAGATCAGTAAATACATTATAATTGGGTTTGCTATCATTACAAGTTGATTAAAATAATCTACCCTTATCTGTATGCTTTTTGTTGTATTTTTCAGTTTTGTCAGATATTCACTGAATCTAAAAATTCCAACCCTGACTTACATGACTGTACACGTGGAGATATTAGGAAGTTGCTAGCTTTTGAAAATAACTAGATAAGTAGGCCTATTAAAAAAATCTGTGTTAAAAGAATCTCATGAAGTCACATGATGGCAGATTATTTTGTATACTAAATGAATCGGACTACCTGCAGGAAAAAGTAGTGTATACTTATTTCATTAGAGATCAAGTATCATGATGGAAGTCAAATCAAGACTGCACATCGAAGTGTAGTTCTTATACTACTTAAGGAGATGTGTGACATCTGAAGTTTTTCTCCTTGTTCTGAAAAGGAGATGTATGTTCCAATAAAAAACATTTTTTTACTGGGATAAATGATGGGGGGAAATTATGATGTGTAGTACAACGTAGGTATGTTGGGCTTTATTTTCTGAAGGTTTTGAGGTGGGGATTTTTGGTGTTGCTTATTTTATGACATTTATCCAAGAAACTTTTCTGCTGAACATCTGAGGATAAAACACAGCCTGTGTCTCTCAGCCTTTACGATCCTACAAAAACATTTGTCCATATAGGGTTCAGGTATAGACTTTGAATCAGCCTATGATATTAAATTGTTGAGCCAGGGAATAAGAGTGCAATACGAAAACATTCACATGGTCCAGACCTTTGCCTCTAATTTTAAAAAAATATGTGCTGATGGGTCTGAATAGTACAAAAAATGACTGGCTACAATCTGCAGTAAAACTCAGAAAGAAAGCACCTAGCAGTTAGGTGTTTGGTTTTTTGTTTTTTGTTTTTTTAAAGACACAGTATTTGAAATTTTGTTAGAAGTACTGTTTTGTTAATCTATGTTTTGACCTGAGGTCTAAATGCCTTTGTAGTTCTTACTGAAGAAATTTACTTGGGGGTTTCTTTAATACTATGGAGGCTTGATCTAATTAAATTCAAACTTAGCGTACTGCATTACAGATAAGGTAGAAAAGCAGAAGAATGGATACATTACATAGTTTTTCCAAATTTTAAAGTAACTTGAGCAAAGTCTTTATTATTTAATTATGCTTTAAGTTATCCTAGGGAAGAAGTACTTAACTAAATATTGAAGGTGTGGGAAGAACACTAGTGCTGACAGCCTTTGTTATAAGGAAAAACCTACTTTGTAGAGATGCATATGTATTTATATGCTATAAAAAATAGAACCTCATGGATTTTGTTCAATTTAAGCAAATTGTACCTTGCACTGACTTCTTTTATTTGGAATACAAAAGTACATGGAGTAAGCATTTGAACTGGTTAGTCTTACCCTTAAAAATACCTCAAAACACACACAAAAAAAAACCCCAACCCAAGAACAACAACAAAGGCTAGCTGCTTCTGGCTACAGATTATTAAACCTAATGTGCAAATTTTACTTATTCTTGTTTTATACTTTTATGTAGGCCTGATACGTGTTTTCAATTATGATATAAAAATTTTTGTGCTATGAATTGCAAACATTTAAAATATCTTTATAAGACCCAAATACTTATTAAATCCTTCCCTTGGAATATAACTTCAGTTATTTTTTTCCAACTTACAATTTTGGATTTTGCTAGAATATATTTTTACTATTTGGATAAAATGTCCAGTAACCCTATGAAGTTTTCCTGTGTAAAATTACAATTTTTTGAGTATCGATTTTCAGGTTTTTGTTGTGTGGTTTGTTTGTTTTTTTTTAATATATGGCAGTTCTGAGTATGGGAGGACCGAGTATGTTAATTTTCAGTCTCAATGAAGAGCAATATTTCTGTCATATATTAGCAACTTAAAATTGTTTCTCTGAGAATTGTTTTTGAAACAAAACACCCTCTGTCGTGTTTCATAGATCTTGATCAGTAAGTGATTTCAGCAGGATATTACCATGTTATTCTGATTTCCTGTGTTCCTAATCCGGAAATGTTTGGAAAATGCTTTATTTAGCTTCTGAAAGAGAAGGAAAAAAATTAACAAAAAACCCCCATTGCTAATATATTCTACGGGAAACATTACTGCAGTTTTTTGCAAAAAAGTGAACATAAATTTCCTGAGAAGGTTACAAGCCAGAGCCTTCTAGCTATATAATATGCTTCATTAGCTTTATATGAGAGACTGGGTTTGTAGCCTAGTTTCCTACTGGATGGAAAACAGTGCCTAGAATAGTAGCAATGGTCTGTGGGCAACCTGAAGGGAAACATGAGGCATATTTTTCCAGGACTTGTCCTGAGCAAATTACTAGTTTATATTTTCCTTAACTAAATAGTAAAAGAGGGGATACCCTTCATACTGACAGGTGATACCAAGTAGGGACGACCGCTGTGAAAGATGGTGTGACGAATTGGGGCTAAAATAAAAATTAAACTTCGTGTAATTTCAGAGAAGTTCAAAGTAATAGACTTAAGTAGGAATAACCAATTGCAGGAAGAAGCAATTTTGAGGACTAGTTGAGCCAACCAAGAATGTCACTCTGTTGTGAAAATAGCACACACTCTGCTAGAAGATATTAACAGGCGCCGAGTATGCAAAGCACAAAAAACAGGTTTTCTGCACTGTTCAACAGTGACAAAACTTGTGCAGTTCTTTATTTTGTATTCAGTAGTAACTCGGCTAGCTGGAGTGAGTCATAAAAATGAAAAAAAATTACTAGAGCCCCTGGTGACAGGACTCAAATGGGGGGGGGGGGAGTTGAGGGAAACAAAAGTGCTGGTGTGCTGGTTTCAGCTGGGATAGAGTTAATCTGTTTTTTTTTCTAGTAGCTGCTGTGTTTCAGATCTGGTATGAAAGGAAAGTCAGTAATGCATATTGATTTTTAGTTGTTGCCAGGTGATATTTATATTTCTCAAGGACTTTATCTAGATAAATAAATATTAGAACAGCTTTCTAAATGTAAACGTAAGAAGTCCTGAAATATCTTTCTTAGAGATTATGGAGTTGCTCTTAAGAATGGGTTAGACTTCTAGAGGTGAGTTAGGTATACTTGTTCCTGCTTTAAAATGGAAGAAAAAATAGATAACATATTTAGGTTCCTTTCCACATGCTTTAAGTCTTTAGAAAACTGGAAATCTTTAGATGTATTATTTAATAGTGCCAAGCATATGAAGTATTTATAGGAGTAAATAATACATATGTGCCTGAGTTAAGTATGAGATGTTATCTCAACATTTAACCAAAAAAAAGTAAATCACTTGTGATATTTGACATCAATTTGTCTGGAAACAGAAATGTAGAAAAAAGCAAGGAGAATAAATTCATCATTAAATAGAAACTTTTTTAGTGAGTCCTGAGTAGGGTAAACATATCTGCTAAAGTACATGTATTACTTTTATAATTTTAGTCTCACATGCATCCAATTGTGAGATGTTGCACTACAGCTTTAGTATCAGCAGAGTCGTATGTTTAGAAATATACATCTTCTCTTTGGGAAAAATTGAATTTCTGTGATTTATGCAGTATTAACTCTAGGTTTAGGCAATTTTTATATAAAAATCATATACACTGTATTCTGACTTGAAGTTGTAGCTTGTTATAGATTACTTTTTTAAATCTACAAAGCAATGGTTAGAAATGTAACTTTTTTCAGCAATATCAAAACAGTTTTCAGTCTGAGTAATTTTAATAGCAAGAGTATCTGCTTAGATGCACAAAGACTGTGGGTGAGTCTATCTGTGCAGGAAGACACATCTAGCAGTTTTGGAAGGCTCCCTTACCAAAAAATCATTAAAAAGATGCAATAGAGGTTTGGGGCACTACCATCAGGCTTCAGAACTTAGTATTTTTCTTATTCTTTTCAATATATGCAAAGAAAAATGCATACGAATCTTTCTTTTGTTGTCTTTTTCCACAAGTGAATATACCCTGATAAAGGGGCAAATTGTATATTCTGTGGTGCTTTGTGGCTTAAGAAGAAAACATATAACGTGGCAGATGTGTGTCTCTGATCAGAATTAGTCTGCCGTATATGATTAGGATGTTGTTCTCTCACTTGTCTGTTCTTTGTTTCAGTCCTATGTATGTTCATCATTTGCTAAAAGTTTGCATTAAATATTTTTCAAAACAAGTAAGAGTATTTATAAATGAAGAATTAATGAGTTCAGGTACAATATTGATCTGTGATCTATCAAATTGAATATTGTTTTTCTCCTATGCATGCTAAGATATGTCAAAGGAACAGACCAGTGGTTTTGAAGATGAACATTCAACAATGCATTCGGTATGGACACTACATTGCATCTAATTTTATAAAGCCTCTTTGGAAAAATGTATTTATGTAGTCAAAAGCTAAGAAATTAATCATAAGCAGGTGGTCCTG
>JAOTQQ010000001.1:91928766-91944520 GCA_026546715.1 Gallinago undulata | reverse complement strand
AAACTAGATTTTTTTCCTCCTAGTATAAAATTTATGAAGTCCCTTATAGCCATAACTCTGGACAGGACCTAGTAATGGCCTAGTATATTAAGGAGAGCAGGACTAGTCACAAATAAGGTTTTGATGTTACCTTTAACATGCAAAAAATTCAGGATAGCAGATTGTGTCTCTTTTTTTCTGTTTATTTTTTAGGTAACACCTCAAGTGGTGTTGAAAAGTCTTCAGTCATCTTCAACAGCTCAAGAACTCATTGGTACAACTTAATCTTTTGTGTGTTGGTCAAATATGTTAGTTGCAAAATGTGTTTTTATTAAGATTTATTAGAAATAATTAATTTATTGAAAACACAGTGGCACTATTTTTCCAACTGAAAAATTCAGCAGGCTGGATTCTTGAAGAAAAGTTAGACATGGTTTTGCTTATGGCAAAACATATTTGAAAAATAGAAATTAACTTGTATATGTAAAAACAGCTTTTCTTAAATAGCCTCAGGAAGAAAGTTTGCATAATTACAAAATTCAGCCACAGTAAGCTTAACTGAATGAAAGCATAATTTTTTTTGAGTCTGCTTATTTTAAATTCAAGGAATGTATTTAATGGCTCTGTGTCTTCTGGAAATTGACACTTTGCTAGTAAACTTTCTTTCTTCAGAAGCTCTCCAGACTTGATGCAAACCTAAGACAGAATTGTGATGTAAATATTTCAAGCTTAACAACTACAGAAACCATTTTTTCAGTGTGCTTTTCAGCAAGAAAAGCTGCACTGGCACTAGCCAAGTACAAAGCTTTTAAGTAATCTGGAAATACATTTGACAAAACCAGCAGCATAAAGCTGTTCTTACTGGTCAGAAATCACAAAGAGCAAAACAGTCTGCCTCTACAATGAAAATATTTTATATCTATATATTAAGCTATTTTTAAAATAATTTTTTCCAGCACATTTCATTTGACTTCTATAGTCTGTTAGTTCAACATAGTTAGGAAAAAACCCTTTTAATTTTTTCCTAATGGATTATGTTAATCCATCCATTTACCCTGTCAAAAAGTTTAATGAATTATTCTATTATAGTAAGACTACCTGTGCTGAATGCAATTGTTTCTAAGTCATGTAATACATTATTGGAAGTGCCCTAATAGGTTTGGGTTGTGGTTTTTTTTCCTTTTTCTAGTTTTGTTTTGTGATTCTTTTAAGTTTTTTTTTCTTTTGAATAGGCAACAAAGCTGCTGTTTGCAGAGAGAATGTGGAGTTGTCAAATAAATGTTATTCATCCAGACCTCTACAGTTACAATCTTCTGGTGTTCCCATTTCACCAAATACAATAATTATACCAAGGCATCGACCTCTTTCAGAACTGAATAAAAGTTGCTGTGATAGTGTCTTGGAAGAATACCAGTCTGCAGATGAGGCATGCTCCTGGAACAATGTAACTCTTGCAGACTTGTATCCAGCAATGGTAGAGGTACTTAAAAGGCTCATGACAAAGCAGTCTTGGAGAAAAGAGTTAAAATACGTATTTGGGCAATTAAGGTACAAAAGACGACGTTTTAGAAGAGCAAAGTTCAATGTCACTGTAGACAAAATAAGAGGGTTCAGACCTCTTAAACTGAAGAATGCATTACCTAGCATATGCCGCAGTAGAAGTAAAGACCTCCAGAATCAAACTTTCAGAAATGAGAACAGACAACTTTGTGATGACTTATGTTCCATTAACAATTTATCAGGTCTAGTACCTTATTCTTATACTGATACAAATGAAATCAAAATGGACTACTCTGACTCAAGTTTAGAACATCATTTGGTATCTGGAGAAGGCCAGAAAGTCTCCAAACAGACTCTTCCTAATGTTATGGCTAGAATAGGAGAGACGTTTCTAGTTGAAGATGAGTTACAGACTACTGTCTCACTGAAGAATTCAAAATGCAAAGAAAGTGAAAAACTAGCTTACAAATGTTCCTGGGAATACCCTTTTATAACGTCTGCTGCCAGTTCAGGGTCAACAGCACTTCATCTGGTAAAAGAGAGTAGAACTCAAAAAATTGCCTTTGCTTGTGGTGATACCTCAGAATTGTGTTCCTCTACTTGCAGTTCCTATGGCAATAGTAGTGCTTTGACACCTGTCACCCACAATTCTCTTGCAAGAGCATCAAATCCTTTGCTCATAAATCCTGAAAAAATAATTTCTGAAAGACAAACTTCTTTCCAGCACAAACACTTATTTTCCTCATATTCTATGAAGCAGAGTCCTTCAAAGATGCCCCAGAAACATGAAGATGCATTTGAGAAACTCTACTATGAACTGTGTTCCAAAGAAATCCAAAAACCTTTGACATTGACCAGACCCCTTGCAAATTCACAGAACCTTGAAGACAACGGAAGATTGGTGAAGAGTAATATAAGTAATTCTGTGAGGTCCATTGCACAGTGTGATAGAGAATTTGACAGGATCTATGAGGAATTGTGTAATGAGACTGTTCCAAAACTTCCTGTGTTTCAGAGAGCTTCAAATTTAAGGAAATATGAAGGAATATACATGTCTGAAACTGTAAATGCTCTTGTTAACTCACCTGTTAAAACTTTATCTGCAATTCCCAGAAATAAAAGACTAGGAAATTTTCAAAATGATCCTTTTTGTTCACCAGTAAAGCGACTGAAAAGCGTACCAGATCTTTACTTGCCTTCAACAAAATGTCAACAGACTTCTCATAGGAAAAATGTTAATCTTCAAACAGTTGGTGTGGATTTTTTGAGCACATACAGTCGCAGTAGCCCCAGCTTGTTTGATGGCCGCAGCTGCCAGAGTAAGGTACTTAAGGACCTTGTAAAAAAAAATAATAAATTATTGTGCACTCTTTGCTGATATTTGGAGAAAGGCTTTAAACAGATTAGAGCTGGAAGCTGTTTAGACTAGTGACAGTATACTTCTGGTGCTATTTGGTCAGTAGGATGGTTTTACAAGTTTGGGGTTTGGGGGATTTCTAATTTTTAGAAATATAAGTTGCATGAAGTCTCCCAGATCATGTGAGGAAGTTCACTATATTTAATAACCTTGTAAACAGTTATAAAATGCTCAAGAAAAGATTTTGTTACATTTTAACAAACCGTGCCACTGGTTAAAATAATCTCGAACAGTGGTCTTGTTAATTAAGGTATTGTCCTTCTGAAATTATGACTTTTTATTAATTTTATAGATTGATAAGATGAGATAAAAAATTTAAGCTTTACTGGGTTCCATTGGAATCATTAGACTTGTAGATTTAAATTCTGAATCAGGCCCTTACATCTAGGTTCCTAGTAATTTCTTTTGAGGCAAGCTGTGAAATAATATCTGAGTTTTTCCATCAATGTAATCTGTTGATACTTTGTTTTCAGAATTTTGGATTTCATACTTCTTCAGCTAAGACTTTTCTTGTTATTCCTGGTATTTCCCTGCAAGGTTAGTGTCAGAGACATTATGAGTTACTACTTTTGCAGTCACAAGCCTTTCTTCAAAGGGTAAACCTGCAGATCTCAATAGACCACCATCTAGGTGACAGCCCGTCTTCCTCAGTAATAACTGGATATGTTTAAGTGTTCCTTTAACTAAGGTATTTGTTATACAGAAGAGGGGTTTCTGAATCACATGTTAACAGCTATTTAAGAAGCTTATCTCTAGATTAACTAGGACTTTTCCTACTAACATGTTTCTTATTATCCTCTGCTTTTCTCTTCCTTTTTTAAATTAATATAAAATCTGCTGTTGCTTTTGCTCTCTGTATCTAAATGCTCAGCAGGAAATTCATAGTTAGTTAATTTTACACTTGAATAACCAAAGGCTTTTGATTGTGTTCTTCAGTTTTACAAAAGCTTGCAATTGAGTTGTTGCGTGGCTACTGTCACTTGCTATGGAGAAATAGATTATTAATCTGGATAAAAAAACTCTTGCCAATTCAGGACAGAAGAATTCTTTTATTTAAAGAACCAACTCAAAACTACAATAGTTTAATTTTTTAGATGCTAATCTTTTAATTTCCTTTTAAAATGTCATATTGGTTAAAGCATACTTATAACCTGAATTCTTTTCCTGCCAAGTAACATCACTAATCTTTATTTTCCACATTTTTTTTTTATCAACCTTATCATCAAGAGAACTAACTCGTATGTAGTTATGTAGAGGAAATATACTGAAGGAAAATGTAATATGTAGAGGAAAATACTGAAGAAAGTGATCTGAAATATGGTCAACTCGTATACAATTAGAAAACGGCAGAAGAAATGAATTTGTTTGCATGGTTCTTGCCTTGTTGCGTTTTCATTACTGATTAATTGTAAAAAAAAAAATATTATTTGAGGTGGACTTATCCCATCTGTCTTACTTTGCCTTCTTCAAATTTTAACTCATATTTATGTATTACGTTTGTTCTGGTATTCACAGTTTCTTCTACTTTTTTCTAATGGTGACAAATTATAAGCTTTTTAAAGAAACCTAGCCTATACTTAAACATATTCAATGTATAAAATGTATTTGAAATTAAGTTTTTTCCAGGACCTTTTGCATTAGAATATTTTCATAAGGAAATTTGCTCGTAGAAGTATGCCAATGAAGTGTTACCAATGTCTTAATAGGCTAATGTTTTCACAACAGACTGCAGTGTATATGCTTCTCAGCATGTTCTTACCCTTTTCATCCTACTGTTTTTCATCACCAGAATCTGGGATTGCAGATGGCCACTCTGGTTTGTCTAGGGCAGTGAAGAATTACAGCTCTCTCAGAGACGCACAGAAGTGTCACCCAAGGTAAGTACCTTTTGAGAAAAGAAATTTCAAAAGAAATTCTTGCTGCTCTACATCCTTATTAAAGGTATGGAGACTGTTGCTTACATGTGTACTTCTAGAATGAAAAGCAACATGGATGCTTGAGAGAGCCCAAGCTAATCAAACCTGTAGGGGTCGACACTGGGAGGCAAATGTCTGTGGACAAAACTAGCCAGACTCCAGCATGGATTGGCCAGTGATCTCAAGTTAGTAAGATAGCCTAACTGAATATCTACTTTAGTCCTTATTTTGTGTTAATTATAGAAACATTTATTGTTTTAGATATAACTATAGAATTGATTTGATTCTGTCTGTGTTTGAGCAAACAAGTCCTCTCAGATCCGTAGTCTATGGAGAGTGCAGCATGTTGCTGTTTAAAAGGACTTCCAAAAGTTAGCTTCTGTGCAGTTGAGCATAGTTACCTGCATTTTGGCTCTGTTAAGAAAATATCTGAAATCCTCTCCTCCTACTGTTATCACTATTGGTAGTGTTTTTATACCTCTGGAAGGAGTGTTCTTGCTGGATACTCACCTACTACACCTGTTTTCCTTAGAAAAGATGATTTTTAAAGGATTCTCAAGTTTCAGATCTCTTGGGGTTTTAATTGCAAACTAATTTAATAGACAGCAGGATTAAAAAGCATTAAAAGTTCTCTAAACAATTTCTCATTTTTATATTCCGAAACATTTTTGGCCTTTTTTTCGTCCAAAAAGTCTAATTTGACACCACAAGATATGCTACCTTCCCAAACTTGGTCAAAAAATATTTTCACTGTGCTTGAAATGATCATACATCAGATATCAAAATTTTCTGAAATGTTCAAATTAAAACTTCAAAGGAAGCCTGAATGTATTTTTTAACTACTTGTATAGAGAAACCAGAAAAGAGGCTGCATGATTTAAAGGAAAAAAAGTTTCAGTTTAAGCAAAGCTGGAATTAAAACATAGAGGCTTGTATCACAAATATGTAACAATATTGATAAAGATTTTATTGAGATTATTATTTGATATGATGGAAGATTGGAGGCAAGCTGATGAGTATACAAGTATGTTTCTGTGATGTTGAGTATGCCCATTTAGCTGAGTAAATTTCTGCTCAGTTCTTGGATTCCCTCTTTTTTTTTTTTCCCCTCACTTCTTTTTCCTGACTCCATACAAAATAGCCCTCCATAGGAGACTAGTAAAGAGGAATGGTTTTCCTTTCTTTAATGCATATAAGCACAGAAGCTTGAGAGAGTCGGAAATCAGGATTTCACGGAGTGCTTTCTTGCCAAGCCATCTGGAATAAAATCTGTTTCTTTTTTCCTTAATTAAATAAATGCATATTTGCTGATTTTTAGCCAAAATGGACTGTCAGCTGGTCCTTAGGCCTCTCGTGTGATACTCTTAGCCTTCTATGGTTCCCAGGAGTGAAGCTCTTCTTTAGTGGCTTCAGAGCCCTCAAGTTTTATGCCTAAGGCATGTGGCAAAATGCTGCATGTTGTAATGAATGGTTGTGGAAAGAAAATTAATATTATCCGGATTGGCTTTAGAAGATGTTTATGAATGAGCTATTTCAGAAAAGGAAATGTTCATAACTAATAAACTTTTCTTCAACTCTGTGTGACTACTGTCCCACAGATATACTACTATACTTGTCATATATAAACCAAAATAGTTTAAAAGAGATGTTAAAAAAACCTATGCTTTTTCTTAAGTAACATGCAAAGAAATAATTTTCTCACTTTCATCTTCCATGTTTTGCTATTTGTAAATTGATTCAAAGATTGCATCTCAAAGTTTAATAGTTATTTATGTAATTTAGGTTAATGTAGTATTACTGAGACACTAAAATGACATTGGATGAAGTTTCCTCTCCAGCTGAAAGCACAAAGGAATGCAGACAAGGAGTCTTGCTGCTGTTCACAGTCAAGATATTCAGATATCTTGTTTTGTCGATTTGTTTCAATTTCATTCTGTTCATCAGAGTTTCAGTAAGCATGGTATTTTTGTGTAATTTACTTTATCTTCTAAACAATTCTTTTCTATATGGTATCCAGAAAACTAAGTTACACTGATGGGAAAGAACAAAATCCTAGCAATCCCTTGGACAACTTCCTGGTCAAAGCTCACCAAAAAGCATTCATGGACTGCTAAGGAGAAAATATTGATTATTAAAGTTTGGTTTGGTTTTGTTTTTCTTTCCTCTTCCAAGAATCAAGGATGTTTTTTATATATGTGATGTACAGTTAGTCATGACTTGCACTTCCTGGTATTATAAATCTTCAGGAACTGATTTGTCCCCTCTGACAGGGCACTTCTTACTTCTCTGGCTTCATCAGATATTGCAGGGTGTCAGGGTTCCTTTCTGTGGTCAAGTTCAAGTTATGTGTTTACTAGTGTTTATAATAACAGAACATGGTCTGTATTAACTTTTAATCTGCTGATAAGCTTTGATTCCTACTGTATAAGTAATAAGACAAGTAATAAGCTCTTTCTGCTGCATCGCTTTATAGATGTTATCAGTATTAAATGAAAAAAATCTAAACTGGGCTGGATGATCCAAATGCCAGTATTACATGCTATGATGGATGATATGCCTGTAATGTAATTTTGATGTTAAATTTTCTAAGTTTCTCACTAAAAATGATTGTTCAATAAAATTTTATAACTTTTATTGGATTTGTTAACTAGATTCTGTATTCTGACAAAATTTTATGTGACACAATATATATTCTAAATAAAAATCTATTGTGAACAAATACCCGCTTTCAACATGTTATTTCAGGTATCTGGATTCTCAGGAGGAGTTTGCATACCTACAGCAAATACGTGGGAATGATGTGGTAGGGTCCACAGGTTTTCATTGCTGTGCTCTTTCTTGCAAGAAGATTGTTTTAGTGGTGTCAGGTCAAGTACGTTGTTTTATCAGCATTGCTCCTTGTCAACTTTCTGAGCTCCAGAAAAGGGGGAAAAGTAAATAAACCCAATGTTCTCCTTTCACTTCATTTCTGAGCAGACAGGAGTGGTTTATGTTATTTTTAGCTCTTAAAACCAAATCTTGTTAAGTGGTATTCTTGAATGGAAGAAGCAGCCAGCTTCAGTGAGGTTTAATCTGCAATAAGACAAGAACTTCTGCAATATACCCACACATTCTATCCCTCATCTCTTGTATGTTATATTTCCTTCAACAACAGCCACACAAGATTGTCTTTTAGAAATTGTCAGATGCTTTAACGAACGCTGGAGTATACCTGTCCCACACTTAAAAAGATTTCATGCTGCTAATTGATGCCTCTTATGTTTTGAACTCTGTTCTTCTTCCCTTCCAGTTTTACTACTTCCACCATATTTCTTCTTGTTTACTCTTTCTTCACTGTTTCATTGAACTGATACTTGAATGCTAAGCTTACTGTTAATATAAATAGCTTCACACTACTTCCCTTTGCTTCAAAACTTTTGTTAAGAATGCTGGAAAAACAGGCTATGTTACTGACACTAGACCTAGCATCTTCTTTTCTTATTTTGTTGTAGTTGAAACTTTCTTTACACATAAAGAATTTAAGTAATATATGATGGTTTGTGTAGATCTTGCTCCAACGGCTTGAAGATGGAGCAATATTGAACATGCTCTTTCATGTAAGAATTCAGTACTCATTTGAAAACTATCCCCAAAGGTCATTTAAAAAACAAAAAGTAATTAATTTGCTTATTTAAACACATATAGGGTAAAAAAGCTGGAGGAATAAAGCTAAGTGTGGACTATGGCACACTAGAAATGCCTTGAAAACAGTTGATAGGCCATTAAAGATGATCCTGAAGCAAAGTCTGTGAGAGCAGCAGTGAATAATTTAATGGAAGCAGTGATTAAATGTGGAAAGAAAGTTTTTATTGAAGGAGAATGTTTACAAAAGTGCCCTGCTCTTTTAGCAAGCCTATGAGCAAAGGAAAGCAACTGATGAAAATTGGTGTGAATAAATAGTTGGACTGTCATTCTTTGTAATGATGACTAAGAATACAGAGAAAACTAGATGAAGTGGACTCACTGTACATGTACACTCAGTGAGAGAAACGTGTACTTCATTTCCATTAAATTAATGACCAGGCTGAAATAACAGGTTGAATTTAGGTAACTCATAGAAGTTCTTTGTCTTTGGAATTTTTAGAGGAAAGGCATGATCAGAGTGCAAATGCTGTGAGAAAACTGGGAAATAACAAGTCTTGTACAAACTACGCAAATTGTATTAAAAGAAAATACAGCATCCCTTTTTTCATGTGTATGTTGGAAAATAGTAACGAATAGTCTCTTGGACCTGTGCTTATTTGCTTGAGAGATTGTTTAAGAAAGCTTTTTCTTTTAATCATCTCAGAGGGCTGAGTATTGCATCCAACTTGTGCCAGCTAAATTGAAACCATTTATTTAAATATTTTTCATATTAATGCTCTTTAAACAGTTTTGATATGAGTCTAAGCAAGAGTATTTTGATATGTATTTTATTATTTATTTTGTTCCTACCATGGAACAAAGTATACTACCTTCCAATATAATCAAATTAAGTTGGAACATCAAGAGCTGATATCTTGGTGTTTAGCTTTGGATCCGCTTCCCTCCTTTCCCTCCTTAGGATCTTAGTCAGGGTTATTGTTTAATATGGTTCTCGACTAAAGTGTTTTTTTTTCGATTCTGTAACAGTTTTTATTTTTGCTTACCCAATGCGAGTTGGTCTAAAACCATGAGAAGGCAGTCACTTTAATTCAACCCTGCCTTGTTTCTGTGGTGTAACAAGCAAATGTATATTTACTTGATTTGTTCATACAAAAGCAAGTGCCAGCAGAAGGCAGGCAGTGACACTGGGCGGCTTTGGCTGCAGGGGTTGGGCCCTTTTCCTTTTGGTCTAGCACAGAAGTTAAGGCACATCAAAGAGGCTCACTAACTCTGACCTAAACTAAATATGAACCAGGCTGTCAACTGTTTCTTTTACATTGATTGTTTCTTTTTCCCCATTCATAAACTTGTCCCATCTCTGGATGGGACAGTGTCCATCCACGTCCGCTTTTAGAGGATGTGTTGGCTCTTTGTACTGAGTAGTTTGGGGTTTGTAACTACTTTGAGAGCTGTCTCCCTCAGGATGTGAAATGCTTGCAGGGCTCCATGTGCTTCAAAGTTTCAAGCTCCTTGACACTGTGGTCCCCGTGGATTTTAAAGGCACTAATGTCCTTTCTTTGAGAAGGCAGAGCTATCTGACATCTAAAGGTAGGCATATTACATTGTTTTCTGCCGCTTAATGACTCACAGAACATAAAAATAAATCCCCATTCTATACAAACTTGCCATATGATGAGTTTAAAGTCTTAAGATGAATGTGCGCTGTATGTGAATTATTTGGGGAAATAAAAAACTCTTTTTACTTTCATAAAATAGTTGGTATTAATAGCAATGTAAAACACAATAGGAGTTTAAGCATTGCATAGAAAATTAGAAGGAAAAAAATCCTCCCTAGGAGATTTGTTGTTACAGATCATTTGCAGATATCTTTTTCAGTCTTGAATATGGCTGGATACGATGTTGTATTAGTAGAGGAGTTGGGATTTGAGATGCATTTGGGTCTTGCTCACAGAAGGAAACAAAAGACGTATAAAGGTATTGTTAAATCTTGTGAGATATACAATTGCTACTTTTAACAAGCTGTTAAATTATTCTCCAATTAGCTTTAGATATATTGTGTTATTACCATAGGCCAGTCACAGTGGGAAAGCACAAGATGTTGAACAGATAAGTTTTTAATTGGGAAAACAACTAAATCATTAAATGTGCAAGTATGAAACACAATTTCCTTCCAAAAGTATTGTTAAAACATATATAATGGTTCTACTCTGCTAGAGTTCTACAGACAACAGAGTGGTCTTTTGGGACTATTTGAAAGTTTTAAACAAAGGATTTTTACTGGAATCAATATGATGTGAATGCTGAGATACCAGCTTCTACAACTCCCTTTCAAAATGTCTTCAGAAGGGTAGATCCTTCAAAGTGATAGTCTGGATCTTATTTCTTGCTCATTCTGTAAATGTGTTTGGAAGACACTTTGGAACACTTAGCCATTTTATACCATTGTTTGGTATGTCATTTTCCCAGGATAGTATCTCTAATCATTCACTGTTCCTCCAGAATGAACAAGTAGATCTCGCTTTATGATTACGTGTTTGGTTCATGAAGCTACTTCAAATGTTTTCTCCTTTCATAGGATGAATCAAACCCATTAATCTGATGGGGTCATCATGAATGGCTTCTGCTGATGTATTTTCAGCAGCCAGCTGCTCACTATTCAGGTAAATGCTAATTTTGGAAGCCATCGTGGTGGGGTTAGATGATCTTTCTTCTTCATCACCCTGTAATGAAGGGTCTGTCTTTCTCCTTGGTTTTCTGCGTTTTCCCTTGATGCTGTGATCAAGCGAGGCATAACACATCTGATTGGCAGACTCCACCTAGAAGGAATTTAATTGTTTATTTAACATTCAGTAGTTATGCTTGCTCTAAAATTATGTCTAAGACTTTGAGTGTGTCTGCATTGTTACCATAATAGCAGCTGAAGTTTACCCAAACTAGCTGTAAATGAACTCGTTTAAAGTACAAATGATTAAGCTATGGCCCCACAGAAAACAGACCAACATAACCTAATGACAAATGACACATGTTCTAAGGATAGTGACAGTAAGGAAAAATTCATCAAGGTATTATTGGAAAGAGTCTCTGTAGGAATGAGGGTGGCTTATATAATCAGTCCAAGTTCTTTGGGATGCAAGACATTACTTGATCTGGTTTTCTTCCCACTTTTTTTAATTAGAATCCAGTTATTAGCAACAACATATTTCACAGGCCTTGTCTGCAGAAAACCAAAGACAGGTGATTCCTCTATGTACATATAACCTAATTTCCAGTGCAAATGTATACTTTGTATGTCTTTGCTTTCTGTTTTCCAAGTTGTCAAGCACTTTTGACATTGGAATTTTCATAGATTATTCTGTTTCCATTAAGTTAATGAAAACAAATATTTTGATAAAAAAGGGATATTTCTACCCCCTGGAAGTATCCTGAGAGAGGCTGGAAATCAGTCCTTATGAAAAACCTGGAAATCAATTCAGGAAATTGATGCTAGGAATGCTTCAATTACAGCCAAATTTCAGTTGAAACTTGCATGATTTTAGCCATCCAAGAATCTCAACAAAATACATATCTATAGAAAAACAGTCGTCTTTCATTTGTTAAGGCATATAGATTTTGTGCTGGGCAGGAGAGAGCCAGTCAAACCCATGATTATCCTGTGACACAGCTTGTGTTTTCACTTCGTTGAAGTTAAAAATAAATTAAATTAATTCTTTACATAAGCTATGGAGGTAGATGCAGGTTTAATTCAGCCTGATCTGCATGACTGTGGCCTGAGCTTTATCATGCCATATGAATGGAAAGGACCTGTCTGTAATTCTCCTGCTTCCTCATTAATGACCCAGATTGAATGAAGGGTCAAGTTTGTGCTTAAATTCCCTGATGAACTGAGACACTAATGTATGGTAAGTTTTGTGATGAGCAATGTGAAGGTTTTTTGTTATATATTGTCATGAGATAAACACAAGAGAAGAATGAGACAGACCACATTACCCTAATTCAGAAATCCAGAGTTAAAATTAAATATACCTGTGGTTGGTTAACTGGCCTTTGAGGCTGGGACTTCATCTGCTCGTAACAACATTCCTCTGTAACTTATGAAAGTAGAAAAATGTTTTAGTTGAGACACACTACCGAGTCTTAAAAGATCAGATCAACAGATCCTCACTATTCCAGAACTAACTCCCTTCAGTTCACTCTGGTAGAAGTTTATTTTGTTTTGAAATCACATGCAGATCTCTCCTTCTATTTATAGAGGGGCAAATAGCTAAGAAATTCAGACACATGTACTGTGAAAATGAAAATCATTTTCTGGTCATATGGATGGGAAGTTTCTCATTATTGTCTAGTTAGGCATGGTTTTAGACTGCTAGGAGGACATCTTGCAATCAGAGGGTAACCAAATACTGATGTGTTTGTTTTTCAGCATGGGCAATCTTTTCTCTGGCTGAGAAACAGGCTGTGAGTTGCAGCAGCTGGTGATTAAATTCCATTCTTGACTCTACTTTCAGTTTTCTGTAAATTTTGTGCCATGGGAAAATATTTTAGCCATCAGTAAAACAGATTACTTACAGTAAGCTTACAGTTTTCAGGCTTTTGTAGTGTCAATGTATTTGAGGTTTGGCTAATTTAATTTATGCAAACTCTATATGACAAAGTTGGGGGTCTTATTTCACTGCAGTTGAAGTACTTAAGTTCAGTTTTGTTTAACCCCAAATAAGGGTAGCAAAAAACTTGTGTTCGTGCTAACTTGAAAACTGCTTTAACACTATAAGGGCTTCAAAAGACATACCCTCTGCGTATCTAGCTCTAACTGCAGTGATATGATGTTACTGCCTTTAATGTGGTGTCTCTCTGCCAAGGATTATTAATTTCAGCCCAGTAAAGCAGAGAAAAGTTATGTCTGCCCACCACTGGGGTTGTTTGAGCGTATTTGTCAACATCGTTGATGATCTGTGGATAGCCACAGCAGCAGGTGTTTCTGCCAGCTTCTATGGCAGCATTGCCTTTGGGCAGTGAGTGATATGTGACTTGGATCACTTTGACATGCTTGGATCAAGCTGTTATTTCAATTGGTGGGGCTGTTGGTTTTGAGATATTTGGCTGAACAGGACCGTTTAGAAGTAAGAAGAGTCTTTAGACTGTAAGAAGTCAAATTCGGTATGGGATCTGATCTTAAAAAGAGTAATGCAGTATGATGGTTTGCACTTCTATCCCAAGCAGGTATTAATACAGCAATTGAGAAGGGGTAAATTCTCAAGTTTGCTATTTGAGAAACACAGAAACTGTTGCTTTTAACCATACATTTATTATAGCCTCTGAACAGACACATGATCTTAAAGTGAAGCTTACCTAAAATATCTTGATTGAGATTGCCATAAACTGGGTCATCTTCTGTGTAATAGTCATCATAGCTAGAAGGTGAGTGGAAAAATACCTTTAATTCACAAAGTATGCTTTATTTTGGATCCCATTATATGCCTGGGGGAGGAAGGGGGGAATGCAGAAGGAGGGAACAGAAGTACTAGTTTTTCAGAAAGAGAAGAAATGGCAATGTCCATATTCTGGAGAGAGATTTGTTATCTGGCCAAGAATTGAACTCTTTTTTTCCATAACTCAATTAATCAAGCCAATCTCAAGACTACTAACCTACTGTTTAGTGTAGTTCTAGCACTGTTAATGATCACTGAAATGAACCCAGCTCATGTCCTCTGAGACCACTTTGTGGACACAAACTAAAACACTAAATGGGCCTTTAGAGGAGATGTTCTTAGAAAGTCCAGTCTTGATTCAACTAAAATACTTATATCAACACAACTAGAGAAGACAAAAACAAAGTTCAGCTTTGGATATTTTATGGTATTCTGTGTTTCATTACCTGGTGTTGCTTGAAAATGTTTTTAAGCATATTCATAAAAATGGGAATTGTTAGTGGGAAATACTGTGTAACCTTGTTCCCATTCCATCCCTGTCCATGCCTTGTCAGGGGAATGAAGTAACACAACCTAACCCCACTTTTTAGAATAGTATTAGACAGCAGTAATAGACAGACTTCCCAGCTTCAAGTAAATTTGTAATTGAGGATTGGCTTGGGGGAACAGGTGAAGGCTTTTCTGTATTTGTTTCAAGGGCCTTTTATGTCTGGGTTGAGATGAGACTCTTTCCATCTCTGTTTCTGTGGTTTTTTTAATATGGAATAAGAGAAACAAACTTTTAACAAATCATGACATATCCAGCAGCTGTATAAAAGACTCCATATTATTGCTTTTGAACATTGTGTTAAAGAAGTTTACAAAACATAAATACATATAAAATATTGCTCCACAAGTATTAAATATCAGACTATAATTTATCATTGTTTTCTGAGAAAAAAATTATAAATTTCATTGTTATAGATCTATTGAGTTTGATAGTAAATAGTGTTTTAGCTCAATATCTTGCACTTCCTTTAGTATATAAAATTATATAATTTAGCGTGCAATTATTTCATTGTTCATCAAAGAACTGGAGTGTTGCAGACTGGAGTACTGTATTTTTTTTCCTGTTTTCTTTGGAGAACTTTTTTTCCACAACCATCTTGCTCTCCAACATTTCCTGACAGGCTGCATGAGATATTGGATTTTCCTCTATGCCGTCCCTCCAAAGCCATCTGTCATTATTTATGCCTTATTTTGCCCTTGCCAGAAAGTAACTTTTTTATCCAACTTACCTTGGACTGTTGTCTTCATATTCTTTATACATTTTAGCTGGAAAATTTGTAAAAAAAAAAATATATATATATATATTAAGAGAAAATGAAACGTGCTGTTTTAGAACACTTCAGATAATTGTCTTAACTGATGTGCTTTTGATTTAACTGTAGAGAGTAAAATTGAAAGCTCTTGGCTTTCAGGACCTTCAGTTGTCCCCTTGCTTTTCTCAAATACTTTTGACTAATATAAGAAATGTTTGTGTTATAAGTTTGTGCTGTGGCTGCAAAGTGTGTTAGTTTACAATACCCCAGAAATGTATTGTAACACATGCAATTAATTCCTTCTTTCCTCCTCCTTCTGTATCTACCTCATCTGGGGTGCATAAAAAATAACATGGCCAGCAAGTCAAGGGAGGTCATCCTCCCTCTCTACTAGGCCCTGGAGAGTGCATCGGGACTACAGGGCCCCCAGTTCAAGAAGGACAGAGAACTGCTGGAGAGAGTCCAACAGAGGGCTACAAAGATGATCAAGGGACTGGAGCCTTTTTCCTCTTATCCAGGTCTCTCAGTCTTTCCTCATCTGTTTAACTTGAAGAAGAGAAGACTGGGGGGGGGGGGGGGGTAAAAAAAAAA
>JAOTQQ010000001.1:91849890-91928666 GCA_026546715.1 Gallinago undulata | reverse complement strand
CATCCACAGCCTTTCCTTCATCCACCAAGTGAGTCACTTTGTCATAGAAGGAGATCAGATTTGTCAAGCAGGACCTGCCCCTCGTGAACCCGTGCTGGCTGGGCCTCATCACCTGGGTGTCCTTCATCCAGCTCCCCCCTGTCCTGACCTCTCCACTGTAATTCATTCTTGAAATGGAGCCAGAACTGAAAATACAAGCAACTACATGTTTACTCCAGCTTGATATTCAGCTCTCTTTTTTTGTTGTTGTTTACATAGTATATTTCTTTTCAGATTAGACTCTAGCCCCATTATTATTATACTATAATCAGTCATGATGGCAGAAACTTTTCAGCAGTTTTCTCTCTCCTGAAGTTAAAGCTCAGTCAGAGTTTTAATGTTTTTTTTAACCATTTAATAAGTTAAACTAATGAAAATGGTTTTGTCCATATCACAAAGTCAAAACCAGATTCTGGTTTATTCACCAAGGGAAAATCATGCTTGACCAATCTGATAGCCTTCTACAATAGAATGACTGGCTGGGTGGATGATGGGGAGGGCAGTAGATGTTTGACTTCAGCAAGGCTTTTGATACTGTAACCTGTAACATCCTCACAGGTAAGGTTAGAAAGTGTGAGTTATATGAGTGGACAGTGAGATGGATTGAGAACTTTCTGAATGGTGGAGCTCAGAGGGTTGTGATCAGCAGCACAGAGTCCAGCTGGAGGCCTGTAACTAGCAGTATTCCCCAGGAGTCAGTACTGAGTCCAGTCTTATTCAACATATTCATCAATGACCTAGATGAGGGGACAGAGTGTACCTGCGGCAACTTTGCTGATGATACAAAACTGGGAGGAGTGGCTGATACACCAGAAGGCTGTGCTGCCACAAAGCAAGACCTGGAAAGGCTAGAGAGTTGAGCAGTGAGGAACCTGATAAATTCAACAAGGGCAAGTGTAAGGTCCTCCACCTGGGGAGGAATAATCCCATGCACCAGTACAGGCTAGGGGCTGACTTAATGGAAAGTAGCTCAGTAGAGAGACCTTGGAGTCCTGGTGGACAACAAGTCGACCATGAGCCAGTAATGTGCCCTTGAGGCCAAGAAGACCAATGGCATCCTGGGGTGCATTAAAAAGAGTGTGGCCAGCGCTTTGAGGGAGGTCTTTCTCCCTCTCTGTCCTGGTGAGGTGTCATCTGGAGTACTGTGTCCAGTTCTGGCCCCCCCAGTTCAAGAAGGACAGGGAACTACTGGAAAGAGGCCAGCAGAGGACTACAAAGATGATAAAGGGAATAAAACACCTCTCCTTTGTGGAAAGGCTGAGAAACCTGTGTCTTTTTAGTCTGGAGAAGACTGAAGGGGGATCTTATCAACACTTATAAATATCTAAAGGGTGGGTGTCAAGAGGATGCAGTCAGGCTTCTCTCAATGGTGCCTGGTGACAGGACAAGGGGCAACAGACAAGCTGGAACACAGGAAATTCCATCTGAACATGCAGAAAAATTTCTTTACTTTGAGGGTGACAGAGCACTGGAACAGGCTGCCCAGAGAGGTGGTGGAGTCTCCTTCTCTGGAGATATTCAAAACCCGCCTGGATGTGTTCCTGTCCAGCCTGCGTTGGCAGGGAGGTTGGGCTATAGATGATCTCTGAAGGTCCCTTCCAACCCCTACCATTCTGTGAACTTTTTCTCTGGCTAGAGAGGTACATCATGTGTTTCTATTGCAAAGTGAAGGGTTCATTTATTTCACTAGTTCTGTTGCTTGTGTCTCTGAAAGACAGATATCCTGTGATCCACATAGATGAAGAAACTGAAGCAGAGAGGCAGCAGCTCCAAAGATATTTATAGCTAGAGGTTGATTATTAACTCAGGAATGTCTGACTTTCTATCCTCTGCTCCAGGACTCCAGAATTTACCATGGTAGACTCTGATTCCATGCGCAACGCAGCATGAGCCAGTCTGACCAAACCTTGCTTAAGGTTAGTTTTGTAAATGACTGTGATTTTTTCATCATAGAAATATCTGCCTAGTAGCGCTAAAAGACAAAATAATCCAAAAAGGCACACACGCACGCCCATCTCAAGACACTCCAACAGTTCTTTTAATATCGTGGCATCACACTAATTCTCTTATACTTGGTGAGTTCAGTTTCTAAGTATAGGCCTTCTGTTTATGTAGATTGTATATTTGTTTAAAGTGGTTGAATCCACCAATCTCTGCCTGCCTGGCCAGACACATGCAGTACAGGTGCAGCTTTTCCTGTGAAAAGGC
Source organism: Gallinago undulata (assembly GCA_026546715.1). NCBI lineage: Eukaryota > Metazoa > Chordata > Aves > Charadriiformes > Scolopacidae > Gallinago > Gallinago undulata. The sequence continues at coordinate 91,926,419 of JAOTQQ010000001.1, read as the reverse complement.
AGTTTTTCCCTGGATGGGCGTAGTGAGGATTGTACAACTTAATAACTGTAGACTTGTATGCATAAGAAACCTTCTAACACAAATTAAACAAATTAGTTCCTTATTGGGAGTGACACGTTGGTTTAAGAGCTACATTAGGATCTCGTGATGAAAAGCGTTTAGAATTTTTTTTTCCAAAATAAACTGATTAGGCATAAAATGTGTATGAAATCTGAAATTCACATAAGCATTCAGGAATTTTGGGAAGAGAAAATTTTCTCAAATTTATTTTGTATTAATGCAGCTTCCTAAAAAAATTTTAAATTTAATACAAATACCAGTTACATAAAAATATACCTTAAAAAGGAAATTGCAGTTATTAAAATATACTTTAAAAATAAAAACTTAGCCAGAACTAAATTCTTCACCATGTACATGTTTCGTTGGTTTGTCTTCAGAGAATGGATTTGGGTGGCTGCTTTTAGCAGCAGACTGGGCAGCTAGCACCCATTCTGTAATCATACCTAACTCTTCTAAAAATTTTTTAAAAGTTACATCCTCTCTACTAGAATTATTCTTGCTAAAATGTAACTTTAAGATCTGAAAGAATCAATTTGTTGCCTTGAAATCCCCCAGCAGTGATGGTTTTCTCTACAGACACTTCAAACACTTAACCTCTGTTCCTCACAGAGAGACAACATTATTACTTACCGTGCTTCTTTTTCATATAGTGTGAAATGTTCAGTATCAACGAAACAATCAGAGCCAAACTCAGAAAGGCCAAAACTCCCCAGATGGAAAAATGGCAGTTCATTTCTGTAACTGAATGAAAATAATTTTATCGTTTGTGTTGTCTAACAATTTTGGTGTATTCTTTGTGGTTGGTTGATTTTTGCTTTCTTCAATGCAAGCTGCTGTTTTGTTGTTTACTCTGTGACAGCCATTGCTATAGAAGCTAAATAATTAATATCAAAAGTAGATGCTAAATAAGAAGAGAGCAACATCAATAAACTGGTAGCAGAACTACTGTTTCATAGGAATTCAGCCAAAGGTTGGGCTATTGGTTTGTCTGTAAAATGCAGAAAAAAATCAGAAATTACTAAAGAAAAAATAATTTTAGTGAATAGGTTTGGAATTATTTTTGTAATTATCTTTAACTTACTATTTGTGGTAATTATTTTTTTTTTGGTGAAATTTTAGTTTTCATGAATGTAGTTCTGAAGATTAGTTTGGTCAAAATAACTTACTTCACTGGAAACAACCATCGGGTTATAACAATCCCTGCAACAAATTTCAAAGGTTAGTTATGTGTTTTCTTCTGTCTACTATTAAAACCGCTTACTTTACTCCTATCCTCACTCTCCTTCCTGAGAAAGTAGAGGATGTAGTGGCAAAGGAAGAGCCGTAGCTGGGAACCAATGAACAGACTAAAACCCAAACAGCTCCTGAAAAATCACTTGGTAAAAGATGGGTGACTTAATTGAACACTGAGGTTGCCTCTTCTTGACCTGTGAAAGACAGGAAGGAACTCACACACCCCAGACATATTTTGTCAATTAATGAATTCTTTGATTAACCTAGTGCATACGAATTTTGCATCACAAACCATGCTGAAGAAAATAGCCCGAGACAGCCTAATGGCCAGAACGACCAGCGTTGCTGCAAATGGCCTGTGAAACCCTTCCTTGAGAGAGAAAATGCAAAGTCAAGTACATGAGCGAAAGGAGCTTGAATCTCAATGTTTTCACTTTGCCCAGAAGCATGTTTCATGTTCTTATAGATTTGGAGTGCTTGAAAGAAAGCTTCATCCAAAAAGCTCATGAACTCCACTAATGCCACGCAAGAGAAGTCTAGCCAGAGCAGTGCAGTCAAGGGGAGAGTGTGGGATTTGAGTGGGTCCTTAACACTCTTGTTTGGTTTTGGAGGTAGCTGGATTCCTTCAGGAGGCTGCCATTTGGTTTGCTTCTTAAAGGAAAGCTGAGGTAAAGGCGTATGGGGATACATATCGCTGTGGTGCTGGCCGGGGGTGGTGGGGGACAATGCATTGGGTCCTGCTGAGAAGAGAGTTTTATTCCTTGGCTGATCAGCTCCAGCTGACCCTTATGGGTTTCGTTCCCTCGTGCTGGTGTTGCAAAAGCTGTTTTAGTTTTGTTCTATTCCAAGTCACAAACATTTTTATGAAGATGAAACAAGGTAAGATAATCCTTGGTAGTAAAAAAAAAAAATAAATCACAAATCGCATGGGCTTCTACGATGCAGGTTCCCTTCCTTAGGAAAGAAGGAAACAAAGCAAATAAAGTGCAACTTTCTAACAGACTTGTAACTGGGTTTTGCCCATGGTAATTCCAGTGGCCATTTATCCTTCCTGTTAAACTGAACATTCAATTTCCATTCCTTTCCTTTCTCCTAGCTGAGTTCTGCCAAAGGTATTTGAGGGTTCTCCATCATTGCAATACTACTTTTTAGATTGAGAGGCATGTTTTTGCAATGAGATACAGATATTCATGGGTAGGCACAACACCCCCATGGAGCAGCTATGTGTTATTCCAGGTTTCAGAGTAGGAATTAAAAGAAAGGGAGATCTCACCTTGAGAGGATGTTAATGGGGCACATCAAGAACCACCAGTGTTTGGAATCTGGTTACTCTACAATTAGTCACTCAGCAACATTTGCATCCTACGCAACCTGTCCAAAACTACAAGAACTCTGTGTTAAGGACAAGAGATTTTAAGTGTCTATGTATTGTCTGAATAATGCCTTCTGTGGTCCCTTTCTCTTTTATGAAGTGATTCCTTCCCATTTTTCTTATATTAATTTCTTATTCATTTATTTTCCTATTTTTTTGTTTGTTTTTCCCCAGGTAGCAAAAGCAGTATTGTGGCCTAAAAGAAGGGAAGCAGGCATAACTGTGATAGAAACTATAGCCCTGTGATTTATTAGAATAAAAAGAGTGAGTAGATACCTCAAGTACAACTGCAACCTAAATTTTTGCCTTTTTCTTGATACTGAATGTTATAATTTATCTTTCTGATTCAAGAATCCTATTTTTCCTTTGTGTTTCCAGAGCAGGAGGAGAACTCAAAGTTTCAAATTGAAATTCAACCCTTAAGTGAAGTGAACAAAATAACCAAATTTTTGATTACAATTATTTTTAATTTTGTGCGTGTGTGTGTGTGTATGTTTCAGCTTCTGATTTAAATTTGAATTATTATCTGGAAAACAGTAAAGGTTAAAAAAGTTGTTTCCCTTTTCAGTTTGAAGTCTAACTTTTATGGTATTTGAGCAATCCTGTTTATCTAGGATTTTAAAAATATTCCAGCAAAACAAAAGGCATAAAACTTGGATTTCTAATAAAACATACCAATGTTTTAAACCTCACAATCTATAGCTCCTTCTTAATCATGATTTGGAAAACCACATGGGTGTGAGAAGAAAAAAAAAATATTTTTTTTCCAAGTTGAATATTACTTAGTTTATTTAAAAGTTATTTTCCACAATTCTAACTTAAGCACCTGCTTGTATTTCAGTATTTCTGTATATATTCAGAATATATACAAGCATACCTGACTTCAGTATCTTTTCTGTGTGTCTTTGCAATACAAGCTATTTGTTGCTCAGACAACGCTACTTATCTTTCAGAAACAACAGCAGTTTTCATTTACCACATAAAACACTAGTGAAGGCCTTAATCTGAGACACATGAATGCTGCTCTGAGTGCTCTATGCTTTTCTAAAATCAGTTTCAAGGTAATCTTACTGTCCAAGTAAAAAAAAAAAAAAAAAAAGAAAGGTTTTGATTTTATATCTTTGCTTTACTGGTACCCAGCTCCTATCTCTTTCCCAGATGTTCTTCCATTACCCATATATTTGTTGCCAATATGCTAGCTATGTACATTTATAACTGCATTATTTAAATATTTACTACGTTGACAACAGCAGCAGTATAAAAAAAAAGCCGAATACTTGTTTGAAGAACAATCTGTCTCCTCAGAAAGATAACTACACTGCTGTCCTTCCTATGTATAATAGTAGATGTAACCTGTGAGTGTTAACTGGTTGTGCCAAAGATCAAAAAAAAAAGATAAAGTGACTGTGGATGGAGAGTGAGAAATAAACTTTTCTTCTAAAGAGAAGTCTAATAGACTAATTGTAGTCTTTTCTCAAATAGTGTATTCTATTTTCTAATTTTAATTCTCATTCAAGTTATCTACTGTCAAACAGAGTAAAACCAGATTTATTTATTTATTTATTTACATATTACATGTTTATTCCAAAGAGCTCATAGCAATGTTCATACTCAACTGCCATCAAATTAAGTATTTTTAAAAGTTTTGTTATAACTTTAAAAAAATGTCCCAATGAAAAATTAGGCCCCTGCAAATAGTACACTATGATTTTAATAAGGTAAGCCCAAATTCCATCAGAGTTTTCTGCAATAATCTATCTGTGATGGGAAAAACCTGAGAGTGATAGTACTTGGTTTGATTTTTTGTTCATAGGAAATCATATTGAAGCTGTTCTTAAAATAATGTACTCCTCCATGAAAGAAATTAGTTCATTGTATAACCAAAGGGTTCACGGGAAGGACAACAAATCTTGGTTTAGTTTTAGAAGTTGGGATGTGTGAATGGAGGAAATACTATATTTAGTTATTATCAAAATGACAGTATTTTTAATACCTCATACCAGAATCTCTCTACTATTAATGATACATTCATATTCTGCTGTTCTTTCATTTCTATTTGGAAAGGGTCAAACTTGGAGTTGCATCCAAGTAGAACATCTGTCTTACGTAGTTCATTCTGTCTGGATGATGTTTTTACTTTTCTAACTTTAGGGATGGGGTTACTTGCCTCCTCTTAGAATATTTTACACTGCAATAATCTAAAAGTACTATATTCACACACAAAAAAAAAATACAGGCAAACAAAAGAGTTTCTAAAGATATGGTTAATTGTGCTTTTTCTCCTTTTTAAATCTATCAACAACTTTTTTCACCAATAGAGACAAGACATGGGAATAAATAGACTTTTGGTCTTTTGGTCACTTGTTCTTAGGTTTTCTCTTTGCAGGGTTCATTATTTTGTAACCAGGGGGGTGAGGGTGGGGAGGTGGAGAGGGAAGCAAACAAAAAAATGATCAACCAACCAAAAGCCCTCAAAACATTCCAATTTTTCCTACATTAATTTTTGCAATTTAATGTTGAATTAAAGTATGACTGAATACAATCATACTTACCTTTGGGGAAAGGGGTCAGATTTAACAATTCAGGAGTAGAAACAGGCGTTTAGGCTCCTAATAGCATAAGAAGGGGTAGCAGAAGTACTAAGTTTTGTTCCTTCTTGTTCTAATGTATTTTATTTAACGAATCCATCACAAAGGGTAACAGGAAGATATTACACTTTTACTGGTTTTTTTGGGGGGGTTGTTTATTTTTACTGAAAAGCAAAACAAGGTGGGGAATATAGATACCTGTCTGGCAAGAACTGGACATGCCATCCATGGTATCAACTCACCATTCACAGAAGCAGATTAATTACTTCTGTCACTACTATATTTATGATGATGATCTGGAGCACAGAATGATTTGTTTCCTGTCGTTTCTGTCCGCAAATTTGTCAAAGGTGAGATAAAATTGGCTCCCCCCTCCAATTAAATGGTGAAATGAATAATATTCTGTACTAATAACCCTAAGAAAAATAAACCCATTAAGAGATTGCTGAATTTTAAATTAACATTAAAGGTATTTCCACCTGTGTGAGTTTTTAAGAGGGGATTAATTCTCTGGAAAGAATTCCTAAACTGCAATTACTTAACACACTACTAATTGCTTTGTAAAATATCAAGTTCATACTTCAGAAAGGAAGCAGCACAGTAAATATTTTAAGCACGAAACTAATGCCAATGCTTAGTCCTCATTAACAAACCTTAATTAATGAAAACTTAAGCTGTTGCTGATGACTTATCATTGCTGTGATTATTATTAACAGACTTCAGAACCCTGAGGACCCTTCTTGTAAGACTGGTAATCTACCATAGCGTGTTTTTACTGCTCCTTTGTTTACAAGTTTATAATACTGAAAAGATAAACTTACCTGTTTTTTGTTGTTTCCAGGAATACTTCCTGCCCCTTTATCCAACAGGAAATCAAGTTATATTGGCAGACCTTGGATGCCCTTTTATTTTGGACCTGGCAGCATGAATCTTTCTCTAGAGTTGCCGTCAGTCTTAAAGGTCTCCAGTCTCTCTTTTTCACCTGCTTTCTTACAAACAGGAAATGCGTTTCAGGCTTTTAAAACCTCACTAGCAAACTGACAGTCTCCTTCAATGTTTGCCTCCAAGAGAGGAATAGAACATTTATGTGTGCACTTGCATTTATTATCCGCCTGTCTTGCCACAGAAGAGCATGTACAGGACTATTAGTACCATTTTATGTGATACAAATCTACTTTTGTAGCATTCATATGAGACCCATACTCTAAGTCTTCCTGTTTGTGATGTTAACGTTGAATTCAAGAAAAGTATTCAGACACCTCTTAAACTGAATTACAGAACTATTTTACACAGGAGTGCTATTTGACTCTTTAGCTCTTTCTCTTTATAAATCAGATCTGAAAGTCAGTCATTGAGAGAGCCTACAATTTAGCTGAAACAGGATTCAGAGGCATGATGCAGAAATTATACCGTTCCCAGCTCTGAAAGGTCAGGCTGGGATATCATAATATGCTTCCTCCATTCTTTTAAAGTCTAGGAATCTGGGTCCACAATCCAGAACAGCTGTGGAAAAAGAGGGTTAATCAGCAGGTGGCTTACTGTGTGTATTTATCTTTAAAATTTAATGAAACGTATCTGCGTTTGGGTAGAGCAGCCATTTTATTCTCAGAATTGGTATAGCTTCTTCTAGAGGAAGCTTTTACTCTGAGGACTCTCAAAGAAGCTTTCTGATAAATTCTGAGGTTTTGTTGGGGGGGAGCAATTGAGTTTATTTCCAATTTGCATAATATAGAAGCAGGAAAGGTTTCTTAAGGGAAAAAAGTTAGTTACGTGACTACATTTGTCTTTTTGGAATATGTACGTTGAAATAGCCCTCAATGTAGACTAAGTACTGTAATGTAAAACATTGCTCTTCAAGAAAGGCTCTTATGTGAGAAAATGTCCTTTGCAGTATATGTTTATTTGGGATGCAATTAATTTGGAATACTATTTTTAAATTAACTACTTTAGATCGATACTTAAGAAATAATTTACTGCATTAACATCTTATTTGAGCATGAAGAAGCAGGATAGTCTTGATTAATAAAATATGCACTTCCATTTGTGTCCAAAAGTGGTATAGACTCTTAACTACTTAGAGCTTTAGCATAATGAAGTGAGTTGATGAGGAGAAATTAATATTAAAATACTGAAAATGGTGGGAATTCTTACACTTCATAAATTTTGAGGTTGTAACTATCATGATGGAAAAAATGCATGAAAAATGACACTATTTTAAAATGGACATAGATTTGGCATTTGTCAGCAACTGAATTTAGAAACCCCACTCATAAATATGTAGAATCAAAATCTTTCATTGTTAAACCAAAAATTATAGAATGATTTGGGTTGGAAGAGACCGCAAAGATCATCGAGTTCCAACGCCCCTGCCATGGGCAGGGATACCTCCCACTAGACCAGGTTGCTCAAAGCCCCATCCAGCTTGGCCTTGAACACTTCCAGGGATGGGGCATCCATAACTTCCCTGGGCAACCTGTTCCAGTGCCTCACCACCCTCACAGTAAAGAATTTCTTCCTAATATCTAATATCAATCTACCCTCTTTCATTTTAAAACCATCTACCCTCTTTCATTTTAAAACCATTAGCTCTCATTCTGTCTCTACACTCCCTCATAAAGGGTCCCTCCCCATTTTTCCTGTAGGTACTGGAAGGCAGCTATAAGGTCACTCCAAAGCCAGGAGGTCTGCATGGATGAACAAGGTGCCCCTAGACAAACTCAAACACAAAAAGGAAGGCTATAGAGGGTGAAAGCAAGGGCGGGTAGCTTGGCAGGAATACAGAGAAATTGTCCAAGCAGCCAGGGATCAAGTTAGTAAAGCTACAGCCCTGACATTGTTAAATCTGGGCAGAGACATCAAGGCCAAAAAACATGGGTCCATCACATTTCACTGAAAACCAAGATCTAGAACTAGAGTTTCTTTCAGTAAGTGATGCATCCTATGATCTATAGACTAAACTGCAATTCATGTCTTTGAAAATAAAGGGTTTGTCACAAGCTTAGGGAGGGACTCATCCAGTTATAAGTGGTTCAGGAGATTTAGCAGTTCCATGTTGTAGGATAAAGCGAACAAAAAAGCCCTGGGGCCATCTGATGAGAGTATGCACCTCAAGAGGAGTCCTCTTGTTAAGAAAAATAAGGATCCTGAACTAAAAGAGAAGCTGGAGAGTATGGGAGATATGCATTGTAAAAACAGAGACAGTTGCTTAGTTTCTCAGCTAAGACCATGAGGAGTAAATCTGAGATCTGCAGAGGATTCAGAATAAAATGCTTACCAGCCTGAACAAGAAGCTCACAAAGAATAAAGTCCTTTGGAGATAATTAGGGGCATAATAGAAAGGTGAACAGTGAGAATGCAGCAGAGGATTTTTGGTTTTGTAGACCCAGCAGTATGTTAATAATTCTGTTCTCCAAGAGCAAATAATTGTTGTACAGTATCAGCTTTGACTAGCTGCAAAAGCGAAGTCTATTGGATTGGATATGAGCTTGGTATGCTATTTTGGGCAGTCTGCACAGACTGAAAGCTCTGTTAGATAGCAAGAAATTATTCACTGCAGGCTGTAAAATCCATCACAAATCTAAAAGACTTCTTACTTTGCTTTCCTGTCTTTATATTGTTGCTATGTTAAAAAAAACTTAGCAAGTAGTCTACTTAAAGTACTGTTATTCAAGATAAAAAAGACAAGGACAAAACATGCCTAATTTTAGAAAGATAGGTCATAAGGTAATGTTACTCCATCCACATCTGATGATGTTCCCTCCTCCCTTGAAAGTCGCCAAGCTATAAACTGCTGGGTGTATATTCTGAGGAAGTACCTCTGACTGCTTAGCTACTTATATGATCTTTGGTAAGCATGTGCTACTGGTGTCTCCAAGAGAAGAATCTATGTCAAATGGACATCTGACTTGGCTGGGAATTCCTCTTGCTATTTGAGTTCTTGAAGAAGGTAAATGGAGTACTATTTAATATCAGTGTGCAAGGATGTATATGAAGGGGTAAGTCTGTGCTTAAATGGAGTCAGGCAGTACTGTTTGGCAGAAGACTTGGATGATCAAGTGAAGCTGACTGAGAGATCACTTGATGAAGTGAAAAACTGACTTATAAAGTAGTATTATCTTGTTGATTTAAGGAAAGACAAACTAAAGAATCCTTGACATCCTAGGCATGAAAGACAATTTTACCTTTGGAAGGGAAGCCATACTTGGGAAAGGAGGTAGATATTGAATTTCTTTCTTTAGTCTTAGCTGAGTCTGCATAAGCTTGATATTAGTGTAGAGAGAAAAAATAATAATAAGCAGTATATTATGGATTATGGATGTTAAGGGTTTTTTTTTTGTCTTAAAAATGCATGTTGTTATCTACAGAATGGAATAATTAGAAATCCTAGAGGTGCCTGTGTTAAGTTCTCATGGTCTAGGAAATGATAACTCACACTTACCATGAAGTTCCTTAAACTTGTATGTTTATGTATCTGTGGTATACATAGAATTGCAAGTTTTACACTCCCTTTTGAGGAGGGAGATACGTGACAGCAGCCAAACATGTTAGAGATCCATAAATAATGTCTGTGATAAGATAGCAGACTGTTGTGACAGAACGTGGAACTAAGGTAGTTCTCCCAACAGAGGAAGTCAGCAAGTTTCTAGAAGTAAGACCATTACTAGAATTTTTATATTTAAAGTGCTTTTCTGCATCTGGATGAATCTTGGCAGGATGCAGTAGTCTCTTCCAAGCCTGGAATTTGCTGTGCATGACTGGAAACCTCAAGGGAAAAGAATTTTCAGCCTTATTGACCTGGAAGTAACTTCAGATTTTGTACTTTTTTCCACTCCAAGAAAATGCAAATTTAACAGGCAGTTGGCACAAGGCTCCAATGCATTTGACTTGATGAACTTGCATCTCTAATTTTCTTAAGATGTCAATTAGTTCAGTACATGTTTGCAATGCACACATGTTGCCAGCAAGCTGGACTTTTTCAAGGCTGCAGAATGCAGGTTTATTGTAGCTTCGTGAAGGAGAAATAAATTGCTCAGCTGACAACAGAATTGGGCCTCAAATGCCACTTTCTCTACTACTACTCAAATTACAACATTTCTTTGAAAAATGATATCATTTTCTAACTGGTGTAATGGAAACCCCCTTACAAAGAACGAGAAAGAGACTGTTTGTGGTAAAAGCTTAAAAAGTATAGCTATTCCTGCAACAGGTAAATCACATTTCTGTTTGAAGTCGGAATATATTTTCAGTCATGAATCTTCTAGGATTTGCTGGGGAAAGTAACTACAGCAGAAATACTTTGAGGGGAAGCTTATGCTGAAGTGAAATCTGCTCTGGTTCTAATCTCACAAACACATCGGAGAAGTAGATAAACTGTTCTTTTAAGCTTAGCACATGGCTCTTTGCTTAGACTTGCAGGTGCAGACCTGGTGCTCCTTGTGTAGCAAACATAAATGAGGAACAATGCTACAGAAGAGAGGCTGGGGTAAAATTTCCAGAAAAGAGTGAGGCCTTTCAAGCCAGCCTCAAACACTGCAGAGAGCTCTTCTGACTCCTATAGTGAATTTTGTAGTTGATAATATAATTTTAAAAGCCATAAATGTCTTTTGTGTGTTGTAGACAAAGTTTTTAATTTCAGTTTTACTTAAACCACTGTGAAGCACAATGCTATCTCATTAACTGCCCCTGAAATTATGGCTGCTATTACAACCAATATAATGGGTTTCCTGTGGGGAAACCACAGGTGTTTTTTTTCCGAATGCTACAAAGCCTTATTATCAAGGACTGTAAAGAGAAAACTTCTTATCTTGGTAATTCTGCACTGTCAAAATTTCCATTGAAAGCTAACATTGCACACTTGTGCAACTTTGGGTGGGGTTTGTGTGCAGTGAGAGAGCTGAGCAGTCCCTGCACAACCAGCAAACAGAAGAGATGCCACTATAATGCAATTTTGAATTAAAATAACCTTTGCTTTGAACAAAGCACTGCCTGCACTCTAGTGAATGACCAGCATCGTAGCTAATGAATTGTAACTCAGGCTGCTGTTTGTGCATTTGAACTCTAAGCCTCTTCCACCGCTCCTCCAAGCCTGTGTTATCACAGCATGGCTCTTGTTGGCTCTTAACTGGACTTCACCCTATCCCCCATCTGGGCAGAACAGAAATTCTGAGCTCTTTAAAAGCTGTTGGAGACTTAGGCTGTCTTGTTAGGGGTTCTTGTTAGAAGTCAAGTTCTGTGGTAGATGTGTCTGCTCCCACCTCCCTTTGCCACAACAATGCAGGCAAAGAGCATTTGAACTACTTTGTTTTCTCCTCTGGCATCCTTCCTGCATTTTATCCCCGAGGGACACTGTTCCCCTAACGTGACGCAGTTACCAGAGGGCAGCAGGAGAACCACAGCACTGGAAGTCAAGAAATGTGTTCATGCACGTCTCTGTAAAGGCACAAACAGTGATGAGTAAATAAAAAAAATGCATGAGCCTGCCTTAACTTAATGTCTGTGTTTGCATATATCTACCAATAACCCAAGGTATCTCCAGGGCAGCTGAATGACTCTTGGACCTAATTAGCATGCATGTAGGTTAAGATGAAGATTAACGACTGTGAAGCCAGCTCTTGAACAGTGGTCAGCAACATGCTGGAGAAGTGAATTTGAACTGAACCACTCAACTACTGAACCTTTCAGCTTAAGAGTGTTGTGGTTGCATCTCTATTTAAAGAAATACCTGGTAAGCAGATAAAAGTGCTTGTCTCGCCATGCTCACGGCTGTTAGAACATTGTTTTCCTGCTTACTACTTCCTGTTCAGTGGCACGTTTAGGCCCAGCAAAGCGTGTGCCAGTTTCCTTGTATAAACTGTCAGCGGCCCACTAGCATTTGAAGACAAGTGAGAGCACAGGTGCGTGAAAGATGGCTGTCTCGTCCCACAGAATGGTGTATGGCAATTAAGTGATGGTTCTACATTTGCATGCACGTTTTTTTTGAGCATTTCTCCAAGGCCAAAGGCGTTTTCTGTGGACACAGCAGTCTTGGGTTAAAGCTTCTGCGTGGAGAAGGTGGGATATGGGCCGAAGTTTTGCCTCTGTGTGGCAGCAGAAAAATGCAGTCATGGGCCCTGTTAGGCGTCATGGGTGGCCTTGTTCTGTCTCACACAAATGCTGCATCCTCAGTGGGAGGAAGTTTTCCCTCCAGAAGTGTCACGGCACATTTCACTGAGCTTCCTGGCTAACAAACTCATGTTCTCTCAGAAGTAAATAACTGCCGAAAAACCGATCTAAGCAAGCTCTGTTGCTGCTACCTCAGATTTATAAACTAAATAGTACCATTATTTTGACTTTGGATTTGTTTCTAATCTAGGGTACTATGGTCTTTCTACTCATGTCCCGTGCTTAATAACTCTTATTTTGAATCTATTTGACTACTAAAGAAAGGTGCTTTTCTTTTTTTGTGAAAATATGCTACTTAGGAGTATTTTTTGTCATCTTTTTTGCATGCATGCAGCTCCCACTTCCATAGCAGATGCTTAGAAAAGGGTTGCTCTATCTGCTATTATTGGTGTGTATAAATTCTTGCTACGCTGCTTAGTCAGTACTTTATTTGTAGCACTGTCCAGGGATGCAGAAATATTTGAGTGGCTTCTGTCCTTTCATAATCTAAAAAAAAAATATTACATAATATTTAAAGGTGATAAGCAATCATGTGATTTGATTGCTATTTAGACATTTCTGTTCAGGTGCTGGTTTAATTGATGAATAAGAACCACACAACCTTCTACATCACCACTGATGTATATGTATATGTACATGTATATGTGTGTTCAGCTCTCTATGTCAGATAAGACCAGGTAGAGCAAAGACATTGTGACTGGAATGGGAGTGAATGATGCCAAAGCAGCCAGCAGTGCGTAAGCACTGCAGAAATAGATGGCATTTCTGTCTTTAAAAGTACTTGTGGCTCTAGCAGAAAGTGTGCTAAAACTCCCTAGCTCATACAATACTCTTTAGGCCATGGTCTGCAGCTAATGAAAAGAAATGCTGTTCTCAATGGAGCTCAGAAACTTGATAGCATTCCTTTCAAGCAGAGGAGGCAGGTGGAGCAAACCATTTTCCAGCCTTACCTCTCCCCCTCCCTAACAGAGAGGTGGTATATGATAATAAGTAGCATCAGGGGATAGAGGGATATAGGGAGGTGGATTGTATGCTATAGCCACATCTCAGGATGGGGTTGGGGAGAAGTACCAGCACACCTGAAACTTAAAAATGAAGTGAGGCAAACAAGGGAAAGGTGTCTTCATGTTACTATCTGATCTTTGTGCACAGAACCTTATTTTCTTCTCAGCACCTGACTACGTGCATGCTTAAAACTGTTCATCTTTGCTCTTAGCCAAGCGCTGGATAAAGAATCTGTTTTATACCTCACTCTATCCTTTACTTGAAGTGAAATTTTAGGAGTTATAGCACCATGATGAAATGGAGAGGAGAGAGTAAATTCTTTTCTGTTGCTCTTGGAAACAACACTCTCTTTTAGCTGAACAGTCACAACCTGCATATTGCAGCTTCTTGGGGAGAAAAAAAAATGTGGTATGGGCTGACCATTCTGTTTTTCGGCTTTCTCCTGCTGATTGCTTGTATTCTGCTTTTGAAACATACACATCGTGACTTTACACCATGGGACAGTTCACAGAGGGTCATTAATCACAGAGATGGAAGGTTCTGACTTACCTGGCACAGTTCTCCTGGAGTCGTGCTGCAAATCAGTAGCAGTAACAAAACTGCAGAAGGCAAAGAAAAGCTGGAAGTTTATCCATATGTTTATATGACTACTTTTCTTTTAAACATTATTATCATCAAGTATATGTCAAAAATTTGCACTGATAACACCATTGAACAAACGTGCAGCATTTGATTATCGTGCAAACCCCTGAGTTTCTTTCTTCACAGTTAGAGGCAAAGGAGGTTTTTTTAAAGAAACTGTTGATAGCTATTTTTTTTAATTGAGAGAAAAGGCTTCTGACTGAGGCCATTTATAGCTCACAAAGGTTTCTATTTCACTGGTTAAAACATGTATAATTGTGTGTGATTCATACGCTAATGCTAACTTTGATGCTTTTTTCCCTGCTATCATATAATGGAACTCTGTATGCTAATGTGCCTATCCGCTCAACTCAGGCAATGCTGAGATCCAGAGAGAAGCTATACAGAAATGAATCTGTACTGAAATGCTTTTTAAGGCTTTATATAAAAGACTTTTTACAGGACTGTCTATCCTTGAAACATATCAAAACACTTTACAAAGTGAAATCAATAAAAGCCATGCATCATACACAACATGATTTGCAGTCAGTTCTGATATAGAATACACTTCTTAGCCAGCAGCAATATCTGTGAGATTGTTTAAAGCCATGATGGAAGGATGCCATCAAATGAGGATTGCAGGTTGGCTTCTCCTGGGTTAGAGGTAGTAACACATAATTTCCTCCACACACTGGAGTAACTTTGTGCAGACAGATCTATGCTACATGTCCAGAGCCTAGGCTCTGAATTTCCCCTGAGCATTACCATATTTGCAAATTCAGACATCCAATAAGTTGCTGAGAGCACTAACTAATTCAAGTCTAATTTAAGCACAGGTGAAATCTGGAGATTTAATGCATTTAAAGCTAAATGTGTCCAGGTTTTCAGAAAGGGCATTATACTAGGACTTCTAAAATTTCTGCAGCGAGAGTGTTTCAACCCTACTTAGCAGGCTCATGTTTTATGACATGACTTAAGTATCAATCCAGTAGTATTTCTCTGTGGTTGTAGTGTGCCTGACAAAGTGACAAATGAAATAGTCTACCTGTACTTCTTGCTTTGATGCCAGTGTTTTTAAAGATGTTGTATTGATGATGTAGATGGTTAATTTTTATTTTTGGAGAAGCAAAGGAGGAGAGCACTATTAAAAGGAATTTCCCTAATGTGTGGCAAGCGGTACTTACAGTACCATCCTTGTACATCTCTGCTTTCCTGATGTGACACCTGCCTATTTGACCATCTTGGTCCTGCAGTGGATGAGGTACTCCTGCCCTGGGCCACACAGTTAGTTTACTATGGGGAGACTATATTTTGAGCATTGTCTTTCCTGACACGACCTGCCTCCATAGCTGCAGTGCAGGGCTGGAACCTCTCTCCTGCACTGATTCAGGTGGTGAAGTTCTAACGACAGTGAAGCATGTGATGGGAGACAGCTGGGCAAGGTTGTCTTACCTCATATGAAAGACTTGACAGCACTTAGAGGAGAAAGAACAGAGTCTTGTCTGCCTGCCTGAGCTTTTAGCAGCATGTCACTGATGTCTCCTATAAGGAGGAGGAGGGGAGGCCATGCAAATCTTTAAAACTTAGAAAATGCTGGCCAAGTAGTGAGGCATCACCTATACAATTAATACTTCTTAGAATGAACTGGTTTCTTCATTGGGCTTAGAGATCCTATATTGCTCTATTGCAGGGTTATTTTGTGCAGTTCAGCCATAGCCCTCACTCCCCTCACCAGAACACTGAGACTGCCAGTTAATTGGCAGCTGCCTCGCTGTAGCTCAGAGATGAAGATGTTTGTTATCCTGGAGTGGGATCAATAACTGTTCTGCTTTACTTCCAATGTATGTGCTTTCTGGCAAGCATAAGAACTTTTCTGCTATCTTAACCCAAACTATGATTTAATTAGAGGATTTTAAAACGGTCGATACAGCCATCTGTTCTGTGAGAAGACTTTCTTATTATGATAAGCTGAGCAACCAGAACTTCAGATCCCTCCAGCAGACACCTGTGTTAATTTGGAGAGCTTTTTAAGCTCTTTCCTTTCAGGCTAGCTCTGTCCTCATCTTTCTGCTTTTAAGCACAGAACCAATCCCATTCCCTCAGTAGGAGCTGGGGTCTTTTCCTAGTGCCAGTGAATAGTCTCATCCTCCTTTGTTTCCATTTCCTCCTTCCACCCCTATTCAAAGAGTGGCTTATCTTGAGAGAGCAGGGCATGGAGTGAAAACAACCAGTATATAGGTACAGTAAACATCAGGTCAAGATACATAATTCCATTTACCACAGCAGGGTGGCATTTCTGAGACAGGTGTTTAAGATACAGAAAAGGGTTTTCTGGGATATAAGATACATGGCTTCTGTTGGGAGAAAAGCACTGGGGTTTGTCTTGCTTCATTAGCATGACAAACAAAAAAGCAGAGTGCACTGAGCCCCAAAGCTGTATTTATCTTCATGCCATATTCATCTCTGTCTCAAGGTCAGTTTTCTAGCTCAGAAAGAAATTGTGAAAATGCAGACCAAGGCAGCAAGTTCCTAAGTCTCTGTGCATGCATTTCAGCAGCACATTTTGAAGTTGAACGCCTTTGCTCTCAGGAAATTTCTCAAGGTTATAGATGCCTGAATTTAACAATGAACCTGTTACATCAAAGACTGAATGGGAGTGTGGGTCTTGCTGGATAAGGCAACTGGGTAATACTGCAGGGAAAAGAGAGGAATGATTTAAGATGAGGAAGAGGTAAGGAATATAGAAAGAGATGTGGGAGAGAGACACAGAGCAGAACTTGAATCCGTTCAGTAAAGGGCAGACAACAAAGGTTCCCATAATGCAGGCTGTGCTTCTTTAAAGTAGCCAGAGGCATTGAGCCTCGGATGGTGGGGCTAACGTGTCCTTCTTGAAATCTTTGGGAGCCCTCCTGCAAGAGCAAAGTTGAGTCCTGACATAAGCACTGTGCTGGGGATGACGGGAGCAGGAGGTTGGAAGTAAGTAATGGACATATAAACCATGTACATTTATGTGGAAAAATCTATGGAAATGTTGAATCTCTCCACTTGAGAAAGAGGCTTGTGCTCCAGCTACTTGCATCTCCCCCTCACCTGCTTTGGGGAAACACTGCACCTCCTGCTGAGGCCATAGAGCAGGCCCTGTACAAAAGGGCAAAAGACTAATAACCTACAAAAAAAAAAAAAAAAAAAGGAGGAGCTTTTCTAGGTTTGAAAAGGAGGCAGGAGTGGAGGAGCTAATTTTTGAGGAAGTCTTGAGTCTACTCTTGTGGTTCATTGTGGGGATTCATTCTCAGGCTTCTAAAGAATAACACCTTGACCAGGTTTGCTATGGAATTTAGGAAATAGGAAATGTAAGATACCTAATTGGGCTTTTGGGGCGATTTTGGTGTTTGTTTTGGTTTGGTTTTTTTTTCCCCTCTGGTGGGAAGGCTGATTGACAAACACTGCAGTGTATTGTTACCTCAGTGGTGTTGGTGCCGCTGTTTGTGGTTTGTGGTCTTACTGTTATTGTCGTGGGCTGGATGCATTTTGTGATATAGGTTAATTTTTAATAAATCCAGGTCACTTCATACAGCACATTGTCTTTAGAGCAACTTCTAGTGCCAGACTCAATAGGAAGCCATGGAAAAAATGGATGCCAGTTGTGAAAGACTTAAAAGGTGACTAAGAAAGGACAGAGAGTCCTACTCAGTACTGCATCATTTATAGCACTTTTATGTAAGCGTGCCAACTTGCTTGATTTATGAGCTTGTATATTTGGACTTATTTTCCTCCTATTATTCCAGAAATTGATTCTGTTTTGTCATGCCTCTGAGGCTATTTAAAGACTGTGTGATATTCTATCACCTGCCTGAGTTACAGTGATTACACTGGAACAAATGCCCAGATGCTCCATTTCCAGAGGACAAGGGCATCTGTGCCTGCCTGCAGAGATGAGGACAGAAGGGTCTGCTACTGGCTGGATCATGGGTGCCTCTGTCCTGGCATCCCCAGAAAAGGGGCTGGTATTCATGTGGGTTTCGCAGGATGTGTCCTCCCTCATTCTGCACTTGGAAATTTTTTCTGAATGTGACAGTTTGGGGCGGTTTTGGGGATTCTGGTAGCCTAACAGGAGTAATTAGTGATACAGAAACACGTAGGGTGGTTTAAATGTTTCTCCAACGTGTAAAATTGACATGCTGGTTCTAAGCACTGTGGACCCACAAGCATTGTGTTTGGGCTTTGTCAGATGCGATATCACTCTGCTGCTCAGCACATTCCTGCCAGGATGACCATTGACAGGAGCTTGGAGAGACACCTTCAGCAGCACTTACAAAGGAAGGAATGCATTAGTGTTTACTGAGTGGTAGCCTTAAAGAGAGGTATAGAAACCCTATATGTTCTCTGACTCCTTTGGTTATTTACCATAACAGATTAATCTAAAGTTCCTGGTTGAACACATTGAGCACTAATGTGATTATTGTCCAGCCACTTTAGAGGGAAGAAGGCCTGGCAATTTAAGGAGATGAAGGGTGGCCTATGGAAACAGATTTCACCCCCAGGCATGTGAGTGTTATTTCTCAGAAGTAACCTGTGAATATAAAGAGCACCATCTACTGATGCAGAAGAAAATGAACTATTTGTATGCAAAGGCTTTTTTTTTCTTCTTCTTAGTCAAGATGTTTGTAGATTTCTGAATGCAGGCTTTAATCTGGATTTTGGTTGTCAGTAGCAAGATGTTTTAACTATTGACTGCCCTTGCTAATGGTACTGATGGAGAAGACAGTGTGTTTTATATGTACATGGTCTATTCTGTCCTTCAGCAATCCCAGCAAAGAAGGAAACTACTTAGCCCTCACGGTATGTATAGATTTACCTGCTGAATATATTACCTGCCTCCCTAATCCTTATTGTCATGGCAGTTTCTTTCAACATCAGTTTAGAGAAGCAGGTTGAGCTTCCACAGACTGTTATGGTCTCTTTCTAACGCCAGCTCTCCTCAGACTCCTGTGGTGACCTCACCCGACAGCTTTATGCGCTCCATGCTCGAAACACTTCACAAACTTCAGGGACTTCATACTGCCACAGTTTTGGGTTTTTTTGCATGGGAGTGGGTCCTCTCACTGTCAGCTCCTAGGCAGACTGGACTGTGTTCACCTTAGAAATTTGTTATTATTTTAAAAGGTGGGAAGTGTTTCTAGAGTACTCATTACCTCTCTGGATCTCCTTAAGCCTGACCTGCCCCCTTCTGCTATGGAGGAATACTTTCAGTCTTCTGCCCTTATGGCTGAGTGGTTCTGCATCATCAGGGCTTTTTGTTCAGTGCCAGAATGGGCATGAAGTTGAATCATTCAGAATCCATAATTCCTGAATTTAAAGCATTTGCCTGAGTATCCTTTTTCAGGGGAGAGTGAGTACATCACGCTTGATCTAAAAGAACTTCCTATTTAAAGATACAAGAAGCTTCCTTAATCCTTCTGATTGAAAAGTTTGCCTTAAGTGAGCTCTAACAGGAATGATGAGACCTTCACAGATACCTGGGACTCATACATTGTAATCTCTCTATCCTGTTACTGCTTGATGATATATGAAGAAGGAGCATGGACTTGCTCCTGTTTTACAGAAGCACAAATCTGGCTCTTTTGTTGTACACCAGCACCACTTAGTGCTGAGATGTTTCAGAGGTCACTAATGGAAAAATAAGTTTATACATGTTGGTATTCATTTTCTAAATGAAGGCCAAGTTCAAGAGGCTTTGTGTCATAGTTAAGTTTGAGGGAGCACCTAACTATTCTGTTTTATCTTTATTTTCTCTTGCCTTCCCACCCCAATTTATACAGCATGCTGCATCTTTTTTTTTTTTTCCTGCTGTTAGCAATACACCTGTCAAGTACATAGTTTATGCACTGGAGTCTAGGGTACGATACATTTCTTGGGCCACCCCTTGTCAGTCAATACCAAAACTATAGATACAGCAACCATCGCAGTTACAATTTTAAAGGTTCTGGATGTTCTCCATCTCGAAGTTTTTGTGACCTCTAATGGATATGGAGAGATTGAATAAAGTCAGAACAAGGGAGAGAAAATCTTATACTGGTTATTGTGGTTAGGGTGAAAAACTCAAAAGTGAACTTCCGGATACAGAAGTGCTACCAGCTTGGGGTATTTTTTTCTCTTCCATTAATCAGCTGGGGTTTTTTTCTTACAAACCTTGTTTTACGGAAAAAGAGCCATCCATTGGATTCAGTTTAGTGCAGATGATTAGAGAGTGAGACTGGGGGTGGGAGGGTGGGTTGTTGTTTGTTTGTTTGTGTCCTATGCACCTTTCTCTGTTTAAGTAACTTGCCAATAAAGCTCACAATTAGAATTTGTAACAACATTTACAGTAAGAGTTTTCCACCAAAAGGTCATTTCAAATAAGATCTAAAATTTTCATTAAAACTTGTTTTGATGTCTCATTTTGGAAAAGCTTGAGCAAATATTTCTTGAAAGCTCCCATGTTTCATCACCATTTCAGAATATATTTCTTCCCTTAACAACTGTGGATAAATACTGCTTACTTTTCAGAATCTCATTTTAAATGGTTTGCTTTTTGTCCCCTTGGGGTCAATGCTTTTAGAAACCTTGAACTTCTTCAAAGAACAAAGTGTCTTGTGACTACAGTTAGTCAGACTAATGTGCCTTTACAGTGCTAAGCACAGGAGAAACCCTCATTTCAGCGGCACCCTCTGGCTGCTACAGCAACAAGTGCATAATCTGGTTTTAGCAAAAGGACTTGGGAAGAAAGCAAGTCAAATGCTCTTCTGAGTTGATTGTCAAAACAAGTATTTATTACTTGGAGTGGGTCTACAGGGTAAAATGAGAACTCTAATTGGAACAAGGACTGAAGAGATAGGAGGCTACGAAATGAAAATAATACATAAATGTAAGGGAAGTGGAAAAATACATGGCAAGAAGCAGTTATTAGGGCAGCAAAAGATATATAGCTAAACAATGAATAGCACTGAAGTTACCTGGACGAAAGGGGACACTTCTATAAGGATCCAAAAGTAAAGGGAAAGAAGGATTTGTATCGCTGTTGAAATGAGGTGTAAGGAGATGTAGGGTAAGAGAAGTGTGGTGAATTGAATAGGAAAGGAAGGAGTGGAGAAAGAAAAGGAA
The DNA here is from genome assembly GCA_026546715.1 of Gallinago undulata. Classification (NCBI taxonomy): domain Eukaryota; kingdom Metazoa; phylum Chordata; class Aves; order Charadriiformes; family Scolopacidae; genus Gallinago; species Gallinago undulata. The sequence goes on along the minus strand of JAOTQQ010000001.1, from coordinate 91,905,239 downwards.
ATCTGACGGTGCTTTAAACAGACTCAGTCCAAGCTCTCTGGAGGCTGGAACATGTCCTTTCCTTACTTGTAGCAATCAGCTAACAAGTACTGTAGCTGGTTAACTCCTGTTGAGATGCTAAGTGCTTCGCTGAAGGCTTCAGCGAACTGATGTCAGCTGCCTCCTCACTGTTAAAAATGCTGCCTGCCTCTATATAGTGATATTTCCCCGCAAGCCTGAGAGCACCCCTAGTGGAAGATGCTTTTATTGGGGCATTAAGTAATGTGCCTAGCAGACACCTTCCAGAGAACAGCTCTGGGACTCTCAGTGGGTAAGAACAATGTCTCAGAAATCACAAAGGGATTTGTGAGGCCGGATTATGCACAACATGTGCATATGCACAACATGCACAACAGGTAGGTAATTTAGAGGACTTAGATAATGGTTAAGAAGATAAATGCCAAAGGTATGAGAAAAGGTCATTGACCTTTCATGTTATCCAATCTTTGTTAGCAGCACTGCTGCATAGTGAATAATCAAGTGCCTTCATCTCGGTTGCCTGACCATCTGATAATCCCATTCAGGCTTTTGTAATTCAAACTGATACAGTTCACCATATCCTCTTTGAATCTTAATTCAGTCCCCTACTCCTATCCCCTATTTCAGTGCTGTTAGAAACAAGCCAGGCTAAACCCTATATTTAAGTTTCCTACACAAATTAAAGGCTAGCTAACCATACCGTGCAGACTCCTCGTAGCCGTAGCTGAGCAGTCCTTTCGATAGCAAAAGCAGTGAGTGTGTGGCTGTCGACATGGTGTCCTGGAGAATTAATTTCCTCCTAAGGGTCTTGACAGCATGGCTCCTATGGGGACAGGCCCCACATTAATACCTCTCAGGCTGTATCTTTAGTCATTCTTCTTTTAATTCCTGCAAGTAATTTAGGACAGGGAAGGGAGCGAGAAATCAGCTCACTTTTGAGGGTCAGGAAGAAAAGAACTGTAAGAGCTCCAAGTAAAGCAAGCTTGGACTCATTAACCAGGAGTTGCACAAAAGATTTAGGGAGTTGCTTAGTGGGTGCATAAGCCAACTGCTGGAGGAGATACCAGAAACAGCCAAACAGAGAAGGGTTACCATGGCAATTCTAGGCTAAAAAAGGGGGACCCAATTCAAAAGTCCTTCCCTAGTGGGGTTTATGAGAAGAACAGGTGAATCCTGCTTCCTCCTTCACCCACACTTTTGTTTTGAATGAAAATTTGTCATGCAAAAGTAAACTGAAATGGCTTGTGGTGAGCAGATGTGGCTCCAGGAGGACAGATAACAGAATGCACTTCACCTGGATGGCTTGAGCAAAATATAGCAGAGCAAATGAGCGTTCCCTTCAGTGAGCTGGTTTGAATCCAGAAAAGGTTGGATGTGGTCCACTGAAATACCATATATTATGGAAGATGGTATATTTTCAATTGACCTCAGCTATTAAGAGCTCTCTTCAGTTGGTCAGTGCTGGCAACCCAGGGCCTAACTAGTCTTAAAACAGTTCTGTATGTTCTTGTAGCTACACTTTCAGCTCTTTTCTTCTTGGCTCTGGCACTTTCTTCATTACTGTGCTACTATAAGAGGCAGCATGAAGAGCAAACTCTTGCTTTTACAATCAAGTTATCCTGAGACAGAGTTGCATTTGGAGAATGCTTAGGTTTACTGCTGGAGTTTGTCTGAAGTCTAAACCCACATGGAAAATGAGGTGGAGGGTGGGAAGAGAGGGATGCATACAAATCACAGGAATAACAAAATGTAGTGTTAAAATGACAGTGCTAGATAAATTCTAGATATTGTGCAAACCTGTTACCCAAGCACGGACAAAGTTTGGAACTTCTCTGGCTGAAATAAAAGGCTTGTTTACCTAATCTGCTCCCTTTGTGCTTTGTGAGAAATATCTGCTTTGTAACTGGAAAGTTAAGTAGGTAACACAACCTGTTTCTTCCTGTGTCTTCTTTTATTCCTTCTCATGCAAGGCTGTCCAAAGAATTGAAAACCTGGAAGACTTCTCTGTATGTGCGTATCCATATTTGTTTTGAATACCTAGCTTTTGCAAGATACTTCAAGACAGAGCTAGCTTACAAAAATAGCTTAAATCCAGAAATTAGCTTGTAAACTGATCAGGTATGTATGTAGTTTTGGGTTTGGTGGGTGTTTTTTTTCTCACTTAGGCAGAACCACTGCAAATTGGAGAATGCCACTATGCTGAAAAAGACTGTGAAAAAGAGTTGGTTTAGATGATCATCCATCTGGCTTCAAAATGTTTTATGAAAAATCCTATTTTAATATTCTTTCCTACATTTTGAGATTTGTTGCATAAAAATTTGTTTCAAAGTTTTCACTACCTTGGATCACCTTTGACCTTGGATCAAAAGTTATTAATGTTTTTAGGAATATTCTGTTGAATGACAACAGCATTTTCCTTTTATTTCCTTAAATTTTTCTGTCACCCTGATTTTTCTGAGTCTTCCTATCCTAAATACAAAATGGTTTAGAGAGTGTAGGAAAATGCACTCCCAGGCAGAGATATCTTTTCAGTAGGTTGCTCATGCTAGCAACATTCTTGTACCTGCTAAATTCAAATCCTTTACATATGAGGGAGATATAACTCCCTCACTTCATTGCAGGCATCGAGCAAGAGACAAACAACTTTTACTGATCTGTATAATTTCTATCAGCTGTTATCACACTAGATTATGTGCAATATGTCTAGCCCATCATGGCTCCTGGTCAAGTGACTGAACAACAGGCATTGCTCTGTGACACCCAAGAGCAAACCTGTGTGGAAGGCGATAGTACGGAGTACAGTCTGTGGCATGGAATATGCAGCGTAGCTCCATCGAATTCTGGTAAGTATACAAATTCTTGACTACTTTTACAAATGCTGGCTAATATTACTTACTAATGCTGGCTAACATTACTAACAGGAATTATAGGAGCTGGTAGTTATTTCTGTTATGTAAAATACATGTTATTTTAACAGGAGAGGAAAGAAAAAGCAATGATTAGCAGCATTCAGTGACTGTTGCTTATTAATAGATTATCCTGCGAGGAGCTATGAGATTGGTCCAGAATCACTGAGTATTTCCCTTGGCTTTTCAGCTACCTCTAAGAGCAGTAATATATTCATAGAGGTACTACATATTGTTTGAAGTCACATGGAAAAGAACATAGGGTCTCATCAAAAGTGTTAATGAGTGGAGGAATAGTGAAAGCAAACATTCAGCTAGTACTTGACTTGAATGGTAGGTCTTAAAAACATATGCTGCTGTGAGAAGTGCCCACTGGATCAGCTGGGTGATCGGTGCAGCATGCAAACAATGTTTGCACCCTTACAGCTTGAGGAGTTCAGCTTGGGATTTCATTATTTGAAAAAGGAACACTGGATGGCTTATTAAGATAATTAACTTTAGAGCACTGAAAAGGAAAGGCAACTTTTTTTTTTTTTTGTTGGGGCCAAAGAATAAAAACTAGCCTGAAATCTACAAAATACTTCTAAGGAGATCAACACTTGCAATAAAATAACTAGTGTCTTTATACCCATAAGACTTGGGGATCACCTTAATTCCAGGAAACTGAAGAACCCTGTTGGCTCTGACCCTGGCTTGGAAGTTGCTATACAAAATTAAATTCTAAGGCTCTCAAGAAAAAACAAGTGAGACTTATGCTTCTTGTATGCAGTGCTAAATCAGTAGATTTTTTGATACAAAATCTGTAACCTCCCTGGCAAGGCACAGGAAAAATAGAACATCATTATTTTTTGATTTCAAGGTCACTCATGTCTCAGTTTTGGTACATCAGCCTTCTAATATTCATGTATTTCCAAATATATCAAGGTATTTCTTGATGACTGTGAATGTGATCTAGCAGATGGAGATTTTCTTTGAAGCTGGAAAGAATGCAAAGGAAACATTAAGTACAATGCATTATTTTGTACTTGCACTGGTAAAGGTAAACCATGGAAAACACCATGAAAGAAAGGATTTAGATTTTCTTGTAACTAAGTTATTACATCTAAAGTTTAGGCAAGAATGTTAAAGTTCTCAAGCTGCCAGAAAGACAAGTGCTCTCTCAAAAACTAGATGCTGTACCTAAGTCACCATCAGTATTACATTGCTTGCCATATATTACTGTGAAAACATGAAAACAGGAATAAAGGACAAAGGTTTTATATTGTAAATATTGCACATCCAACCCATGTAATTACTTTGCACTTAAAGTGTTCTGGACTAATACACATTTGCATATATATGTGTATGTATACATATATATGCACGTATACACACATAAGCACTTCTTTACATTCCAGTTTTCCCTGTCAGGCTCCCAGAGAAACTCAGCTGTTTACATGCACAACTACCATAATATTAGTCTAAAATCTTTCACTGTTACAATTTATTGCTTTTTCTGCCCAGTAATCTCCTTTCTCTGAGGGCAGAAAGCATCCTGGAGGAGGAACTATGTTTATGTGTGGTTGCAAAGTGTCAGATACACAGTAGGCAGAGATAAAAATGGACAGATGATAGGCAAGTCCTTTGTATGTTCTGTCCCCCTACTAAGCAAAGCTTTGGTGCTCATGGAGATCATAAACATAGCTATTATGCTATTTTCAAGTGATCTTCTTTTGGGAAGCATTAAGCTGAAATATCTTTACCTTTTGTCTTCTTCAACAGCACAGCTACCTAGCCTATTAATGGTACCTTTTTTTCCCCTCATGTTTAAACACTTCCTAAAGTTTGAATATACTGATGTCCAAACCTCTAAGGTGCTGTTCCCTCTCCAGCACTTGCAATACAAATGCTGTGAGATAGTGCTGCATTGGAAAGTGCTAATTAACTCAACATGAAACACTAAAATGAAGAGAGAATAGGAAGGCTATCTTCATCAACTTACTAGGTTTTTCCTAATAACTTTCTCCTTGATTTAGAAATACATCTTCTAGTCACTCATGGCTATTGAATGACTCCTATAATAGTTAAATAATATGAAAAGACTGAAAGCTTTGTGGATCTCTAAATGGACACTTGAAGTTATTTATGTCTGACAGCTGCTTTTCTTAGATAACATCTTCTGTTAATGGAACAATTCCAAGTATTTTTGAAAGCTCATCTTTTTTCCTTTTGAATATAAAAGATCAAAACATAGTATTAAATGGGAACACAGTAAAAGCTTAAATTAAAGTTCCTGCCTCCCATTAATAAATCAGAGATTGCAACAGACTCAGAGGGGAGCTGAATTGTAAAGCTGCCAGTGAGACCCTCTCTGCTTCAGTAATAGGAATTAAGGGGTGATTCAGAACCAATCTGAGTACCCTCACACCAAAAGGGGATCTGTTCCCTGATTTTCACCATCAGCAGTCAATAAGAAACATTCCCATTTGGATATTTTATGATTTAAGATGGACTTGGAACTTGTCAAACGTTTTCCTAAAGCTGTCTTAAAATACTGTTTCACATTTCAGTGGAACATTAGAATAACAGAGTTAACAAGAGAAAGTTGAGTGGTAGAGAAACTTGAGGCAACGTATCATTCAACATCTTAGTATTGAGTAGTTTATAATGATAAATTGTCTGAATTTCCCTTCAGCTTCCCTGTTTCCCAGATCAGAATAATACTGCAAAACTTTTTTTTTTTTTGTTTCACGCTGAAGTTTTAAGACACAAATTTAGTATGTAGAATACTTCTTTGCATTTAGGTAACAGGGACAGGAAGAGAGAATGCAATGTGATGTCCAGTATGAACATTGCTGGGGTGCCTCTTTGTTTAGATTATCATGATTTTGGCAAAACAACAGGACAGGAAATGTGACAAATTCAGAAGAAAAGAAGGGACCTGTAGGAAAAACTGGAGCAATACAAAGGTTGAGTCAAATCTGGCACTGCTTGCAACTGGTTGCCTCCATGCATTCAATCAAATTTTCCTCCATTTACACCATGAAGATGCATGGAAGAGACCAAGTAAAGCAGCAACTTCTTAGTAATAGTTGACTTGTTTTCTTTAGCTCAACAAAATATTGTTCAAGCCTACCAAGAGGGTTCAGAAATACTTTGTTGAAGATTCTTTGCTTTATCTCAGCCTTTATTTTTCAGACTATTTTAGGCCAAAGTAGGGAACGTGTATTTTGTCATGACTCAGAACAGCTGTTGCAGGTGTTGTGCCTCAGAGTTTGTGGGATCTTATGTTGGATATGGCATGAGAAAGGAGCTAGTCAGGAAATTAAGCTACATATGTCCATATGCTAAAAGCTATTGCTCAAATTCAATTGGGTAGGATTACAAGTCAAAAATGGACTTCATTAGCATAATGTTATTTTCAGGATACTGTTAGGGATTAGTAGCTTCTCCAGAGAACATGCAGACCACGTGCATCAATGGAAAGCAACTGTAATTCTCACTTCAAGAAAAACTTCAATTTTACAAAACTAGCCTTGACTCATGATGCAGGTTTTATAAATGACTGTCAAACTAAAAGATGCTTTCTATTCAAATTATGAAGCCCCTGTGAGTACAGACCCATGGCTCTGAATAGAGAAGCCATAAAAACATCAGTATCTCTGACATAAAACTGATATATTATGCAATAATATTTCACATAGAACTTGGGGCTTCATTTATCAGCAGTCTGTAGCTGGGTTTTGTACAAGTTATGAATGAAACCACAAATGCTTCAGTCACATCACAGAAGTTAATAAAATGGCATAATAGAGAAGCTGAGTGAGATGGATTTGGGATGTAATGACTCTTTCAAGCCAAACGTTCCCAAAGATTAGCGGCAGAGGATGGATGGGAATCTCTACTTTAGAATGATGCTGAGCATCTTCCTACCAATAGCAAATTGAGCTCTCTGCTGTGGGAGCTGCTGGAGTAAAGAGGTAAAAGGCAGGTTTCTTACCTAACTCTCAGCTTGCATAATTCAGCTTATTTCAGCAGCTTTGCCATTTCATTACTTGCTGTCCTTGACCATTACATTCCCCTATATGTAGATCAAAATCATAACTTGGAAAGAAAGAAGTTAAATTCAGCAGAGTGCACATTTGGAAGGAAAGGTGAAACAGGGTAAAGAATAGGAAAGAAAGAGTGAAAGAGTCAGGATTCAGAAAAGTCTAAGGAGGATAAATGTAATGCTAAAATACAAACCAGCCTATATAATTGAAAGCTGCTCTTTCTCTCTTACATGTGTGTACGGGCAGATTCAATGACTTAGAGAATAGAGTAAAGTCACTTCTCAGCCACATCCTGGAGCTGGAACTCCCCTGACCAAGCACTAGAAGTTTAGTTTCACTTCCCTAAGAGCTCTTGGCATGTGTCTGCAGCATGGGAATAACCCTGCTTCCTGATAGCACTGACTTGCGTCATGTGTGGGTGTTTAAGTATGACAGTAAGACACTCCTGCACACAGTAAGTCAAGCCTATTTGCTTGCTAGTCAGTTTGAAAACCAACTGAAGCCTGGCCATGTTCCTAAGTAAATACACTCTGCTTTGTCTCTGAAAGCAGCTGAAACAAAATTAAAGTAAGCAATGCCTCCTGTGAAGCGCACCTGCCCTTGCCTTTGCCTCTAAATATTTCACTCCCTGCTCCTTCTTTCTCTCCAAATCCTCCACTCAGGGAAGGGATGAAGGCTTTCAGAGGTAATCCACTGCACCAGTAAGTCCTTATCTAAAACAGTATTTGATATCTGTTCTCATTTTGGTTGCATTCAGGCATAGGAAAGTCACCAAGGCTGTAACAGGATTGCTAGGAAATATATCCTGAGTTCTCTAGAAGACTGTGTAGATGCGTTTATGGTCATACCTGTGCTGGAATGCTTTTAATTAACTAGAATGCAGTGGAGTTTCCTAATATCTCACTATTCAACTTGTTAGAAACTATTTATTCTTAGAATAAAGGGAACTAGTATATAAATGGCAACATTCTTGCAAATGTATCAGGCTTCTTTTGAATTGCTTCTGAGATACAGTAATAAATATTACCTGATGGTTTTGCCACTGACTAGTTTTACTTGTAACAAGAATGTAGAACAACGTATGGTTTCATTACTTCTCACACTGAAATCTAAGATTATAGTTAATCCTGTGCTTTTTAGATTTACAGTTTTGATTCCCACAGTGACCACAAATCTGTTCCTGAAACCTTTTCTCTCCTGCCTCTCCAATCTAGATCTCACATGCTGTTTTTCAAGGTGACACACTGTTCTTCAAACATAAGAGGAGGTGCGGAAGGAAGGGAGGGGAGAAATCATTCCATTACAAATTGGTGCAAAATGAAATAAGGCTTTAAGATGTTACAAAGAAAACATTTAATCTCCCAAAGTAGAGAGCTCCTAAAAGGAGCAGTGCATCCCCACCTTCTGCATCCCCCTAATCCTATTTAGATAGCACCAGGAAGAAGCAGCTGACACAATAACAAATGCCAAATAAATGCTTGAAAGTATAAGCAAGAAAACTTGAGATAGGTATAAGGCACTGGGAGCATAAGAAGCTGGCAGCGTACGGCCTCCAGTCATCTTCATAATGGCTGTCACTCAAATGTGTCCAGTTTAGACTTGAGCAGATTCTCACAAAGGTATCAAATCCACCACACACTTTTTGATCTGGGTGTCATCTTGCACAAGTCCTTTCAGTGTTTTGATAATGTTTCTTTCTCAGCTAAATGAAGAAAAGTATCTGGACTTTGCAATTTAAATATGTTTTCCAGTAGTCTGATCATCGGGAATCTTATCATCTGCATATCTCTGTTTTATAATGTGTCCTGCAATTTACTAGCAAAGAACAAGGGGATGGTGAGGTGCTGCTGTTACCTGGGTGCACCCGTCTGCAGCAGAAAGCTGTGGTGAGTATCCCAAGCAGCCAGTAATTGCTGGCATTTTGTTGTCTTTCTTTTTCACTCTGCCTTTCCATTCATGAATTTCAAAATATTTGCATAACTGTCATTTCTACCTCATTCCACAGAGGAAACTGAGGCAGAGGAATTAATTGTACCCAAGGAGACAATATTAGTGCAGAAATGCAGTTTACACCTGAGTCCCTGTCTCTCCTTTGTCCAGTGTATTATTCCTGTCCTTCCCTTCTCCAGCAGAATAGGGTTAGTCGCTCCCTAACAAAGGAAAGCATGTTGAACTTGTGTTCCTTTCAGACGAAAACTATAAAAAACTTCCCAAGGTACCTAACCCTAAACCAGTGAACCTATACTCGTAAGTCATACCTCTTAATTTATAACATAAATGAACTTGTGAAAAGTTAGATGTGACTGAAGATCTCTTACTTCCTTATTCCACCCTAGCAATATGGATAAAAACAGGTGCTTCAAAAATGTCTTAATGGAATCCCTTTATTTTTAAGGCGAGCTGAGACCTTTGATGAGGTGTTTTGGTTTTAAACTGGGTTCCAACACAGGTAACTTTCAGCATGCTTTACTAAAGTTAGGTCAAAGTACGTTTCCAGCTACAAGCAGAGCCCAAGTTCAGGAACTAGGGAGGAAAGAGGAGGAAGGGTGGAAAGGTTTCATTGTGCCAAATCAGACCCACAGACTGGAAAGGAGGTGAAAATGCACACACCTGTGTCAGGAATGTTATAAAAAAAAATAAAATCAATGTCTCTAAGTAGCAAGTACACACACCCTTTCTTTAGAAGTCCCTTTTGTTTCAGGGCACCTTGTTTAAGTGTTATAGTTGTAAAAATGAAAGACTTTACCAGAGCTCTGGACACCTTTGTAAGCTTTAAGCCAGTAGTGGTATGTATGCAATTGTTTGCTGATTGCATGGCAGGGAATGAAGGATTTGGTTTCTAAGAAGTAAACTTATGCTACTTTGATAAATGAGAATTCACTTTTTCAATGAACTGGCATGTGAAATACATCATTTGTCCACCACTTTGCCAGTGCCAAATTTCTAGCAGCCACAGAGATTCCACCTGCTACAAGTCCATGACTAGAGGACATTTTTGTGCCAAAACAGGAGCAGTATATAGGATTGAAGGGAAACTTGGGAATAATTCATGATCACACTGGGTCCCAGCCTGTGAAGAAGCACAGGATTTCGGTATCCATGGCTATTACTGCAGATTTGAAGATTTAAGATTATGGTGAATTTATCTTTTATTCATTGGCTGCCAAATAATTGCAATTTTTTTTCTCTTGTGCAAGCACCCCATGTTTTATTTATAAGCTGGGGAGAAGGGCTTGTAAATGGAGTGTAGCGAAATCCTACCATACACATATGTTCTATTTCTGCTTGATTCAAGGTATGGAGGTGGTATTAGGCATGCATAGAGCCCCCTACCCCTTGGCTGGAGGTTCTTCACTTCCAAGAAGATTATGCCGCTCAGAAGATTACCTTCAAACTTGTATTTCCCATCTTCTTCAGAGATGATGCCATTAATTCCAGCCTGTGCATGGTCAGTGACAAGGTTAGTTCCTTCCGGGTCTTATTTAGGAGCTACATGTTCCAGTAGACTTCAAATTCAGCTTCAGATAGAGACTTGAAATCAAATGTATAAGCAAGTAGTACTGAAATATGATTTTTAACATAAACTGTGCTGAGAAATTGCTTTATTTGTCATATACTCGGTGGACATACAAAGCATTCAGACCACTTTAAAGGTTTGTGTTTCTTGTTCTGCTCCTTTTCTAGCTCTTCAGTTACTGTTTCAAAATTAGTCCTAGATTTTCATGGTACGTTAAAGAATCATTCATTCCTATTGTAATCACTTATTAGTGTTACTGTATAATGGCTTAAAAATGGCTTTCGTTGTATGCCTAAAACATCTGTTTGTTAGGATTGTGGATGCAGCACTGTTAACGTTGCATAGCACTTGTCTGCTCCACAACCTTGGAGTGGAAGAAGCTAAATAGTCACAGAACTGTTGTCCTGCAACAACTAGTGTAACTACACTGTTTTTTTGTGGAGGTGGTGGCAGAATCCTGTTCAGTTTATAATTCACACAAATTATTTATTTTGTGAAAAGAGAGCTTTTGGGGGCAACCTACACAAACTAAGCCTCTTGCACATAATGCTAATTATAAGACCATTTTTAATTAAGCACTTGGTCCTTTTCTATACTTCATCCACTGAAGAAAGCTTGCGGTCTCCCTTTTTTACAGTGTCATGTGTGGTAGTAGCCATCATTTGAAGCACTTCCACTAGCACTGACCCTTGTGGGCAAAGCAGCGGGTATTTGCTTTGTGCTCACACCTCAGAGGGATGTTAGGCATGTGCACGTCATATTGAGATAATGAAATTATGAATCACTGCTTAATTTTTATTAATGTCAAAGCACCAGAGAAACTGAACTCCAAATGAGCATCTTAGCAGGAAAGTCCTTTGAGTGGTTCTTGGTTTCTTTAGACAGTGAAAGACATATTGCATTTTTCCATGCTATTCAAGGGCTTAGAGATTTCATAGTGAATTATTTCAAAGCTACCGGTGTGTTTAGTTTAATGTGGAGCTGTAAATTATACTTTTAGGTACTAAGTAGCGCTGGTGCTACATGAACTGAGAAGAACTTTGCAACAGTAAAATACCCCCAAAAGTCATCACACCTTTGTGTCCTATTGCTCTGGAGCATTTCTGAAAATGTTAAATTCAGATTCAGCTGCTCAAATGCTATAGCCAGAAACTGTCCTATGCCCATTAGTTTCTTGATTCAAGAAAGCTGCCTTTTCTGCATGTTTTTTAGTGAAAAGATTTCTTCACCAAAAGTTGAGAGCCTACAGAACTGTCTGAGAGGTGACTAATTCAGATATCTTGGGAAAATACACAACCAAGGAAAGGAATCAACACAGCTCTTTTTAACAAGTCTATCTGTAATCATCACTTCAATGAGTGAAAGGTGATTTTGGGGTTAGGACCAGGGAAAACAGCTGGTTGTATGTGGAACAGACCTAAGTGTATTAATACTTCTGCAGAACAGGGGTTATTCAATTTACCTTTTTAATGGTCATAGCCAGAACAATCACCACATTCTTGTGCAAGAGGCACTGAAGAAGTAGATGGAGAAAAGATGGAACATTTCAGCTAACTCATGATAACTGGGGTTTAAAAGTAAAATCTTGCCTTTGTAAACAGGTTCATTACATTTCCTAAGAGGAAAACAAGATTTCTTTCTGTTTTGGTTTAGCCTTTCTTCCCTTCATGGTTTAGGGTTTCTTCCCTTTTTTAATTACTACATTTCTCCAAAAATTGGATATAATAATTAATCTCAAAGTTTTCTGGAATAACAAATGTAAACTTTTATCATATAATATTTAGTTACAAATGTCATGCTTACATTTCTTTTTATTTCCTTTTATTTATAAGGTTCTGTAGATCACTTTATTGGCTCTTCACTTATATTTTAATTAATTGGATTTGGTTTCCATGCTCCCTTATTATGGATGTCTGCAAATTACTTTGTGGATTAGTAAGAGGGAGTGTTGCAGAAGGTTCAGTCTCCATTTCTTTTTCTGAAAAAATAAGCTGGTGAAATGGAGCAAACATTCAGTGTAATTTTAAAGTTCACCACACACATGAAATTTGGAAACTAGTGTTTATAACTATAATTTTAGCTGTTATGACAGAACTGAATTGATGTCCTTGAAACAATGTACTTGGTGAGAACCTGAAGTTTATAGAAATTGCCTTGTTTCAGAAATTGCCTTGGGCTTCAGACCTAACTCAAGAATCTCACACAACGCCTGGACTGTCATGGTTAAATCAGAATGTGTTTTATTCTCAGTATTAGGAAAAAAACACACCCCAACCCCCCAAAAAAAACTCAACACAAAAAGTGTAAATGGAGTTCTTAAAATATTTGAGACAAATCTCAGATAGAGGTAAACTGCCTTCATTTGCTCCAACTCCACAATGGCTTCCCAGAAGAGTTATGGCCTGCCATAGGAGCAAGGATACAGTATGTTGTTATACAGTTGAAGTTGCTTGTGATGCCACGTTGCCTTTTGAACTGCTAAATGAAGTTTTTAATTACTGAACTGCTGTGCCTGAAGACAGCCAGAGAAACACGATGTGGCCGCTTAAACCAGTAATCAAGAAGCTTCATTAAGAAGGCCAAACTGATGTAAATCCTGTGGAACTTCCTGCTCCACTGGAAAAAGAGAGCTACTCTGGCAGGCTGCACCACTCTCCTCTGTAAGGGACCTTTAGGAGCCACCGCCTTCAAAAGGGACTTTAAGGTAGACCTGTAGTAGGAACTGCAGAGATCTGGGGCAGACCTCTCTGGCTTCCTAAAGAACAAAGATTTCTTTAAATTGGAGACCCCTCAGGTTATGCCCTGCATGGCTTGGCTCTTCTTTAGCTTATCTCCCTCCCTCTTTAAGGACTTGTGAGGGTTATGGGGTGGGGAAGAGAGGGGCTGGCTGTGCGCTGTTTAGACCCCACCAGCAAGCCATTTGCTTGCTGTCATCTGCTCTGCCACTTCCAATCTGACGTTTGCCCCCACCCAGCAAAGCAAAGCAAATGGCCAGTAACGCTTGTGCCGGTATTGTTGTCGGCTCCTGAGACTAAAGGCATGGTTCCTTTAGCCTCTGTCTGGTTTAGTCGACTGTTGATTGAGCTAATGTTAGCGTAGGACACCAGAACGAAACACCACTGATTTCATCTCAGCAGCTGCTAAGTAACCACTCTCTTGTTGGTAAGTATATTGGACATGAACCTCAGTGTCCAGCGCTGAAGGCCTCCCACGTGCTGCGGCCTGTGCCTGGCCGTTCCACCAACATGGAATCGTGCAGGGAAATAAATACCTACCTATTTACTGCCCTTCATCCTCAGAAAGGAAAACTCTCTGTCTAAACCAGGTGGTATGAAATCCTCTTCTCCACAGAGTAAATTTTTTTTTTTTTTAGTTAGTGGGGAATGTATGTGGGAAACTAGTGGGGAATTAGTATGAATGCTTCAAGGTATCAACTTGTTGCTCCTAGAAGCAGCAGGATTTTAAAAAGTCATTTCCTGAGTAGTGCTCGCTTCTTGACTGAAAGAAAGCATGCCTGGGACCAGGCAGTGTGCATCCTGGTGCACCTCACTGCTTCGTTACATCTTAATTCCTATTTCTCCATACCAGCCTCAAGACACTTCAAACTGCTTCACCAAATAGCTTTGGCTCCTCCCCTCCCCTTCCCCCTCTCTAGAAAACCATTCTCATGCCCAGGAAAATATGAAAGAGAAAATTGGCAGCTGAGGTGATGAGTCATTGCAAAAGCAAGATAAATGAATTCACTGAAAGCCTAATTACATTCAGTAAATGGGGAGAAGAAAAGTTTGAGTGTTCCTGTGGTGAGCTAAGCTTATTTATCAGTTTCAGTTCTTTCTTGCCGAGATTTCTAGACCACCCTTAGCTGAGGGAAGAAGGGCAAAGGGAAGAACAGGAGATGTAAGGTACTGGTGGATGGAAATGTTAAGTGTTCCCTTTGTGATCTTTTCCAAGCTTGCCTTGCTGAGAGACTGGAAAACCTTTAAAGCCTTTTCTCCAATAGATGTGCTTTTCCACTCGGGACTCATGACAGCCATCTCAGTCAACTCAGGAACTTGTCTCTGTGGCAGCCCAATTTGAGTGGAGCCAGACATCTGTGTTAATGACACAATTCAGTCAAACTTCCTCTGGCTGGAAGGAAATTCTAAAGACAGGGTAGGCTGGGCTGTGCAGGGGGTTTGAGATATCTCTGCAAAAACTGCAAGGATGAAGAGTCCAATATATCTCGCCTCTAATTGCATCTCTACTCTTTCCTGCCTTAAATTTTGCTCAATCTCTTCCCACCCACCCCCAGCTGATGAATTTCTCTTCCGCACCCCTGCAAAAGTCCAGGAGAGAAAAGGAAAACGCAGTGTGTAAGCAGTAGAGACTCTCAGAGCATGGTAAGGGATGGAAAAGGTACTGGAAAATTGAGGGACAGTCCAGACCAAATAAATCTCTCCTATTTATTAGACTAGCTGCAGAATCTCTGAGGACTGCTGTTACCGTACAGCTGAATACAAAAGTATATCCTGGCTCCCACTGAGACACAGAAGACGACAGGCAGTGTTTGTGCCGATAGAAATGGTTTTGCAGATAGTTGCTCATGTAAAAACACTTCACACTGAGGTAGCTGTAATTATGCTATTTTCCTTCTGAGTTGAGCCATGAAAAGTACTTAAGATTGACACCCATCCTAGATTGTAGATAAGAGGATTGATTTGCTATTTATTGAATCTCATGGATTCAGAGACAAGGTATTTGTGGGGAATGTGCTTTCTCCAGCTGCAGAGAAGCTGATGCATGAGCCTGTCGTCATCAAGACGGGTTTTTTTTTTAAGCCCTATGTCTTTCATGTGGCAGAAGTCTAAAATCCTTCTCCCTTTTGGTGACTGACCATTTCTGTCATTAGTCTACTGGAAGAGTCTAAAGCAGACTGGACAGATTCCTATACACTACGTCATTCTTTCTGCTTTTAAAGTTGTGAGTACCAGAAGAAGAAAAAGGGTAGATTTAGATTAGATATGAGGAAGAAATAATTTATTCTTGATGGTGGTGAGGCACCAGAACAGGTTGCCCAGAGAAGCTGTGGATGCCCCATCCCTGGAAGTGTTCAAGACGAGCCTGGATGGTGCCTTGAGCAACCTGCTCTAGTGGGAGGTGTCCCTGCCCATGGCAGGGGGGTTGGAAAAAGATGATTTTTAAGGTCCCTTCCAACCTAAACCATTCTATGATTCTATATCTTTTTTTATTTATAGTGAAATTAATTCTTTCTGTTAAGTCTGCATAGATTTGTCATAGTTCTATAACAGCATCAAACCTGTAATAGATGCTTTTATCAAATTCCTGTAATTTCTTTTGTCAAGTAAAAGACCTCTGAATATGTTATTTCAGTAGAGATCACCAAAAAACAAAAGTTCTAGTTTAAAAGAACAATATCCAGCTGCATGTAGAACCAATTTTCTGTCTGGGATCCTTGTTCTAAAATGTAACGTATACATGTTCCCTAGTGCTGAAACATAGGCTAAATTGTTATACTTTGCAGCCTGTAATGGTCCTAAAAGTGATTATTCCTAAAAATATCAGTAGAAATATTAAGAAAAATGGAAATAAGTCTTGTGTGATGTAATGCTGCAGGATTTGTGCATTCTGGTCATGATTCAGCGTAGCACTTAGTAACGTATTTTGTCTTACATGCACGTGTTGAACTTGGCAGGTTTATTCATGTGATTAAAGGTAAGGCTGCATTTGAGCACTCTGCTGGATTAGATTCAGAGCAATTCTCATGTGTCAAGATCCTTTTTATAGTGAATAGCGTAGCAGATTTTTGCAAGATAGAAACACTCAAGTCGCACTGGAAAGTACTGCTTTACTCTTCAGAAGACACCAAAGTGACTATCTACATATATACACATATCTTTCGGTCTCGTCTCCCAAGTCACAGGAGATAGGATAAGGGGTAGTGGCCTCAAGTTGTGCCGGGGAGGTTTAGATTGGATATTAGGAAACATTTCTTCACAGGGAGGGTTATCAGGCATTGGAATAGGCTGCCTAGGGAAGTGGTTGGTTAAGGCACTATCCCTGGAGGTGTTCAAAAGACGGGTTGACGTAGTCCTTAGGAATATGGTTTAGTGATTTTTGTCAGGGTTAGGTTGATGGTTGGGCTAGATGATCTTTAAGGTTCCTTCCAACCTAGACAATTCTATGATTCTATATAACCACAGTTCAGTAATGAATGTTCCTCCCAGGTTATAAATACATACTTAGCAGAGAGGGGAGTGTCTATGTACAACCGTGCAATGTAACACTTAACTACCTAAGTCCCAGTCTTGAATGTTACTACCATAAAGACTCTTCAAAAGAAAGACTTCTACCTACTGAAATCTACCTAGTGTTGAGAACAGAGAGAGTTATTCTAAATAAAAGCGTATGTATGATCAGATTTGGACCAATTTCTTGGGAGACAGATTAACTGTTACCTAAATGAAGATGTCCCCACCACCATCCTGCTGCACCTAAATCTTGATAGATTTTCTTCTGTTGGTGTGTGACTACCAATCACTACATTCTCTTTCCTTTCTTTCTATCTTTTTCTATCCTTTGTTTGTTTTATTCTTGACTTGACTGCAATTCAGTGCAAATAATTTCCTTTATTCTAAAATGATTCTCTGCCTCAAAAAGTGTAACAGGAAACAGCTTTCAGACAAAACACTAAAAAATTCCTTTTAATCAGCTGTTGTATCTGGCTTTGCTTTTTAAAATGTTGTTTGGTTCTGATATTATTTTTATATGAAAGATCCCATGAAAAATCAAGATGTCTTTTTGGCCAGTCTGTTATTCTTAAAATTTAGATACACCACATTGAAAACAGGCATTCAACAAGCCTAATAACTCCTGCTAATAAATAAACAAACTTGTAAAATAAGAATTCTGAAAACCTTCTCTGTCACTGAAGAAAACACCCAAATATTCTTAAAGGAGAAAAACATGGAAGTTCCTTGACCCTGACCATTAGTAATATATTTTTTAAAAATACTAATGATACTTAGTTCTTCATTAGAATCAATAATGATTAATTAAACATTCAGACTGTGCCAACAGCTAAAAAAATATATTTGTAACAAATATATCAGCACCATACCTTCACACTGGACATGTCAGTGCTCCCAATGAGTCTTAATTACCAAAATGTAAAACAGTCCAAAGACAGTGTGAGAATACATTGCTTTACCTTAGCTGCCAATTTAGACAAGTTGCACCTCTCAGACAAATACAACGTGGAACTTAACTTTTTTCCTCAACTTCGTTGGTAATGCAGAAAGCACACAAGTCATTCATGGGGGCTTCTCAGTGAAAAATAAAATATGTTAACCACAGAGAAAACTTACAGCTAGACTGGTCTTACAGAGGCTGGGAGGGAAGGGCAGAGATAGGAGGACTGTACAGGCAATGAAAATTACTGATCAAGATTTGTGGTTTTAAAATGTGCTGGGGTAATAAACTTCAGTGAGCTATATCTGATGTTTCTTGAGATAAGGAAATAGACATTGGTTATCATTTTAGATGTTTGTGAACCTCTTTGACTGATCACAACTCGCCTAGCAATTTTACCCTTCCTGTTGAAATAAGATTGCATCTTGTATATAACCAAATATCATGCTCTGATTGTTTTGGTTTTTTTGTCAAGGCATCAGCCAACAAGGTTTTCCAATTTATTTCCAGGTTTTAGCAATCCAGAAAAGTCACCTGTAAGCAGCATCCTTGCAATGGGACCGTTGGCTGCAGTGAGAATAATGCCTGTTCTAGAGGAAGGTGCTGGGAGCAGAAGACACCCTCTACTAGTACATTAAACATACAGAAAACTCTCCCATTCAGATGATCACATACAACCTTTTGCAACCAATACAACTTAAGAAGGGAAGAACTACAAGAGCAGATCATCTAACCCTCATTAATCCCAGACATTGGTTATTTATTGGAAGCAGCTCCCTCTGAAAACTGAAATGCTTGAAATTACAATGGATTGGTAACAAAAAATGACACGCTCACCAAAGGAAGACATACCATCTCCAGTTTCATTAATGCTGTACTTTGTCTCTCTTTGACCTCTTGTTCCTCCTTGGAAATATGTTTTAGAATCTCAGTTGTAAAGAGTTTTCCTTGTGAACAGCATTGAAGGATAGGTTTTCTTTTTTTATTCTGTACCCCAACTCTGAGCTGACTTAAAATTTATGACAGATTCTTTGAGGGTTTAATCCTCTAAGTTTTGGCAATAATGGCAACAGTTGTCACAGTGAGTCTCAAACCAGGGAATAAAGGGTCCAAATGACCTTGCTTTATTGAGCATATTTTAATGTTGGGCTTGTCTATGCTGAATTGAGCCCAAGCAATTAGTCTGATGTTTAAATTGCTTCAGTGGTATCTGTGTGCCTAAGGAGAAAGATGTACGATGAAGTGTTAAATTGCCTTCTACGAGAAGAGTAAATGATGCATATCAGACCAGAAAGCATCAGATCTTCCTTACTGATCTGAAGCACACAATCACACTCAGCCTATGAAATCATTCTGGGTAACTGTGGAAAGATTAGGACGCAAATGGGGAATATATTTTTGAAGTTGGGAAAGCATCATACTAAAACACTGATATAAGGAAGAAATATTTTGAAATGCACTGGCTTTGTGCCCCAAACACATCTGAGAAATTTCCATTAAGTACTTGTACCTGCTTGTAGAATCATTGTTTTGCATGTATTGTGTGTGGCAAGATGGCCCTTGTGTACCACCTCTAAGGGCTGAATTTATTGACCAGCAAGTCTGGCTAAACGCTTTGTCTCAAAGCATATAATAGTATTATAGTTATAGTATTCAAGACTGACACCTGGAGTTATTTTGACCTTGGTGACATTAGCAAGGTTATGTATGGCAACGCAACTCTAAGTGCAAATAACATATCTAAAAGGCTGGGTAGGGGTACGGGGGTCAAAGGCATTATGAAAGGACACACTGATCGTACCACAAAGTCACCTTAAAATATGAAATAATGTTTAGCTTGAGAAATTGGGGAAGAGATTCAGTTTCAGTTCCTTCTTTTCAATCACGTGCTGTTGAATCCTGTGCTTGCAAAACAAAATGAGCACTAAATATTTTGCTCAAGGTGGCTTAATAATAACTCTCAAGCTTTTTAATCAACGTCCTTGGTTTGATGCTTAAGTTTGCACTTCTCTAGTGAAAAACTGTGATTACTTAAAAGAGGTCCTTCTGCTTCTTACAAAACAGAGCTTGATTTGACACTTGAGACAAAGTTCTCTCTGCACACAAAAAAGTCGTGGTTTTGTCTCCCAAATACCCTATATAACACACCCAGATACACTGTAAACTGAACATCCCATTTAAATGGACCCTTTGATTTTTGTCCTTACTGCAATTAGAAACAATACTGTTTTCCAGTTCCTATAATTTGAAAATAAATATTCTCCAGAAATATATATCCACAGTAAATATTCTCCAGAAATAAAGATTTATAATTAAGTACTATAAAATATATGGGATTTACAACTGTAAAGATAGCGCTCAATTGTAGCTGTCTGTATCAGGCTTGTAGTATGAAATATGTTAAATGTAAAGTAATAATTACTTTGTTATTGTAGAAAATTACCGAAAGCAAATGTTCTGGAGCCTGAGTCCCTTCATTTATGCCAGTTTTGCACTGTTATTTTAGTCCCCCAGATCACCTTCTGACTTGTAGTGGAATAAAAGGAGAATGGAATCTCTCTCCGTTTAGCTGTGACTGACGTTATGACTGAATGTCTGTATTGGCAGAGATGTAACATCTAAATTACAGATTGCTAACTTTAGCAGTCACAAGAAATTTCCTCTCTCTACTGATACAACTGAAGCTAATATTTCCTCTACAAGTGATTGAAGTAACAGGCCAGAGAGCAAACAATACCTCCTACTACTTTATCTGTGTTCCACATAGCAGCATGCAATCCGAAGAAACTTATTCTGACCATTGCCCCTTTACGAGCAGGATATAATGTAGGATATGATAGGATAGGTTTGGATTCTCATTTGGTTCTGCAAATCTCAAAAATGTTGAAGGCCAGGAACTGATAAAAGCCCTTCCAAGAGGAAAACAATCAGGTATTTGGAGTATGTGTTGGCTGTGTCTCACAACACCTTTATTCTTCTATATCAGAGTGCAAAACAGTTGCTCTGAGCTAAATGTTGAAAACAGACAGAAAAATCTTACATGTAAAGGGTGGGTCAGCCATAATAGAAGGTTAACATAAAAATTTACAATTGCCCACAGTCTGGGCAAAAAGAAACCTTAAATGTCCAGCTTGAGGATGGTAAAATCTCAGTGAAGAAAGTGATGGCTGGCACCAGCTTCAGAGCTACAGGGGAAAGCAAGCTTGGTGATTGCCTGCTTTCAGGCTCCAATACGGCAATACAGCATGGCCCCACAGGACATCAGGCCAGGGTGCCCTGCTGTAGAGTTGCCAACAACCAAACCATCATCTAAACACTTCCTAGGACAGGAATTTTCAGGGACTGTGGCCCTTTGCCTCCCCAGAAATCATCTGGGTCTGGGGAGAGGGAGGGAGAAGGGAGTAGGCGGGAAGCATTGTATGCAGAGCTTAGTTCCACACAGGTGGGAGGCTGGGTGACAGCTGTTAGTCTCCCTGCTTTTCCAGTCAATATTTCCTCACCCCAGAGCAGTGCCTCAGATGCTAGCCTGCCTGCCTTCAGGAAGAAGAAACAGCTTTTCTTCTGGCACACTGCCTGCCTGCCCCCCTGCCCCAGCCCATCACAGCATCGTGCTTCCTCCCAACCTTCCTGCAGGAACAGGGTACTGCAACGACAAGCTTGTCCACTTTCTGAATTCCAGCAGGCCCCTAAAGTGTTGTTGCCCCATCGCTTATCTCCTCTTGCACCTTCCTAAGTCAAGCTGGGGAGAGCTTCTCTCATTAGTCCCTTGGCAGGAGTGAGTTTTCCTCCCTTGACCATGACTCTAAGTTCCTGGTGACATGGGGCCATGCACCAAGCTGTGCTCCCAGCCACACAGAGCTGCCCAGCCATCTCACTCCATCCCTGTCACCCTGCTCTTCAAGCCTTTGGTGCTGTCAGTCCAACACAGCGTGCTGGTGGGACAGAGGTGCAAGGTTCATGCTTGGGCTGGGCTGAGAGCCCAGTTCTCCTGGGAAAGCCCCAGTGGGGGTCTCACTGCTGTGAGACCACCAAATCCCCAAGGCTGAAACAGCCTGTGGAGAACTTAACTGCATACAAGCGAGGAAGAGGTGTAGGTGTCGCTGTTGTCCATCAGTCTGGAGTGGAATAGTATTTCTCTTTTAAAGGTTTAAGGGCTTAGTGGTTAGATGCCACAACTTATACCTTATGGTTAGTTTTGCTTACCATACACGAGTGACAAACTAGCTGATGGGAATTTGTGCGTGCATCCAGCTATGCAATGAAGGTTGTAAGTTCTTGGGTTTGGGGTCTTTTTTTGGTTGGTTTTTGTTTGGAGTTTTTTTGAACTTTTTAGAGAGGCAAGTGAAGATTTCTGGATTTTCCTGAGACACAATAAGATAGAACTGCACAAAAGGCTTCTTACAAGCTCTGATCGCTCAACAACTGAGAACTGAGATGTCATCTAATCTAAGGAACAGCTTCTTGCTTGGGAAATTGATTACTCTGATCCACATAAGTACTGTTAATTAAACCTCTGCCATGACAAAATGAACTGTGGTCTAGTCCCTCTTAAAGGTGAAAGGATTATTTCTATATCCTGCCTGGGTCTCACACTTGGAATTAGATTACTGCATCTGGCAGTGTTAGCCTGTACCAGGAAGCAGGCAGGACTCTTGTGGCCGGTCAGAAGCCTGAGTATTCACGGCAGGAAGGAAGAGCCGCATCGAGTTTTGGTAAGCCACATGGGATCTGGATATGGCCTTTGGCAGACTGAGGTTCACGCTTGTAATGCTAGAATGCAAAGGAGCTGACATCAAACACAACCCTGCTTGCTGTACAGCAAGACTAAAAAGTACCTTTAAGAGACAAAATGCCAGATAGCACTAAGACAGCTAGGAGCAAACAGCTGATAGAAATGGCCTTATCACAACAATTACAAACAGTAGCAGAGAGCAGAACTCCAGTTTTGAAAAGCTGGACTTGCACAAGCACATTCTGATCCCCTTTTATGCAGTGGTATGAGAAATGTCACTGTCTTAATGGCTTGGGTGGTTTTTTGGTTTCTTGTTGGTTTTTTTGGTCCAAATTAATACATCCAAAATCTATATTAAACAAGCAAAGGTGAGTCTTGTTTCTTCCATGAACATCTGCAAAAGAGACAAAAAAAGATTGCTGGAAAATGAAGCACAAAAGACAAAAAGCATCACAAGTGCATCAGTAACATTGAGGAGGCTGAAGCAGCTCCTGAAGGAGTGACAGCAGAAGACATTAGTGATTCAATAACATTCATCAAAATAAATAGCCTGTAAATTTGTACTAATACAGTACCTCTTACAGATAAACAAGGAGACACATGGACAGAAAAAGAACCAAGAACAATAGCTGAGACTCTCAGGGCATGGTAAATAGGCTGGACTGCAAGAAACTAGCCTTTCAGTAACTACTTGCACTCAACTAACCCCATCACATCACAAGCAAAGAAATTAAAAATGAAACTCAAGTAAAAGCCAGGGAACGCCCTAGGGAAAGTTCCAAGTTAAAATGCTGAAAGCTTGTAATGAGTTCTTTGATTTTTGAAGTTTTACACAGCTCCAGCAAAGCCTGAGCTTGCAAAGAATGTCCTGACAAAATAGAACAAAATGCAGGTTTTTTCCCCCAGGAAAAAAAATAGTCAGTTTAATTAATTTAGCAAATATTCAGTTGTAAAAAATCTCATAACTTGAATCTGAATTATCAGAAAAGAGAGAAAATTCAGACCCCATGTTCAGAAGCATGGGAGTGCTTGATTAGGTGTCTGGGACAAACATTACCAATTCTCCAGTGTCAGCTAGGAGGGATTATTGCACCACTATCTAAATGACCACAACCAGTACAGAAGGGCTGCTCTCAGTGTAAAGACCCACACTCTCATTTCACATGTACAAAGCTAACCTATTTTTTCCTGTTACAGTCAAAGTGCAAATAGGCACAATTGTTTCCTCATCTCCGTGCCTGGGGTGTGTGATGGGGCAGGTGCTCTGGGACCACAGAGTGCTGAGATACCTCAACCCTGTGATGTCTGCCAAAATCCATCCGTTGACAGTGTATGAACAAAGCAGATGCTCACCACTTTTACGGGCTGTTGCACACTGGTTCTCAGCATACAGGCAAGGAACACTGTTTGCTATGCTTCATTGAAGATGGCAGCATGCCACTTGGTAAAGTGGGTACAACTGGAAGAAGATCTGCTTAGCAACATGCTTACGAAAAATTGTCAGCTAGCAAGGAGGACCATAGTTGCTGCAGCTGATCCAGAGTTAATCCTGAGGATCCTGAAAAAAGCTGACTGCAGTGTTGGGGCCTTGGCTACACTAAATGAATATCAGGAACTGTGAGCCAAGGCCATGAGTTAAGCTAAAGGATACAGTTGCAGTTTTGAGTTAGCAAAAGTACAAGAAACGCGGATGTGAAATGCTTGATAACAGCAAACACGCAAATAGTAGCTTGCTATCTTAACCAATCACCTAAGAGCTAAAGGCGCATGGACAGCGCGTGCTACTCAATCAAGCTTGCTTTATTCTGCAGGCTCGGAGCATGATCGCGTGCACGGGAGTCAAAAGACTATATAAGAACGCAGCCTGTTGAATAAAGTTGGATTTGAACTTGCATCATATTGGTGCGTCGTTCTTTCCCGCTCGCTGGGGTGGCCAGCAGCACTGCAGCCACTGCAAACTCAAAAACATGGCAAAATTTTTCCCTGATGCAAGTTCCCATTAAAATCCTCCCCCAGTTTTTTTAATTATTCCTGCATTTATTTCCCTAGGAAAGTTACAGAATAACCATAACTAAGGTCTCTGTTTATGCTGGGAGGATATGGCCTGGCCACACCAGGGGACATTCAGATGGGATATTAGGAAAAATTTCTTCACAGAAAAGATTATCAAGCATTGGAAAGGCTGCCCAGGGAAGTGGTGTATTCGCCATTCTTGAAGGTCTTGATGGGTAGATACGATGCTGAGGGGCATGGTTTAGTGGTGGTTTTGTCAGTGTTAGGCCCATGAACGGACTAAATGATCTTAAAAGTCCCTGCCAACCTAGATGATTCTATGTTTCTATCATCTACTTAACTGAAGAATACTTATATCAGTTTCCATGTATCTGAAGAATGTTTTTCAATAATTGTTTAATAATGCATTCAAACTAAAGTTTGTTTAACTAAATTAAGTTAAAAGTGGAAGTTAAGTTTAGTTAAAGTTTAACTAAATTGAAGTCCCAGTACAAAACTGGATATTTGCAAAATGAAATTTCCAGCAGGAAAAGGCTAAAAGATGATACATTTTACTGTGAAGCTGGGCAATGGTTAAAACATTATTGCATCTCACAGCAAAGTTCTGAAATCCTCAAAGGATAAATCTTGAAATAAAATAATCTTTTTATATCTTTAAACTGAAACAAAGTGGTTTATGTTGATTTTTTTTTTTCAATCAGAATAATTGAGGTGAAACAAAATCTGGAGCCTTTTAAATAAATGGGTTTGGACCAAAATCTGGACCAATTTAAATAGGCCAGTGTAGATCAAAATCTGAATTTCATAGCACAGATATATTTGAAATAAGGCATTTTCCCCCCCAGACCTTTCGCAATGCAACTCTTAGCCTTCATGATGACCTTTTACATTTTCCCCTGATTTGGAAGTGTGGCTTGGGAATTGTCTTTGAATGTTATTTCTCTTCCCTAGATAAAATAAACTTCCAGTCTTGGCAGGGGGAACCTAGCTTGCATTTTATTTTCTGTACTCTAGGAACAAGCCAAATGTGAATTTGTGTTCTGGAATCAGGAGTGTTAAATTTCAGCCATGATGCTGAAATTAAATCTGTAGGTAAATGGCATTTAAGAACAAGGAGCAGGTAAACCTTACTGGCAAGTCATTTGTTGTAGTTTTTTCATATGATATAGCTCATATGAATGAACCAATGAATCTTCATATTTCTGAGGAGCACAGTGTGAGTTGATAAACGAGATGCAGAATTGTTGAAGTGCCATTTTTTAATGTACATGTGCACAGTCAGTTTGTTTATTTTTGTGTTTGACTGAAGAGATGGGTAAAGGGACCTAGGACCAAAAATTTGCAACTGCTCTCCTATAAACAAAGTTTTTTCACTTTCATTTTTCTCTGGACATGGAAATTAAAAAGGTAGTATTGATTTTGGGGAAATATTAACTAGATTACTCCAGATTAGCTTCTTATTTAATTTAAATATTTAGCTAGGCATAGGTCAGAACACAGTCTCATCAACACTGAGGCAAGCACCAGGTATAAACTGATTTATTGCTGTAACTCTATGCATGTCTTGGTCCATCTGGTTCCATAATTCATACTGCTGCTGAATTATACATAATGCCTAGTTGTTGGAGAGCATTTTTGATCTGCAAAACTCAATGGGTTGTAATCAGTAATTCCACCATGCTACTGCTTGTATAGCAGCAGATATACACCCAAAAAAAAGGCATAATACTCTTGTTGATCTAAAGCATTCCTTCCTATGCTGTTCGGGGCCAGAGCTCAAGTCAGCCGGAAGTGCACACAGTACCAGCATCAGCTGAAGCCTGGTCAGTTTCATCTGGCCGCGTGGGACAGTAAATAGCCATTCTCTCCTGCCTTGTGCTCTCACCAGGTATCTGTAACACAAGTTTGCATCAGGAAATGTTCACGCCCACTTGCAAGGACAGGGCACTGATTGGGCTTTGTCAGTGTGGAGACATCTGCTGAAGCTCCTTGTTGTTATGATAATTGTCATTGTGGAAGTCCAAACTAGGAGATTAATCCTGGAAGAAGATTTTCAAGGGATATGAGAAGAATTACCAACTTTGCTGGCCTGTTCCATCTCTGTTGAGGGGATTAGCAGGGGGTGTGTGCACCATACGCAGATATCACAGCCTTATCTGACAGTCAGCTAAGGACAAGGGACTTGTTTTTTAAAAATGTTGTTGCTGCTTATGTGGTTTAAAGTTCTTTAAGTTTTCTCTCTTAATGTATTCAAGAATTTAATAATTATATCTTACAGTTAGTATGTCTCATTTTCCCACTGAAATCTGAAACAAAATGATAAGTAGGCGATATTTATTAACAATATTTGTATGGATTATCATTACATCATAAGGGTCTCTGGTCCCTCTTGCGTTTTGTAAAGAAATTAGCTACATAGAGAGATTTCTCTAGGACTTTAATGGAATTCAGTTGTGATCGTTATTTCTCCCAGTCCTCTTACCTTGGTTGATGAGTACGGTAAGAAAAGGCAGCCACCAAGTCTAAATACAATCTGCACCTGTTCTTTGGGTGACAGAAACAGAATCAACTGACTGCCTAAGGTATAGCAGCACGGGCTTGACTTAGGCTTCTCCTTGGTTTCATAGCAGTGAAATCGGAAACATTTGACTTGAAGTTAGGAAAGACACACAGCTTTGCAGCCCAGCAGTGATTGGCAGAACAGCTCAGGGTCCTTTGGTATGTGACCACAAAGAATTTTGTCGTTTTCACTTGATAACTTTATTCCTACTGTTGTGTCTTCATTGTAACATTTGTCTGTATCTCCTGTTGAAATGTAGTGTGCTCACATAATGATAACATGTAATACTATTTAAAAGTACTTTTTAGAAATGAGAGGAGATGATATAATGCATTGGTCTTGCTAGTGGGTTGGAATAGATTAAGAGTCTTTGTAGAAAACTGTGTTCTTTTCTTATCCTAATTCTGTAGCATTCTTAGAATGATACCCAACTACAGCTCAAACACAGAATAATTATCCAAAATTCTAATCCTGATCTTTCATCATGACAGCTATAACACTGCTTTCCATTAAGGAAACAATGTTTCCTTTTATCCATATAAATCAGGAGGTGACTAAATACCAATCTCTCTGACAATATAGAAGATCCTTGTGATCTTGAACCTGCTTTTGGTTTGTGCATCACCCACCACCTACACTAGCATTGCTGCAAGTAACAATTCTGAATAGTAATGTAGATTGGAAAGTGGATTTATATTTTAACACTTTTAAAAGATGTTCACTTCCACTCTGGAAGCAGAAGAAATATTATCTCTACTGATTTAAGATATTGGATAATATATCTCTCCATGCCTTCGGCAAGATGATGGCTAGCAGAGAATTCACTAACACTAATTGATCACACAGATACCTGGCAATTGTGAACAGCCAATTAACCCTTCTGTTAAGTGTTTCTAATAAGACATAACAACCTGGCTATAGATACTACATCCTGAGAGTACAGGGACTGAATGGTAGTCAAGTGAGTCCCTAATTAACTAATTCACTTTACTTAGGAAAGAACATATAACAGTACCCAGCTGGCTGTATTTGCAGTATTAACTGTGAACAAACTGAAGAGGATATCTTGTGAAGCACAAGCTTGTGTTGTGACCCAAGAAGTAATTAAGCACTATAAATACAGCTATTATTACACATCTGATATATAAAAAACTGAAAGCTAGTCACTTGGCAGCTGTGAATTCTTACCCAATTAGCAATGCAAACACTTTTTTAATAGGGTTGTTAATTTTAGATTGTTACCTAGAGTCACATTGCCATCTAGAGACCACATACAGATTTTGAACAGTTTTCAGATCTGATTTTAGAGGAAGAGAGAAGTATCTGTTAGCCTACTTACATTTAATACATTACTCCGTGAGAGCAGTGCTTTTCATTGAAACAATGGCTTGCTTTGTGAAGGTTATTAATCAGCTTTTAACATGGGCCTATCACTTGCCTTCATGGGATTTTTTTTGAAGCCTGATCTTCAATGTGAAAAAGCAAAGAAGACTGGGGACTGGTAGAAGCAGGCTTAAAAAAAAATCTAACATAATAATCAAAAAACTCAACCCCTGAAGGATTCACAACCTGAATCACAGCAGTGTAGAGATGCACCAGAAGGCACTATACCCTCACAAGATAATCCTTTTGAACTCCCAAGATAATGGAGGTGGTGTATGCTTCCCCTTGCTGTATTTACCAGCGTGGAGGGCAAGGCTCAGATAGGAAGTACTTTGCGTTTCCAGCCTTTCTGGCAAGGGTTGTATGGGGAAGCCTGTCTGCCGGGCACCAGCTAACACGCTGTTTTCAAGCTTCACAGCTATTACAGGGAAGGGAATGCTGAAGGCACAGCAGAGCGTTACTTCTGCTCCGCTCCATAATCCGTAGGGAACAAATTCTTGGCAAAAGCCACTTACCAGAAGGACCAAGGTAAACAATCTGGGATGCATAATAGAGAGAAGTAACACGTTTTAATTTTTTAAATTAAACCCAAGAGATTTAATTAATGTCTTGTAATGACAAGGAGCCAGTCTGAATTTTCCTGAGACCTGAAGAGTAAATTGAGATCTGCCCTTGAATATAATCACCTGCAGCTGTGATGGAAGTTTTGGGATCCAGGTGGCCCCAGGCTGAAGGGCCAGTGTCAGGAGCTGGGCAACATGACTCTGTAGATTGTCCATTGCCATAGTTTGTGTAATTCATTCAGACATCCAAAACCAGTTGGGTTATGTCTCTTGCTTCTGTGGAGAAGATACAAGCATTTCATGTAAACCTCAAAAGGGCAGTCAGGACCCACAGAGGTGCTGTCATTTGTGCTTACACTTCATATCCTTGGTGTTTTGAAGGAGAAGGGAGAAGAAGGTTTGGAGGCCTGAAGGCCTTTATAGATTACTTAGGGAAGCCCAGCAACTCCGCTGTATTGGTGATCTCAAACTCAGCCCTTCTCCGTGTCTGTAAAGTTATTTCGAAGCTGAGATGATGGCTACCTATCGTATCCTGATCTCACTATGTTGGTTTTGTCTTGTTAAAGTGTTTTTTCTCTTCTGGTAATGAAGACAAAACAGTGAGAGAAGCTTGATGACTACCACAGCCAATCCTGGATTATTACCCTTCTGCAGCAAGAGCAATTGTGCATATTGTGCATCCGGGGTCTGCCAGGCGATCACCATGCAGAGGAAGTCTCAACCTTTCCTGAGAGTGCTGACAGACTGCCTGTGTTGGGGGCATCTAAGATTTTGGGACCAGAGGAAGTCCTTGAGAAAGGGCACACCACTGCTTTTTCACTTGTGCAGCCCATGGGTCAGCTCTACTCCTGCTATACCATGACAGTGATGGCTCTGAAGAAACCAGGGTAATTCCATGCTGAGGTGGGTGTGAAAACTCCGCTATGCTCCCCTCTGTTCTTTAACACATAAGAGTGTTATTTTTTTTATGACCTTATACAGGAGTGGAATGGGTCCGTGAAAATGGGACATATTAAAATTTGGGGGCTGGCCTCAGCATCCTGCTGCAGTCCTCTATCCAGGGAGTAAAGTCAAAGCAAAAGGGACGCAGTGTATTTGGGGTTATCAGTCACTACTGGACACACAGTGCTGGGCACCCACAGCTCAAATCTTTCCCATCATGAGAAAACAGCACTTTTTTTTTTTTCTTAACTCAGATGAGTGAAATGTAAAAAGGAGAAAGAAAATGACAGCATGTACCAATCAAAAATATTAGACAAGGGACCCCTGAGAAAGTTTTTTGAGCTCAGTCTAGATTACAGATAGTTCCCTCATACTGCCTCATAGGACTAGTCATAGAATGGCAGAAAAATCCTGCTGACTTTCTTTAGATAGATGTATAGATAGATGTGTATTGCTTAATTATAATACAGTAATATTAATATAAACAAATATATAATATATGTAAATATAAAGTAAATATAAGAATATATAAATAACTATAAATATAATATAAATAAATATATAATATAAAGCAGAAAATCTCTTTGTTTTGTCATTTAATACCAGTTACTTTGATGGTTCCTTCTTAATTTCTATACATAATTTAGTCATATTTTAAAACAAATATCACACAAATTCTGTAACGTTACCCAGAAATCTGACTTCTTTCCCATCATGAAAGGAATTTCTCACTTGTTTTGGGGCCATAAAGTTTAACAGTTGGGTACCTTTCAAGCCAAAGTCTACCTGCTGCTTGTCCAGTATTAAGTGTAACCATTGCGTATTTGTCTGTAACAAGCCGAGTGAGATGTTATTTAAATGAAAGCTGTTGAGGAAACCCACAGAGCTCCTTTCTGTTTGACAGGGCAATTTGTTGAATCACTTCAATGTGACAAATCGATGTGACAGACCTTCTCTATTTTTCAGCAGTCAAAAAATAACTCCAAGTTAAACCAAAATGCCCAGCATGTAGCAGAGTGGGGACCACGGAGCAGAAGGGTCTAATTGGGCTCTCTCAGAGGGTGCAGAAGAAACTGGATCTACTCCACAGTTTGCTGATAGTTCCGTTAAACGTCGCTTTTTAGTTTGAGATCCATAGTCTTCAAATTTGAAAGGAAACCTGTGGGTAAAACCCGGTTTTGCTTAAAATCCAGATGTTCCAGTTTTACAGCTATGTTCAGGGCTTTCTCCATGGGGACAGGGATGAGCTGGAACCAGGGTTTCCCGCTGGGCCTCGACAGAAAGCGGCTCCAGGGCGCAGTCACACTCTCCTGGAGGCACCCAAGCCCCCCCCCCCCAGCCATGCCAGCCCCATGGGGACTGCGCTCTTCAGTGTGTAACTGAAGAGTTTCTGCATTGCATTTTCTTGGATTTTGTGCTAATTGTGGTGACAGGGGGTTTTTTTGCATATCTGTTAAGTGATGTCCTATAACAAGTGTGTTTTCTCCACAGGTGAGAAATAAGGTCCCTGTGAATTCATAACCAAATATGTGTCTACCCTTGATCACAGAAGTGAGGCAGTGAGCTGCAAGCAGGGTGGACTCAACAAAACAAAACAGTGAGCACTTGCCACGTTTTTAGTACCAGTATGTCAGGTTGCAGAGCCAAGAGCTGAGACACTGGGAAAACTGCATAACAAGGTTTATTTTGCTGCTTTTTAGTGGAGTATGTCTGTACACATAGATTATAAAAGTCTTTATGGGATCACATATCCTTATCCTTATCTCCTCTACAGAAGTGAAGTGAGCTTTGTTGACAAACTCACAGATTTCCAAAGAAAAATGGAAGTGTTCATGGCCCTAATTTTCATTCCTGCTTCCTTCTTCATGATTAATTTACCCAGTGCAGTGGAGTTATTTTTGGAGACACCAAGTTAAAGAATCATTTCACACAGCTTTCACACTGTGAGATGGAGCATTTGGGTTTGAATATGAATATGATAGTAACAACAGTAGCAGTGGCAAGATTTGTCTGCCAAACAGAGCCAAAATGAAACAGAACTTAGAGCTCCATCAGCAGGAGTTAATCAGTTATAGCTATGCTGCCATAGTTCAAGTCCTTTCTTTCTCCCCCCTTAATCAAGTGACAGAAAATGTGTCCCTGCCTGGCTTAGCAGCTCAAACCCAAGCATGCTGTAAAAACATAAAGCCCTTGGTAAATGTTGGCCTCTGGTAATTTCTGTCAAAAAGAACAGAGGCTCACTAACAAGCCTGGGGATCTAGAAGAGCTAATTTTGGTTGAAGAGCTAAACCATAATCTAGTTTCCTAAATCTTAATCTATTTCTCTGCAAAATAATAAAAACTAGTAGAACACCAGCTAGGGTTTAGGAAGAATTTTTCTCAATGAGACAGGGACGTGCCTTCACAGGTAAATAGTAAGCTGCCATCTTGATGCTCTGAAATCCACAGAACAGGTGGGAATCCTCGCATAGCCTCCACTCGGGTCACTTTTACAAACTGTCCCTGAAAAAGAGAAAAGTTGCCCTGCTCAAATGCAGCTGTGCTGGAGAAGACCAAAACTAGCCATGTGAATTTGATCAGAGAAGCTGAAACAGTGCAAGAAGACCATACTGCAGTGCAGTTCACCGGGTTTGTTTACATGAAAGTCATAGTTCTAACACTTCATAGTGCTCTAATGAATCACTTGTTGTATGATCAGTGTTTGCTTATATGTCTTTAAACAAAATAAGGTTAAATGGTCTTTAAATTATTTCCCCTTTGTATTATTCTCTTCAGACTTTGATTGGTTTTAAGGAAAACTGGATTTTGTCTCATTCACCCACCTTTTATTTTTCCCTAGTTCCCCTCCTTTCCCTCCACTAGTGGCAAGCCTCCATCTCTCCCTTAACCTGTGGCTTTACCTCATCCATTGACTTGTTGCATGATCATAGCTGCCTTTGAGACATCTGTTGCTCCTCCCATGGGTTTAGCATTCCCCACTTCAAGGACTCCTCCCAGAATCTCACTTATGCTTCATATTGCATCTTCTTCGCTCTGTGCCCCTTTTGTCAGTCTCTATCCCTTCTATCCTGTGATTTGCTCTGCTGTGATTTGCACTCTCTGCAAGGGATTCCTGTTGCCTCTTTCTGGCTTTTCTTTGAGGAATATCAGTAGGTTCTGACAGAGGTCTTTCTCCTACTTCTTTTTGCCACAGTTAAAAATGCACCCACAAGTTGTTAACAACTTGCTGAGAGACCACCATAGGTTAAAGCCCTCAGTTTCTTGCCTTATCTTCTCCACCATGGAGTACAACAAAATGGACACAATGCTGAATGTCACCTTCAGTGGGGCATCTCTAGACTCCTGTATTCAGTCTTCATCTGAACTTTGCCGATTCTGTCTACCGACTCCAGCGCATGTCCTTTCCTATTTATCTTCATGGATAAGATTCTTACCCTAGATGTCCTTCCACAGTTTTTGTCCTCTCTTGTACAAAAACTGTACTCACTTTTGCACAAAAAAAGTATTTCTTACACTTTCTTTTTCTACCTATCTGCTAGTGGCCATTGTTAGAGGTGGGATATAAAAAAGGTCTTTGATTCAAACCAGATGCAGTTTTAATGCTTTCTTTGCTTTTGATATGCTCCACAAATTCTGTTCTAAATGTTCTCCTAGCCTATTCTTTTGACCCCATTATTTCCATGTCTGTCACTTAAACTCCCATTTGAGTTTTGACCTAGCTGATACTCTCAGGTACCCCCAGTACTCTATATGGGGATTCATACTTGTTTGCCTTGCTTGAAGATATGGATTCAAGCCTCTATTTGAACTCTTGAGAATTTGGACCATCCTTTTGTCCTGTGTGTGCTCTTCAATGTATACTTGCAGAGCCCAGTTCTCTGATCACTTCTCTGTAGTGCTGCCCAGACAATAAGTAGAGGAATAGGAACACATGAAGAAAGTTTGGTAATTGATGGATAATTATTAAATGCTTGCATCAAAGTGGTTCAGAAAATTATGCAAGAGCCCTACGAAGTTTGCATGTTGTCATCCTGTTTGTTTTTCTTTACAATATGCAGTGCCTAGTTACTACAGGAAAAAGTGTTGTTTTCGAGCTTATACAAAGATAAGAAACCAGCAGCACTGTGACAATTCACTCTTCCAAAGTGGCAAGCCAGGTACGCAGAGCTCTGGACAGGACACTGGCAACTTAGTGACTAGGAAAATAATAGCAAGGGTAAAAAGATCTATTAGTAAGAGTAAACAGAGAATCTAAAAAAAGGTATCACTGTTGATATTACTCTAGATGCAAAGGACAGGTGAACACCTTAGAGTCTTGGTGTCAAATAGTAAGACAAGCTACAAAAGGGACTTTTATAGTGAAGTTATTTTGGATGTAGTATGCAGCAGAAGTATATAAATGTGATTAAGTGCAAGTGGGTTTTGTCATCTCCTACAGCTTTATTTGCACCTTTCTTAACAGGAACACAGCACTGTGGGGACATTGTAATGTGAACTGGCTTCTTACTGCATTTCGTAAATTGTTCTGTGTGATATTTGAGACCAATGATGTCTTAGGAGCTGAATTTTCAGCATGTATAACAGTAAACATGAATCAGGACTGTCAAACTGGGGGAGGGACCTGCTTTTGTGAAAACAAAGCTGAAGAATGTGTTTTCTAGGACTTGACACCATGTTATAATAGTAGTGTAGATTTTTTACAAGAAAGTCTAAGTGTACTTCTTACAAGGGTCTGTGCCACTTAGGACAGATTGAATGAATTTCAAGTAAGTAATTTTCTTGGTGGAACTGGTGTTTCATTAAAGTCTACAGAGGAGTTTTGGTGGCATCTAGAACCTGGAATGTGTTTCCAGTCAGGCTGAACTATTCTTCTGCATTTGTGCAGCAGCTGAAGTGCTCCAGTGCCAGTGGGATTCCACATTTCCACATCCCTCAAGCATCTGTTCCCCCCCTGGCTGGCTGAAGTCTTTGAGGAGGCACCAAGGTGTCTTTAAGAAGCCACTTTATGCCACCATTTTCTTCAGTGTGAAGACACAGAAAACTCTTATGTTAATGGAAATTTTTTTTTCCTTTTTCATTTCTCATTTCTCAATTCTTCTGATTTTTCTTTTTTTTTAAGTATATTAACTGAAATACAAAAGTTGGAAATATAAACTCAGAGAATAATTGAATAAGGATAACTGAGAACCATGACAACAGGGTTGTCAGGACAAAGAAAATGTTATTTTGTGACTCTGTCTTGCAAATAAATTTTTCAGCAAAATTCTAGATAATTTCAAGACCGAAACTATTTAGACATAGTCATGTATTTAGACTTTTTTAATTGTTTGGTTCTATGACATTTTAATTCTAATTTTAGCACAGATCTTTGCATTTTGAAAGATCATTTTCCATTTACTTGTATTTTAAAAAACACTATATGTTTAGAGAGTTTTAAGTCAGGATTTTTCTCCTAGGTTTACATTTGATTAGAAAGCTAATGACAGAGTTCTGCAACCTTGGGGAATTATTCTGGGACTCCACACATGGCTCTACCAGCAATCTGTAAGTATTAGACACACTAGTTAATTTTTCTTCTTGAATTTACATCATAACGATTTTTCTTTTGTTCTAAAGCAAATCCTGCCATCAACAAACATCACAAAAACTTTCTACTGAGGCACAATACGTAGGAAAAGTACAGGCTGGTGTAGATATTATGCTGAAGTTGTGAATTTTGCAAAATTGGATATAATTTGTTACTATAAAAATATTTCTTGCAAAACAGTTCGTATGGTAGGCCACGGTATTGTAACTGCCTAGTGACACAGCTCAATGAGAACTCAAATTTTCAGGAGACTTAGCTAGAACTCAGCTTTCTTTCTGTTTTCTTATCTTGTGTTTTTTGTTATCTGGTCAAACGACAAATGACTGTTCCACTTCCTGCTTTATTCACGCCAGTTGTCAAGCACACCAGCTTTGCTTTTAGCTGCTTTTGACCACAGCTCTAACCCTGATCTCCCATACTCTCCCTAATTATTCACTGAACAATTAACTCTCAATGTTATCACGGAACCTAGCTCTTCCTCAGATTTCCTATTCTTATAGGAGGTGCTATCAAGAGCTTTGCCAGGAGAGGTGGTAGAACCAGAGCTCCAGATGTGCTCAATAATATGAGATGTCACTATGAAAAGGCCCCACTGAGTTTTAAACTAACAGTTGGAAAATGGGTAAAGGCAACAATATGGCAGAAAACAAATTAGAGTTATGGTTACCCAGAACTTGGCACTGCTGCAAAAAAACATTGCAGGTCTTGTTTCTGTAACAGATGTTCTGCATAAGAAAGAGTAGCTAACTATCCTGCTCTTCTGATGAGAAGATTTCTTCACTTACAGGCATCAAATTTTATAGAAGGCTCAGCTGAGACGGCAGCCTGGGTATGCCTGTTTGTGTAAGCCAAAAACACTTGCTGAATTTGTTAAGCCAGACATACTTGTTAGGAAATGCTTGCTTTGAGTTTACAGCTAAATTTGGCCCACGGAGATATATTATTTTATGATTCAAACATACATGATAAAGATTCGACACTGTAGTACGAGTCATGGCGAAGCTCATGGCACAACTCTGTCATGACTGTCAAGGACATCTCCCATCACCTTCCATGTATTTATTTGCACAGATTCATTAAGAGGTATCCCAGGCTGTGATCTACAAGTCCTCTTTTGTCTTTGCTTTGCATTTTTGCCCTGGATTACTGCACCAGTGCCAGAGCAACACGTATATATCTATATGTATGCATACAAGACACGATGTGTCTGGCCACTGAATTATGTTTGTGGTTTAGTGACAGACCAGACCATATTTACAGCTTCTCCTTTCTTCCTTTCAGACATCTTTCTCTGGTATATTTCTATGGTTTCTGCTTTTAAACCAAACTACTGTTCTCATCTGCACTTGAATACTAGAATAGATAAAGTAAGGTAAAAGGAACATGAACATATTTAATTCCTGTGTGCCCTCTTCTATCAAATGCTGTCAGGGAACTGTGGAAACTGTATTGCCTTGACGTAGCCTTTAAATTCTCAATTTTGCCAAAGCTGTGCTTGCACCATGCACAGTGCACACAGAAGGTTTTCTGTCTCTAAACTTTCTGTTTTACAGTTGGAACTTCTGCCTGGGAGTATCACTTCTTTGTTTGATTAAAGACCTTAAAAGCAACTAAAAATTCACCACTGCACAACTCCTCCGTCTTCATCTCATGATTCTTTCCAAGGGGAGAGAATTTTAAAACGATAATCTTAGATTAACCAGAGCAAAACTCTAATCTTTCCACTTCAAACATGTCCTTGTCTCCACCTTCAGCCGACAGAAATACATCAGCTATGGGACCATGTGTGTGAACAAATGGAGTGCGTTGCATGAAGCAGATCATCTGACTAGTAACACAGGAAATTTCTTCCCTTCCTAATTGGAACTTACCCTGACGGTTGCAAAATGTGAGTTGTTGCTGAAGTTTTACTAAAGTTTGCTATGGAGTTGCACACCACTAAGAAAATCTGTGGTCCCAGATTCTGACTGGGTGCTGTTGTTGATGGGGCAACAGCAGAAGGACTTGAAGTTTCTTTTTCTCCTGGAAAGCACAATGGAAGTGTTTCTAAAGAGGAATGGAGACAATACTTGGTTTTGTAGTAGGGAGTTGCTGGATAGTTGCACAAACATAGTGAGGAAAGCAAACCATCCTAAGCAGAGAAAAGTACTGAGCCCATTGTGCTTTCTTGCAAAATTAAGTTGATGGTTTCACCTTCATTTTTCTGTATCCAGAGCAGAAACTTATTCTTTTAGAAACAGGTAAAGGGGTTGGCTTCCTTAGACACAAAAGTAGCAATTCATCACCATCTAGTACTGCTTGAAATGCTGCAGTTAGTCTGACTGATCTCCATCTGCCACTCCAAAAGGTAATGGGTCTGCTCAGCCAGTCCAGTGTCACACCTGCCAGTCCTATGTGACTGTCTCAGATGTCCTAGGATGCCTGTTATGGAACTAGGCACACTTTTAGGGACCTGAATCCACACTCTCAGAGAATTTCAGGGGTGATTCATCTCAGTGGTTTTCAGACTTGGAAACTAGAAGGCCTGAGCAGATCACCATTAATAGTATCCAGAGTTGAGTACCAAGCTTGAAATTTGTCATTTTCACCAGTGTAAGGACCTGGTGAAAACAGTCCTTACGTAGTCTGATACTATGTGAGCTCAATAACTGCCCAGATCATGAAATAAGGAAGGAGGTTACATGTATTGATGATCATGGCTGACAGTTACTACCTTTCACTATATTCAGTTATTTATTACCAAATCTACTAATCTTTGGTGTCTGTTCCAGCCCCTTTTGTTTACACTAGGTCCTTTTCTCCTAAGTCTTCTCTTCTTCTGCTGTCCTTGTTTCATTTCATTAAAAGCTTTTGCTGGTTGGCATACTGAATTATTTTATCACAAGTTAACTTCTTTCTCCCTTTAAGGTGAGTTTTTCCTTTTCAAATCTTCTTTCTCGGTATTCTCAAACTGCTGTCCATCTATTCCCTTTTTTTTCTTAGTGCTACAAATATTACACCAAAGGACATTTTTTTCATTAATTTTCTGATAATCCTTGCCTATTATACCCTTCCCTTAAACATAGTTTCTGATTCCTCTTCCAAAATTTCTCAACCCATTGAGTCACTTGAAATTACTGCAAGGTTTCTGATAAATTCGCTCTCATTCAGGTCCTTTGATTTAAACTCTTCTTCATGTCCCAAGTCCACTTGAGTATTTTCTCACCTTTTTGAGGTCCATTGCTTCTTCCCTTTCAATGTATTCTCAGTATTCTTCCTGTCACTCCATCGTCTTGCTTCCTGTTCCATTTCTCCTAGTTCCCCCTGTTGTTGCTCCTGCTGCCCCATATGAACCCGCTCTCCACACTTAGTCTTCCTGCCACTGGTACATTTTCTCCATCCAAACCCTGCTCTCTGCTTTCCCTTGCCTGAAGTCCTTTTACTGGGTCTCATTGTTGTCTCAAACACCACCATATCTTTCCTAGAGCTAGTTCAAGGCTTCTGAAGAGTGTCGATGAAACAGAAGCCAACACTGCAGCTACCGTTGGCAGGAAAAGGCTGGCCAAGACTGAACCTACTGCTTCTGGTGTTACCTGAGGAGGAAGGTGGTCAAGGCTGTGGATGGTAACTGCTGCTGAAAGGAGCCCCCAGCTGCCACTTCTCCTCAAGCACCATCTCCTTCTCAAGTTTGTTTTTTGTCATCAGAGAAGCACTCTACTAAGTGGTCAGTGGGCAACGTGTGGCTGCTGTTTCCCTTTAAGTAACTTCTAGATCAAGATCTGAAATTAGAATCTTCCAGATTCAGTATTGAAATTACTGTCTTTAGGGAAAATTGCGAAGAACATGTAGTCATTACCTTCCTGAGAAAAGGAATTTGCAGTTGTTCCCCATCTACTTTACTTTCAGTGCAGAGGAGACAGAACCTGCCTGAAGCAAGGCAGCACTGAGCAGCTACTGCTCTCTGCAGAGCTGGGCTTCTGAAAGAGCCACTCACCTCATGGAAATATTTTATTTTTAAGATGTGTAGAAAAATGCCCCAAACAGTTTTAGCCCATTCAGGTGTATCTGATAACAAGAAGAACCTTTGCCACATGCTCTTAAGGACACTTGCAGGGTGAGGGGGAGTATTTTCCCCCCACATGCACCAGCCCCTTGGCAAAGAGAACTTGTTTTATGGGTAATCTGTGGTCACTGCAGCACAGACCTCAGCCTTAGCTTCACCTTGGACTTGCCATTTCTATGTTTCTGTCTTAGGGGAATCTTATTTTCTAACTCCCTTAATTTCTTTGACACAAAGCTGCACCTTTCTGCTTTATTCCTGAACTCAGATGCCATTTGGAAATGCATAGTGTCATGCATGATTAACTTGCAATTAAACACACTAATGTTAATATAAGATTTTTGTGTGTATAATGTCATCAGAATAAGAAACATGAAAGTAACAGCTGCATGTACAGCATAGATGACCTTTCTTACTAGTGTTCAGACAGTATTTACCTTGTTTTTTCCGCAGGATGTTTTTTCCACTCCGTGGTCAAGATGCCAGCTGTCACTGTGTCTCACAGTTGGTTTCTCTATTAAAATCTTTGTGTAGTTCTACAGCTTATTTTGATGAACTCTGTTTAAACTTCCGCATGAACAGAGAATTGCCAAGTGTTTTCTGGAGCTTTCCATGCCTTCATGACTGAGGTTGATCAAGACATATAAACATTCATTTTCTTTTCTCAAATTCACCTATTGATTTTGAACAAAAAAGACAGGAGTTACTATACATAATGTCCTACTTGCCCTATAAAGTCCTGACTTATTCCTGCATCATAGCCCAATCTATGGCTTTAGTGAAGTAGATGACACACAGAAAAATAATAAAGTCACATAATTGACCCTCCCCACCATCACACCCGTTCCTTTATTATACTTCATTTGCAAAAAGGTAGGAGAACTGAGATATTGCCAGTAGCATGCTGTAAGTCTGTAATTTCCTAACTGCTGAGTACTTGCCATCACAAGTTACCTGCAGTTTTGTGAAGTTGGGGAGGATTTGTGAAAAAGAAGGGGGAAATATTAAAATGACATCTTTTGGCATTCCCTTGTCTTCTGTGTGGATCAGTGGCAGGGTGAATGCTGGAGTTGCACCACACAGGTCCAATGTCACCACTACTGATGGGGTAAGTGGCAGTAGTGGTGCCAGACGGTGGTTACTGTCTTGAATGGAAATTACAGGGGTCATTACCTTGGTGGGAGGTGTCACCAGCCTGGCTTGGCAACAGGGAAATCATGACCCATCACGAGGACTTCATAGTTCAGAAAGAGTTGGCCCTAGGTGTCAGAGCTAGGAGGTGAATGTGCAAACAGCATATTTTGAAATCAGGAAGACCTTTACCAGTGCCAATACTCGTGTATCTGGACTCCATTTTGACTTTGAGAGTGGACTGTGTGCAGGGCTTCCATATCCTTCTCCCCTCCTTTAGGACTCTGTCTCTTCTGCAGTTCTTGCCATTTGAATTACTTCTTTAGATCCTCCCTCAATTTGCTCTCCTTCACAAACTGCCTCTTACCTTTTGCTTTTTCAGGTCTGTGTGCCCCTCCCCAGTCCTTGGCTTCCATCAGGGAAAGAATGAAATGCCTGGGAGAGCATCTCCTGTGGAGCTGGACAGCATTTCCTTCTTTGGGGAGGAGCAGTTCTACACATGGGTAGATCCTGCCCTTGTTGAATTGACAGCACCTTCCCAGGGGTGGTGAAATGCACTATCTGACCCCCTTCTCCTTCCTTCCATGTTTCCTAAATCATGGCACAGAGACAGCAGAACTTCTTGTCAAAATAGCTATACTTTTTTAAAAAAAAAGAAGAGGCCAGGGGAGGAAGAATGCTCTGTTTTGAAAAATCTCATTCTCAAATATAGGTTACCGACTTTTACTGAAACTTCAAAAATCAAGTTAAAAAAAACCACAATAAAACCCAAAGAACTGTGTTAGAAGGCAAGTCTGCAAGTCTGGCAAGAAAAGGAATCAAACCAGGAAGCATTTTTCAAAACTCTGAGCAAGAACCCTATTTGCAAAGCTTTGAGCAACTTTAAACATAAAAGTTAATTTAAAAATGTAACTATATTCATGTGTTAACTTAGCTATTGCATAGCTTTGAAGCTATTGCTCAACTCTAGCACCAATTCTGCTGATATAAGGTGACAAAAGACTTTTCCCTTTTCATGTGGACTGTGACCATTGT
This sequence comes from Gallinago undulata, assembly GCA_026546715.1. Taxonomy (NCBI): domain Eukaryota; kingdom Metazoa; phylum Chordata; class Aves; order Charadriiformes; family Scolopacidae; genus Gallinago; species Gallinago undulata. The sequence goes on along the minus strand of JAOTQQ010000001.1, from coordinate 91,863,594 downwards.
ATACAAACCATTTCCCATTTCCTGCCTGCACTGCATTCATGAGCTGTAAGCACAGGCCGACAGCCGACTTCACTACGGACAGGCCAGTGATAACAACACAGATGAACTCCTGTATGTACTAAGCACCTCCACTTTCAGTTGTCTGCAGACAGCTGCATTTGAAATAGGGCTTCTTTTAAAGCCAGACTTCTGACTTTCTCTGGAACTAGTTTAAAAGGCAAGAGACCTTGTTTTCTTTTGTCCATGGAGTTCTCATTTTTTCATGGAAAGATAACAAGAAGAACCTGTGAAGAACTGCTGAGCAAGAAGGGAAAGAATGGTAGCTATTTAATACGAGAGAGTGAAAGCGTGGAAGGAGCACTGTGTCTCTGTGTTTTGTAAGTACTCATGCTAAATTTTTTATGAGTTTTCAGTTATATCCAAACACAAGCGTTCATCTTCTCCAAATGTAATAGTTCTTCCCTAATATTAACAGACTTTGAGGGGGTGTGTATGACTATTCTAGTAATGCTGGTTGCCTTAGGCTTCCTTATAGTGAGTGGTGAGAGTGTGGCATTTGCAGAAGGTGTTTTATACAACAGAGGACAGATGAACTGTAATCCGCTGATTTCTGGTGTGTCTCTGCAGAAAATAAGGGGAGGGCAGAGAAAATAGCTTAGCCTGCCAAAACATGGTAAGAACCTTACTCAGTTACTGCCTCTGTAATGATGAGTAAATAGCATTTAGACCCTGAAAAGTCTCGCAGTAGGTCTTCATAGGCTTTCTATCTGATGAAAGTTTAGCCTTGTGCTTCAAAGTGATAATAGCTGATGTAAGAACATAAACTGAGACAGATAGCTATAAAGTCCTGTTTGAATTGATATTACAAGATGGGCATAGAAAATTGCTACTTCTAGTCTTCAACTTTAATTACTACATTAAAATTTTATTTTCTTTTCCTGTAGGGAATAGCAATTTTATTTCCCTTTCAGGAAACATGTTTTACACTTTTCATATATAATTGAGCTGTTTCTAATGCATTTAAAGTTTATAAATTTATAAATATAAATTAAAAACTCAGTAACTCTGAGTCTTCCTTTGTGTCACCCTATGAGATTTTACACCCTCCTTGAGGATGTGTTTGAGTGTGACATGAAAATTTTTTACCACCACTTCGAACTAATTTGAAAATATCAGAGAATATTTTTACAAATAATCAAAAATTTGTTTCTTTTGCAATAATTCAAAGGAGAAGGGAGAAAAAGAGAGAGGGAAATGGAGTACTCTGGTGTTGGTGGGGAGAAGAAAGGAGGTCCGTGAAATGATAAGAGTAAGGAAAAGAGAAATGGCGACTGGGGGGACAAACAGAGCTCTGAGGGAAAGTGCTGCAGGAACCTGCTTTCAGTGTGGCATGGAAGGAGACAATGTAGTGGGTGCAAGGAGGGCAGGTCATGCTTACCCTGTCAGGTATGGGACAAATGGGGATCCTGGCACAGAGGGAGAATGACAATACTAGTCCCTGACACAGGAAGATGGCTGTTGAGAGTTGAGATTGCATGCAGTAGAGGTAGACAACAAAGTGAAAGCCTACTTAGGTGTGTGCAATGAGGTTGAACTACTGATGTAACAGGGCAAACATCTACACAGGACATTGTGGACAGGTGCAAGCTGAAATAAAGGTTAAGTGGTGCCATGCTAACACAGTTGCTTACCCTTTCTGCTTCTTCTTTTTTTTTTTTTTAAAGGGCAAAGCAGATCTACCTTGTGATATTGATAGCTTGCAGACATGCTTTTGTCCGTCAACAATGTTCTGGGTAGGCATATGAAAAAACATGTGACTTCCAACTAGCCTCTCTGGGGTTTTAGTGTTAAAAATTCTTAAAAATTATAGTGTTTAGTGTATTGGACTTTAACTTGCTCATTAACAAATGTAACAGTTAAACTGTAGGAGTGCCAGCAACATATAACAGATAATGGCTTGCAGAGGTGAAAGCAAGGGTTGTCATCTTCAGATAGCAAATGGGTTGGATGGCAATAGTGTATTGGCTCCGAATTGCCTCAGAGACTGGACTGTCTGTCAGCGGCTGCCTACACAGGGAAAAGCTGTCTTAAAACTGGAGGCAATGAACACTGGAACTCTGAGTGCTGTTTCAAGACAACTTTTGGATTAGGATTGCATCTTAAAGCATTGCTCAGCACCTAACATGGCTGATGTACAAATTGATGCACACCTCCCAAATTAGCTCATCCATGGGCAAAGATACTGACCCACTTGCAACAGAAAACAACATTTTTTTTTGTTCTCTACTGCTTGAGGTGTAAGGGGAAGGCACTTCCATGGATGATCTAGGAGTCAGAATGATGGGACCAGTTCAAAAGCATCTCTTATCTAATCGGGCAGGGCACACAGCTCTCCACAGCACACTGTCATTTTCATCCAGGTCTCTGACAGTGCCTCACTCTAGACCTACTGCTTTTGCTACTGTTCTCCCTATGGCTCAACACATCATTCTACCAAAAAAATCTCCTCTCACCTTGTTTTTCTGCCACTGGATCTCCCCTGTGCCCACCCAGCTGCAGCTGGGTGGCCATATGCATATGGCCATGTGCCATATGCAGCTGTTGGTAAGCATTTAGCAGTTAATGTGGAAACAGAAGTTCCCATTTTAATGGTAGTTTTATGTTTATTCAGCAAAAACTACAGTAGTCAAATAATATCCAGGCAGTAACCTTTCACAATTTGGATGACAGGTAAAGGACAAGTTTCAGAAATTATCATTTTCTGGTAGTTTATTTTTTTTCCTCACTTCTATGTCTATGTTTAAAGACTTCTATGTCTATTTATAAAATACTCTTAAGCCAGGAAAATGTGGCTTTCCACGGGTATCTCAGGAGAAAAAAAAAAACAGAAGATGCATCCCTCTGATGCAACTCTGAATCAAAGTAGATCTATTCCAACTGAAAGTCTTGTCCTGATCGCAGTCCATAGTAACTTTTTTTTCAGAACAAAGTAGTTTATTTCCAGAGTAACTATTCATTTATGCACAAGTCCTCTGAGCCAGGTTTTCACCCTAAGATCCTCTCTCTGATGACAGCTCAATTCATGTAGCTACAGCTGAAATCCTTGTAAGGAACCTGCATACCAGTTAAAGGACATTGTTTTCAAATACTGCTTCACCTCCCCTTATTTGTGGTTTACATATCTTTGCAACTTTACTGCCTTTTTTGGTCACGCTCATGATCTCCAAATCATCTTCTGAATAGCTGCCATTGCAGAATTTGATAAAGCTTTTACTTCTGTTAACAAAATATACCCAAAGCCATCAGTAGCCTGCATATTAATAATTAAAACCCTGGGAAATGCAAAGGAAGAATAATTTTCATAGAAGTAGGACCTGTGCAGTCATTTTCTGGGTGCTGGCGACTGGAGGCCATTTTCTGCTAGCATCTCTCCAAGAATTCAACAGTCTTCTTGTGATACAACTGCAAAATGAAGTTAGGGACGTATCGCATGTGAGGAGGTTAAGAAGATAGATGAGAGGATGGGATGTCTGTGGAATTAAATTACTGTTATAGAAAAGGCCTGCGTGAGGTTTAGTTCATAAATTCTTTGAAACCCCAATCTTACATTTCAAGACGTGAAATGTTCTCTCATGTTGCAAACTCTAGGCTCCCTTCTGTTTTGCTTCTCTGTCTCTGCCTCATTCAATTTTACTGCAAAACCTCTCCTGTCGTTAACACTACCTGCTGTTTGCAGACATTTCTAGACTCATGCTTTGTTAAAAATGTGGTGTCTCTTCTTTCCACCACAGCTTCTGTTTTCCGCAGCAGGGCTCGGAGACTCAGCCCATTGTTAAATCCCTAATATCACACATGCTCTTCAGTATATGTCCAGTATCATATACATCTCTAGCTGTATTACAGTCAAATAAAGCATATTCTAGGTTCAAGTAGCCTGGTGCATGAACACATCTGGAATACCTGAAGGTACAGACAGCTCAAGGGGTCACTGTGTGGGGCAGCCTGGAGGGAATAAAAGTATGAATTTGTGGTACCACAATTACTTGAGGGCTCCCGCAAGGAAAGCAGATTACCTGAAAAACATTCTGCAACATTCTCCTGTGTATGCTGTGGCAACCTCCTCACTTCTTCTGTTCTTCAAAGGAATGTCAGTAGATCTCATCTGAAAAGTGAACTGCAAGAATCATTCTTTACCACTACTTAAATTAATTTGGTTCTCTTTCTCCCCTCACATCCTTCCCAACTTCTATTAATATGAGAGATGACATTCACAAAGACAATCTTTCAGAGCTCTATGCCAATGTGCTTGTTTCCATACAGCATTGCAGTCTTGTGTCATATCCCAGGTAAATCTCTCGTCCCTGTTCTCAGGTGTAGATTCATCTAGATTCATCTTTTGAAAGGTGACTGCTTCTCTTATGGATGTGATAATTTGTTGGAAGCCAGCCCATTTTCCCCTGGAGTATGACTTCAGGGATAGATGGGCACATTGCTTTTGTCTTTGTAGCTATTTAGGCCTTCTTTATAGCTCCGTTTCTGAAGGAGGGATACATGTTAGTACTGTCTTTCCATTGTGGAAGTGTTGTCTGTTGATTAGTCCAATGTGGTGTAAAGGCTGAGAGCCAACCAGGCCACGGCTGTCCTCCTCACTGCTGATGGAGATACTGAAGTTCTCGATGATGTGTGCCCAGTACTTGGCCTGCAGTTTATTCTCATCTCGATAACTGCACAAAGTGGTTTCTAGAGGTGTGGAGTAATTCTGCTGGTGGGGAGTAAAGACTTAGGCATCCTATGCAAGTAAGGACTCTTCTCTTATGTGGCAACAGCAGTGGAGTTCCAGGCTCTATTTTGTGTTTTACTGCCTCAGAACGAGTAATACGCATTCTCAGTGACGTCCAGCCCCTTCTGTATCTATAAACTCAAATAATTTTCATTATTTTGACTTACCAGATCTGTTTTATTAAAGCTGTAGCAGCATAAAACTCAGCATAGGAAATGCACCTAAGAAGCCAGAAGGAAGCTCAGGCAGTTAGCTGATGGTGAGATAGCTGGACATGACTTATCAAGATCTATGCTAAGCAAAGTGCAGTCATTGCAGATTGAACAGAGCATTCTTAGCTACCAGATCTGCACAGCGATACATAGGGGTGTAGGTCTGAATAAGTAAAGTATGATAAAGTAATATTTGGGTTTCTCAGGCTTAAGGAATCAAAAGACATGACTAATTTTGGCTAACAGAAGATTAAACATATGACTTAGAGAATCTCAAGTGTTTAGAAGGCTCCAATATATGAAACAAAAGGAAAAACAAAGGCTCCAAATACGTGAATCAAATGGGAAAATGCATGCGCATAGATATATATAAAAATTGATGTTATTTAGCATCAGGAATTCCTTTAGATTTGTTTCTTTGTTTTTAGTCTTTCATTGTATTGCTATTTACTTTAAGATACAGACAAACAAGCAAAACCTGGCTGTCAAGATCAGCTGTAGCAGTCTAAGCAAGTTGCAGTGGTCTGGTGGTTGATGAAAAGCATAATGTATACAACAATGTTTTTCACAGCTTTGAAAATCTCATCTACACTTACCGTATCTTCAGGGAACAGCAAGGATATTTTAGAATACAGGTGAGTAATTCTCATTTCATCCATAAAGATTGCACTAAAGACCACTGCCCTGATTTAAAAAATTAATACACATGAACATGCTACCTTAGAAAATATTTCCAAGTTTGCTTTCCTCTCTACTCAATAATTGACTTTTTAATGTTGTATTTATTGTATATGAGCTCAGAAGTAGCTATTTTCTTTGTGGAAATCCCTTATAATCTAAGTGGATCTGTTATTTGTTGACCAGCTGCTTTCTGATTTCACCATTTCTTTTTCATAGCATTGAAGAAAAATCTATCACTTTCATTACATGCTCCTGTTCCTAATTAGCTATTTATTTATTTTTTTGAAAGCTCTGCCATGCACTCAGCATCCTGTAGGGGTTTTGAATATTGGAAGAATCTTTTTGATTTAAAGAGACTTATCTATATTTCTCTGTCATTCTGGGGCACCTGAAGTGATGACCCTGGGTAATGCTACTCATTACTTGAATAAGCGTAAGAGCAGGCTGGATCAATCAAATGCCTAGGCAAGGTGAGAGGACACTTAAAAAGCTGTTTAACTCCTCCGCTGGTATTAGGGCAGTCAACAGGACTGCCAACAATTAAGTAGCATTTAAGTGGATTGAGGACCTCAATCCATAAAAGACACACCAAGCTCTCATATGCCAGTAATTTCTTGCTTATTAGTGGGTTTGGTCTGAGTACAAAAGACACAATTTCCCATGAAGAACTGAATGGCTTTTGGACAAAAACATAATGTATTTTGGACTATAGCCACTTTTCTGGGTTTTGCTGTCATGCCTATCAGCAGATAATAACTCAACACTTTCCATTTCTTCAAACCCAATTTTCTTTACAAGATTTTGCCAAGAATGTGAAAGAAGAGTGCTCTTCTTCAAATGTTTAAGTCAGATTGTTTTGGCTCTCTAAAATAATATATTGAAATAATATGTTGATGGTGGAAGGGAGATTGTTCAGGTGTTTTTAAGGGCCAGATTCATCCATGAGCTTTTTAGAGAATGGTAGGATCAACCCAGCCATCAGCTAAGCACCCACACAGCTGCTCCCTCACTCCCTACCTTCACAGATCATGGTGGGGGTAAGAGAACAGGAAAAGAAAAAATGAGAAAACTCCTAGATCTAGATAAAAGTCACTTTAATAGGTGAAGCAAAGTTGAGCATGCATGCAAAGCAGAGAAGGAGTTTGAGCACTACTTTCCATTGGGAGGCAGACGTTTAGCCACTTAAAGCAGGAAAGCAGGGCCTAAGGGTTATTGGGAAAACAAGTGCCGTAACCACAAACATCCTCACTTCCCTCAGCTTTTATTGCTGAGCACAATGGGATGTCATATGGAATAGGACATCTCTTTGGTCAATTAAGGTCCACTGTCCTGGTCATTTCCTCCCAGACTACTCGCTAGGGCAGCAGCACAGGAAAAAGAAACAATCTTAAGACTGTGCAACCACTGTTCAGCAACAGCCCAAATGGGTGTGATATCAACGCTGGTTTAGTCACAAATCCAAAGTACAGCACTATACTGCCTGCTACGAAGAAAGTTAGCTCCATCCCAGCCAGACCTAGGACACTGAGGCAGTGGCACCCAGTCCTGCTCAGGGAAGATAAAGGATGCAGAAAAAACACAAAGAAAATGAAGCCGCGTTTCTTTGTCAGATAGCAAGTGAAGTGAAACCGTAGCCCTACTAGCCCCTTAATGAATCTAGTGGTAGAAACGCACTGTGACTAGAGCTGTGTCCTGGCTTGAGAGACATAGGACAAACTTTTCTTCTAATGCTGGGGAAAATTGCACTTTTAGAAGACTCTAGTGTCTGAATTTGTGAAAATATTTACTTCACAGCCAGCCAGGCTCTGTGGGATTCAAGGGTTTAGGGTTTTTGAGCGTTGCCAGGTGCAGGAACAAGGAGGAGCAAGGCCTGGGCACTTGACCCAGGCTGGCCAACAGGATTATTTCATACCGTGAATATCACATTCAATATAAATTAGAAAAGTTTGCTGCGTAGACCCCTCTCCCTTGATGGCGGTAATCCAGAGAACTCCCTGCCCCGGTGCCAGACCCCTGAGGCCTTCCCTTCCTCCTGAAGCCATTGCACTGGCAGTGTCCGCCATTTGTTGTTCCCTCCTGGGAGTGCACAGCTTCCTACTGATAGAATTGGCTGAGTATAATTCTTGTATATCTTGTATCAGTATTGGGATTCATACTGGTTCTTTAGTATTATTGTTAATTATTTAGTCTTAGTCTATTGAATCTATTTATAGTTCAACCCTTGTGTTTCTTTGTGTTCCCCAACTCCCCTTTGTAGGTGGGGAGGGGTCATCGGGTGATAGAATAATTGTCTAAAGGACAATAGATTGTTACGGGTTTTCTCAAACCGTAACAATCTGACTAAGGTTCTGACCATCTGTCACCGTCCTGAAGTCACCGGTGTTGCAAAGCACACAGATCACTGGGGGGCTGTGCCGTGGAAGCAGATCAGTCCAGCTGTATGAAACCACACCTTAAAAAGCAGTTTGTGAGAACACTGTTGCCCCACTTAGGAGTGCCACCCTCCATCCTTGGCCTCAGGAGTCTCCAATGCAAGTCACAAATCCAAGACAAATAGTAACCTTGAGCCTAAAAGTGAAAGCTGGTGCCAGAGAATTTCATATGGATCCTCAGACATGTCCACTGCCTCTGCAGTTGTCCTTTGCTTGGCAGTGCTAATATTTTGTAAAATATTTGGCTTGCACTTGCCACATAGCTGTTTAAATCCAACGTTCCAAGTGAGAACTAAATATGTTGCCCCTAAACTTGTGCTCGAACATCAGAGGGAAATCACTCTTAGACACTCTGCTGTAGTGGATTGCCATAGCACACTTCTGTGCCAATATTTTAAACTGATGTTATTTTTTAAAAAAAAGAGATGGTGAGGGAGGTTACATGTAGTGCCATAACCACGCCACCAACAGGTGTCCCTGGTGTTTTAAGAGTAGCACAATATTCTGTCACCAAATCTGTTTTCCAAACAGCTCCTTGGTAAGCAAGAAATAATTTATCATTCTTTTAATTTAGGGAACCTATGTGAAGGGCAACTGCAAGAAAATTTTATTTTCCTTTCCTTGCAGACTGCTGAAGGCATTCCAGAAAGGATCTTCAGAACATTAAAGGACCTCATATACAATTATGAGAAGCCAAATCAAGGACTAATAACAAACCTTCGCTACCCGGTAGAGAAATCAAAGGCCTCACAAAGAAGCCTGAGGTTCAGGTTGGGAAAGGATGGAATTTATGATGGTGAGAAATTTAGCTCTGCCTTTGTGGTTTGGGTTGTTCTTTTTTAAGATGACTGCATTGACAGGTTTGTGGTGAATAGTTGCTACTGAGAATAGTTGCTGAGACAAGCTTGCATGGGTAGAAATTCAGCATCCTTTCTTCTCTCTTATGTTCACTGGAAAAGGGTTATACCCAGCTCACAGATTACACAGTCTCAACAACTACAAGTTAACAACTTAAAATTGCAAGAGATACAGAAGGTAAAGCATGATGTTGCCGTGGCTCACTCCTTCGTGGGTGTTGATGCTTCTAGGCTAGGGAAGTCTGAGGACCAGTTTTACCCAATGTGCTTCTGCCAACCTGCCAGGCCCCTGCACTGTTGTGGGAGCTGAGGCTGTCCTTTACCTTCATGTCCAGGCTGAAAGCTATTTTTTATAACAAAATTTAATGAGGTTATTTTTGAGATGCTAGGGGAAAAAAAAGGAAAAGGGAAAAAAAAAATAATAATCCACTCAGCTTGTGTGATTTGTATTAAAACACAATTTTTTAAGCTAGAGTGTTGAAAATAAAAAGCCTTTTGCTCAGAATCACTGCTTTGGAGCCAGCGAGTCAGATAAGCATGCATTGTTTCTACCTTAGTTGGGAAGATAGCTTCTCTGTTGGGTATTTATTTAGAGAAGAAAGACTGTGTGATGCTATAGTCATCAGCTGTTGATCTGATTTACCAAGTAGGGACAATTTCCAGCATTTGACTATTTCTCAGGAAGAAGTGGTCTCACATGGATACAACTGTTTAATACAATAATTTACAGAGTTTGCTGGCTTAGAAAGGACAACACAGGCGTTGCCTCCATATGGGCACCTGGAGGGCTCAGTCCATAGGATAAGGGAGCTAAATGTTGGCCTGCAGTAGCAGAGAGAGCACTGTAAAAAAAGACTGGGTTGTTGATACCTGTGCAGCAACATGGCCACAGGCCACCTGCTTACCCTGGGCTTTCAGAAGAGCCATGTGCAATGACATCTTTTTTTTTTTTTTTTAATTGATTCCTTTACAGAAATTGCTGACAGTGATTACGTCGCTGTCTTACCCTAATTGATGTGAACGCGACAGTTTGGGAAGCTGCTGTTCCAGGCTGTGCCACAGCACAAAGGATTAGTTGGGGAGAGCTGCTAGTAGGATGTGGATGCTGTGGATGTGTACCTCAGGAACTGACACCTTTGGCAGACTGGCAGAGCAGCTGTATTTTCTCCCAGCAGATCGGGTATAAGCTACGGTATATTTTTGTTCAGCGAGAAAAGAGTTAATTTTTATAAGACACAGGCATGTATATACATATATATGGAAGGGGGAAGGGTATCTGTGTGCACATCTGTGTATTTTGGGTTTAGTCAGCAAACTGTCCAAGTTGTCTAATGGTTAAATGAAAAACCTGTTAGAAAGCAGCAATATAAATACAATAAATGAATGTGTATATAGCAGTATGGCAGAAGTGATGCATGTTGACAAAAATTGTGCATAATAAAAATTCTATTGGATCATATGAAGCTTAAAACCCTCTAAACTGTCATTTTGTGCATGATTCATGTTATCTCATTATTGGATAAGTGGATAGTTTTTCAGCTATGTAAAGAATACCAGTATTATCCTGTAGTTTGGATTAATCTAAATTAACACAAAAAGGCTTTGTTAATTCTATGCTGTAAAGTATTAATCAACAACATGAAAACACTTTTAAATAATTTTAATATTGGTGAATGTTTCTGGTAGGTTACAAGAGAAGCACAAGTTCAACATGCATGTTAGTATGAACACATGCTTTTTTTTTTAAGAGACGGTGTACAAATGAGAACGCTTACTACATTTCACTTGCTACTGCCATTAGCTCTGTCCTGTAATGTATATAGGTTTTGTTATTTTTCAGGGTAAGAACTTGCTTTAATCTTACCCTTCATTTTCAATATTTAATATATGCTTTTATTCTGAAGGTGGCCTGGCATAAGCAGCCCAAGCCAGAAATGGAATGTATGTCCTGATACTCCGTCGCTAGTACCAACTCCCTCTCCATTTGTGATCTTGAGGAAGACATTTATATTGCTTGTGTGTTTGTTTAAAGTCTTTCACAAATTATATATGTATTTTTATGGGTAATACTAGTTAGATTTCTTTCCTATTATACCAGTATTGGGATATATATATATATATATATTTATATGTATATGTTACCAGTATTTGTTAAAGAGGTTGTAGATCTTTCAGTGCTTTGGACATCATTATGAATTTAGCAGTGACAACAGTTTTTGGTGCCAGGCTCAAATGATACTTGTAGCATGAAGGAAAAAATAAGAATATTAATTAGCTCTGGCACTGCCAAAAATACTAACATATGCAGACATAAATAATAAATTGAAACTAAAGTAGTTGTCCATGAAAAATGGTACTATTGGAGAGAAAAGAAGCAACCTTTGGTCTGCAGAAGCACGTGCTCTGGTGTGCATGGTCTATTTATCTGCAGAACTCAGCACCTGCCCGAGGGTTGGTTATCATCTCATGTATGAGCCCAAGCAGCTGCTGCGCCAAGACATCCCGGCTCCAGCAGCCTGGCCTCTAACAACAGCAAGGAGCAAGGGGCCAGGCTGTGGGGCTTCTGGGCTGGAAGGTGCTCTGATCCAAATGCTGCACTGCAGGCTTTGGGCTGGGATTGACAACGTCACGACGGCTGTGGCTCCGGATGCTGCAATGAGACCCGAGGTTACATCCAACCCTACGTCGCCAGTGAGCTCTCAGGCAGTACCTCCGAGGCGGTGAGCAGGACAGAGCATGCAAAGGAACAATGATTTAAAGGAGGAAGCAAGGAGCCAGAATGAAAAGAAACTCATACTGTTCAACTATGTCTTATAGGAAGAAATTTGTTCAGTTAACAGTATAAGGAAAAGGGGTTTATATTGACATTCCTATACTTCTTCTAAGGACACTAGATTAGAAACTGATTCTAAGGGTGATTCTCCCCCTCTACTCTGCTCTCCTGAAACTTTTCCTGGAGTCCTGTGTCCTGCTTTGGAGTCCTCAAGACAGGAAGAACATGCACCTGTTGGAACGGGTCCAGCAGAAGGCCACGAAGATGATCAGAGGGCTGGAGAACCTCTCCTATGAAGACAGGCTGAGAGAGCTGAGGTTGTTCAGACTGGAGAAGATGGGACTCTGGGGAGACCTTAGAGCTGCCATCTAGTACCTGAATGGGCCTACAGGACAGATGGGGAAGAACACTTTGTCAAGGATTGCAGCGATAGGATGAGGGGTAATGCTCTTAAGTTGAAATGGCAGAGATTTAGAGTAGATACTAGGAGGAAGCTCTTGACTGTGAGAGTAGGAACAGGAACAGGTAGCCCAGAGAGGTGGTGGATGCCCCAACCCTGAAGGTGTTCAAGGCCAGGTTGATGGGGCTTTGAGACATATGGTCCAGTGGGAAGTATGCCTGCCCATGGCAGAGGGGATTTAAAATGGATGATTCTTTCTGAAGCTGTAGCACTCAGAATGGCCAACATTAGCTGTCCTCTGCTGGGAGTGCAGAGCTTCCTGCTGGCGGCAGTGGCCGAGGAGAATCCTCATGGCTTTTCTGCTAGTCGCCAAGCCTTGGAGGTCCTTGTTTTCTCGGGATTGCCACTGTTGGCTGTGGAACGGTGCTGAGGTAGGAGAAGAGTTGTCTGGCTGTGGGTTTGTGTAGGGCTAGCAGTGGTGGCTGGAGGTGTTGAAGGGCGGGCTGGCTGGGTGCTGTAGGCAGGTGTTGTAGCGGGAGGTGTCGGTGTGCGGGTGTGTGTCGTTGTGGGGAGCAGAGGGGTGTGCGGGGCGGTGGGGGTGGTGGGGGGGGTCGGGACGGGCGGTGGCGGGGGCGGGCGGGCGGTGGTCGGGGCGGTGTGCGGGCTGTAGGGGGCGCTGTGCGGGCCGAACGCGGGTGGGTTCCCCGTAGCCGAGAGGGCTGGCCGCTTGACAGGGGCTCAGGGGTTAATCGGGTTCGAGTCCCACCGCCGCCTTTTCCACCCCGACCCCACACCAGCCTCCCGGCACACGCTCCCTTCTTTTACACACACCCCAACAACACCCTGCCCTCATCGCCCACGACCGCACGCTGCTCACTCACCCTCCGCTGCTGCTCCACGACACCCCCGCACCTCCCGCCTCTCTCTCGCCACTGTCACCTGCTCTCCACCACCTCACACCCCAAGCCGCCCTGGGCCGGGGGCTTAGGGGCTTAGGCCTCCCGACGGGCACCCCCCTGCCCTGGCCCTTGGGCAACTGCAGCACCTTCCTCTCCCAACAACTCTCCAGCTCTCGCCCCACAACTTTGCTGCCTTTGACTACGCCTGGACCTCCACAGCACCGGCCTTGTGGACATCAAGCGGGAGACACCTCTCTCAAAGGGGCAAGAGGGTTCTTAGCCCAGAGGTTGTGGGCTTGATTGGGTGGGCTTTCAACATGATCTGACCTTGGAGACCTTGGGTAATCAGAGCAGGCTCGTCTGCGACCAGCTGTGGGTCATCTCCTGAGGCTTGGAGGGACAGGGTGCTGCTAGGAAGGGCCTTCAGCCTGGAGCCCTGAGGCAGGCTGGTGATGCTGCACTGCAGTCCAAGTCTTCTGGAGATGAACCAGCAGCTCCCCAGGTACTTGAAATCAACAGAGAAACACCCGTGAGACACCTCCAGGGGTGTTCCCCTAAGAAGGTGGCACAGCCAACAGCCCAGCTGGAGTGCCTCTACACCGAGGCACGCAGCACAGGCAACAAACAGGAGGAGCTGGAAGCTCCCATGCTGCTGGAAAGCTATGATACA
>JAOTQQ010000001.1:91751304-91849790 GCA_026546715.1 Gallinago undulata | reverse complement strand
CGCCCAGCTTTCCCTTCTGTGCTTAACGTGGCGTTAGCCTCAGCCGTAAGCCCTTCTTATCTCTTTTGACTTGCCTCCTCTGCCCGCGGAAGAGGCTTGGCAGCCGCAGGCAGGAGGAGAGGCGGGTTGCTGGCATCCCACTGAAGCGGTTCCGTGTCCAAGATGCCCCCACTTCTCCCTGACGCAGCAACGTTCTCCGGACCCACTCCTCCGCTCCCCGCTGTGACTCCCCTCCTCTGCACGCCCCCACATGCAAATAAAGGAGATGGCGCTTCCCATCATGCCCTGCGGGGCGGGCTGCCGCTCCTCCTCAGTGGATGCCGTCATCAAGATGGCGGCGTCAGCGGGAAATACGAGAGTTATTTGTCGTTCTTTGCTGTGAGGAGGTAGGTCGGACACCATGGACGCCTTGGCTTGTATGAAGTCCCTTCTTCTGGTAGCCTCGCAGTATCGGACCGCGAGGACACCGCCCAACGCGGCGCTCCTGCAACGTAGCTTGGAGGTGAGGGTGGCGCCGGTCCTGGGCCTCGGTGGGAGAGGCGGGGCGGCCGTGGTGTCCCCTCGGCTTCGGACACGGGTGACTTTTCTTGGGGCTTTGCCTCAGTGGGCTCTACTCCGCCACCATTGCTCTGTGCGGCCGCGGCGCTGCCGTGGCCTCCGCTGACTCAGTCCCCTGCTGCCGGCGGGGCCTCGCTGGCGCCGGGCCCGCCGCGTCCCCCGTGGGTCGGCGGCCGGGGCCGAAGAATGCAGCTCGGTGGGCGATCGCCAGGGAGCTGGCGGCCGAGGGAGGCCGTCGGAAGAAGAACTAGTTTGGTGTTTAGCGATAGGGCAATTAAGATGATTAAGGGATTGATGCTCTTCTCTTATGAGGAAAGACTCAAAGAGCTGGGCCTCTTTAGCCTGGAGAAGAGAAGGCTGAGGGCAGACCTTTCCTACGTTTACAAGTATCTAAAGGGAGGGTAGAAGGAGGATGGAGCCGGACACTTTTCAGTGGTTTCCAGCGATAGGACGAGGGGCAATGGGCACAAGCCGGAACAAAGGAAGTTCCATTCAAATATGAGGAAAAACTTCTTTATAGTGAGGATGACAGAGCACTGGAACAGGCTGACCAGGGAGGTTGTGGAGTCTGACCCACCTTGATGCAGTCGTGAGTAATGTGTTCTAGGCAATCCAGCTTTGGCAGAGGAGTAGGACTAGAGGTCCCTTCCAACTCTGATAATGCCAAGATATCCCTGCAGTGTTACTGTGTCCTTTACCACAATGCTTTAGGGTCTTTGTGTGTGTTTATGGATGTGTGCAGTATGTTTATAAGCACAGAGGCTGAGCATATAACGTGCCTTATGAAGGATTTTCTTTTTTTTTTTTTTCATACCCCCACGAGGGTCATTTATTTTCACAATGTAAAAATAGATTTTGAATGATGAAGTGCTTTTGTATCTGGAGTTTCATGCAACACCTCATAAACAGTGTTTGCTGGGAAGGGGTAGGCCTGTCCCCACTCCTGACTGCCCAGCAGAGCTTTCTGCGCAGCTCTTGCCTTGCCGCAGCAAGAGACTGGCACGTTGGGTGAATTGCTTAATCTGCATGGTACTTTTTCCAAATACAGGCTGTTTTAAAGATTTTTTTTTTTTTGTGGTTGCTAAAACATAAGAGTTAGTATTCAGCTTAGCTTTCTTCTCCATATCCATTGTAAAGAGGTAATGCAGGGGATATGCAAAACCAGCTTTATGTTCTTTATTATGCAAGCATAATGTGTGTCTGCCTGTATGGTCGTGCAGGTGCATCATTTTAGGCATCTCGTCATATGGGTTTTCCTGACCTCACATTCCATTTTTTCCATCTCAAGCACAGTGTGCTCTTGAAGCAGTGCTACCTCTTACTGCTTATTTGTCCTGCAGAGGCACCTTTGGTTCCTGTTCACATCTCTAGAAAGCAGGTGGTTATGCTGAGCTGAAGGCTTATTACTGGATGTTTGTATTAAGCAATCTGTTTGTTTGCTCTTTCAAAAATAAATAAACCCTATCTTTTATCTATGCTAAAACATATGTAGAAGTAATAATCTGGTATTACTTCTGTTCAACGTGTGAAGAAATACAAAGTGGTGCTATACTACAGCTATGAGTTTAAGAAAAATGCTGTTACTATGATTGTTGTCAGCAGGCAAAGAAAAGAAGGCCCACTCTGCTTATAAACGATCACAGCATAAACTTGGTACTTTGCAAGAGTAAAGGGAACACATACATAGGAATGAAAACCAGTTTTGAAAGAAGACTTTTTTTCGTAGCAAATGTGAATACAAACGTACTTCCACAGTGGCACTTACATTCTTGGTTTGTCAAATATAACAAAATCTATTCAGTACAAATCTGTGCTTTAACTTCAGTGTTAAATACTTTGTTTCAGCTGAGTAATTGAGGTTGCTTTTATCCCTTCATCTCCAGGTTATCTCTGGACTGAAGTTCACACGATTATTTGCTTCAAACCAGATTCTACCCAGTGAATGTCTCGGTTGCCTAGTAGAACTCCTCGAGGATGCTAATATAAACCCATCTCTAACCTTGTCTGTGGTTACTTTGCTATCACAGCTAGGTACGCTTTGCACTTGAACTTTTTATCTTTGGTGTGGGAAAGGGAAGACAAGACGGGTACTAGTTCTGTGGCATGGGTGACAAACTTGGAAAAAGCATAAGGTGTGAATGATGAAGTGTTTTTCTTTTTAATGGAGTGCTTGGCCAAGCTACCTGACGGTATGTACAATGCCAGATAAGATGTTGCATCACAATGGGAAGCAGATTTTAAGTCATCACTGTGAAATGACAATGATCACGTTTGTCAGAATTTTTCCTCACTCGGTACAGTGAGGAATTATTCTCTTGTCCCTTTGGACTTTTGGAGTCTCAGAAGACTACCTTTTTTAATGAACTGAAGAAACCTGCCTTGGGGATGCAAAGGCAGGGAGAAACCATGTTACTTCAACAACTGTCATCACCTCAGTTTACTTCTCCCATTGGAGTGTTTGATAGGTGGCAGTTTGGCCTCTACAATGGCCTGGGCCTGTGTGTTTCAAGTTTCCCAATTACAGCATAGATTCTACTGCCTCTTACTTGTTTCTTGAAATGCATGGTTTTTTTCCTTTTCTATTTCACAGAAGTGGGACTTCATTGTCTAGGGAGCTCTGTACTCACCATAACCTATGTATGTAGGTTGCATATACAGGGGGAAAATTATGCCTTCACTGCTTAGTTTCTCATTATGTAATTATTCAAGAGTTGAGTCCTTTGTGATGACCACCTGTTTATCTTATCTGATTCTTGGAGGTTTTAGCCTTCTTGAGCTTCCTTTTAGGATTTTGAAACAGTTACTATAAAATTGTATTTGTTGTTGAGGTTCTTAACTATCTTTTCCAATCTGTTGGGTCTGGAAAACTTCAGGAATTAGTCCTTCTCCAACTGATCTGTTACTGTACTTGTCATCTTTTACCAGAACTGCTTAAGCAGAAGTGTTGTTGTTTGGTTTTTTTTTAAACTATTGCTAGATAACCCTATCAAGGCATTGGTTTTATTCTACTTGCCCACCATGACACGAAGCAATAAACTGAGATCATTGTTTTTAAGTCTCAAGGCCTTTTAAGAACAGGTTTCAAGATCTCAAACAGAACTAAAACTTTTTAGGTAGGAGGAAGACTGTTTCTTTAGTGTCCAAGCATCTTAAGGAAAAGTATTATTGTTTCAATTAACTGTAAGTTCAGAAGTAAGGTAGAGATGCAAGTGTATAGGAGCTGTGATTTATTTGTAGTTATTTGTGAAATATACTTGAAAAACTGGTCAAAGACTTTGGTTTCTGCTTAGATTGGTTGCTAATACAACAGTTGCTTTTATTATTAGATTACGTTTTTGTTAATAATTCTTAAATTCTAGCTTTAGACAATGAGACTAGAGAAGCTCTTCAGGATACCTACAATCTGACCAGTGTGTTGGCAGGAGTGGTTTGTCGAAGTTCTACTACTCTTACTGACCCAGTTTTATTACAGGTAACAGGAACTAATGCTTAATAATATTTGGCTACTGTTACATAGTATACATTATATTCTATGCTTATAATAACCTGTATCTGAAATAATGTGTTGAGTAAAAGTTGATGTAAGTTGTATAATTTCTTTGCTGTATGAAGCTAGTATGGTAGGCTTTTAACACTGCATAGAGTTCTTTGTTTTCTCTCGTTAGTCTTGGTTGTGCTTCTCACCTGTGCTAATTAAAAAAACCACAATAACAACCCAACAAAAAATGTTTTTGAAATTATTTCCCTGCTTGAAAGCTTGGAAGGTTTTTTTCCAGTTAAGGTATTTAGTTATTTCTCCTCATGTTCATAACAAAAGGATCGATATTGGTTTATCTAATCAATACTTTGACAAGTAATTGTGAAGGAGTGAAAGGAAAGCTGTGGTTGCCATTTCTTGTGGAAGGATTAGAGGGCACGTATGCTGCCTCCTCTATGGTCAGTACGACCTGCCAGTGACTGCGAGGTGGTTGTGCCAGGGAAAGCTTACTTCTTAGCCAAGTGTAGACGTTATTGCCTCTTTTTTTTTTTTTGTAAGCATCTGATACTTCACAGTCTGACTTTACCGATTTTAACCTGCCCCTCCTGTGCATCGAACAGTAAAGTTGGGCAAAATTTTCTACATATTATTTTTTAATATGCACAGGTTTTCTCATATGTGGGTCTGAGGTTTCAGCAAGTACTTGCTAGCTACCTGTGGTCACTCAGGAAATGAATTTGGTAGCGGTTCTGTTGTCCTTAATCTGTCGAAAATGAGACAAGCATCCAGTAAAGAACACTTCTCTCACAGTTTGCATACCTCTCAAAGCAATAGGAGTACCAGAAGACTTAGGGATCCAGGTGACTTGTCAGTCAGTGGGAATAATGTTGTAGTTATCAGATAGATCGAATTATAAGACCTTTAAGCTTTTAGATCAGGTATTTACTTGATGAGATTTCGTTTCAGCTGCTATGCTATGCTGTGTCATGTTTGAGTATATTAACTTCATGTTAACTCAGTTACATTATGTGCTGAAAGAATGCTGTATCAAGGATTTAACAGCACACCTGTTTTCCTATAAAATACTTCCTCTGAGAGTCTGCAAGGTGCTTTTTGAATTTTGGTGAAACTTCTAGATCTTTCAAAAGGCAAAGCCCCTCTCTTGCTGACAGAATGGAGAACAGCATGGGCTAAAATGGTAACTCCTCTGTCAAAGTAAAACCTTATTCATCTGGGCTTTTAGTAAGTACATCAGTGTGGCAGGACATTACTCAATGTGCTTGCAGCACAGCAGTTCATGTAATTGCTATGCTGCAGTCTGATTACAATTAATTTAGTTGTGGAGTATTGTTATTTGACCTTTCAGTTTCAGCCTTTGTAATTTGTAACGTTCTTCAGTGAGATGCTACAGGAAAGACATATGTGAATAGCTTTTTATTTCCTCAGAGTATTCAGTTGCTGCAGAGGCTAACCTACAATATTCCGGTCTTCTGCGCTGGTGCCAACATCGATGAATTAATTTCATTTCTAATGCATCGTGTGTAAGTGTGTACTTAGTTGGGATTTTTTACTGGAAATATCTAAGTTTCTAAACTTTCTGAAGGGTACTCACATATTGCACTAACCCAGTCTCCAGAGTGAATTGTTGCATTTTTGCTCTGAAGTTAACACTTTTCTTTGGAAACCATGTTGTTGCAGATTGTCAAATGCAGTGATTGTGGGATTTTGCATGATTGAATATGAATTGTCCTCTTAACTCACCCCCACGCTCCCAGGAGCAGGGAGCTAACAAAGAACAAAGCCAGGAGAAAATTCCTGCCTGTCATTAGGAGCAGACTTAGGTTAATGTGACTTCTGTGCAAGTGCCTTTGTAAGAGGTCTAATGACTATTAAAAGCACCTGAAGTAAAGGACTTTTGATAGCATAGATCCCTCATACTGTTTTTTTTAAAGATGTGCTCAGTTTAAAACTGCCCACAACATGGGGATTGAAATCTGACATTGCTTTGCTTGATGGAATGGTGTCTAAAAAACAAAACCAAAAAAAACCCCAAAATAAAATAAAAAGTCCCTCAACCCACAAATTTTGTAACTAAACTCTGGATGCTTCAATATAACCACCTTTGTTTAAATTTCTGGACTTTTCTTTTAAGTCAATCCACTGAAGATGAGTTAACGATACCGTGTTTAGGACTCCTGGCAAATCTCTGTCGTCACAACTTATCTATTCAAACTCAAATAAAATCTATGGTAAGAATTTTGGTTTTGTGGCATGATCCTCTGGTTTGAGGGCAAAAGAGGGTTGCTTCACTTTGGGGCCTTAGCTTAGTATCTTTTTTTTTATTATTTTATTTACTCAGTAATAACCTTGACCTGTATGTTCTGCAGAGTTGGCAGTTGTTTTTCCTGTATTGGAGAAAATAACTAATAGAGCAGGAAGCTGAGTATTCTCTTTCCTTCTCAACATTCCTTTGTTGCACTAGCAATTTCTACAATTTCTGTTGCATTCAATTTCCTTATACAGATTCAGCAGAGAATTTATTTTTTGGCATCAATACCAGTATTGTGCAGCAGAACACAGAAATATATTTCCTAGAGAACAGTTATTGTTCTAATATATTTTTATATTATTATTCATTATTTGTATGGCTTATTTATAAATATGTACAATCTGTAAGTTTGGTGTTTTTACAGAACAGAATAAAATTTTTAATACCTATGTTTCTCCTTTTTTGCTTTAGAATAATGTGAAGAGTTTCTATCGTACCTTAATAAGTTTCCTGGCCCATAGTAGTTTGACTATGGTTGTGTTTGCACTTTCAGTATTATCAAGCCTTACTTTAAACGAAGAAGTAGGAGAAAAAGTAAGTGATACTTTGAAGACTGTTCTATTCTCAAGTTGTATATAAAATCAGTAGTCACACTAGCAAAAGAAAATTATAATTCCTAGTAAGTTTTAATCCAGCTAGTTATAATAAGCAAGAGACCCAGCAAAGAAAAAATGTGCCCATATATAACTTTCTTCTTCCTTTCAGCTCTTTCATGCTCGAAATATCCATCAGACGTTTCAGTTAATATTCAATATTATTGTAAATGGAGATGGTACTCTAACAAGAAAATACTCTGTTGATCTACTCGTGGATCTTCTGAAGAACCCCAAAGTTGCACATTATCTTACCAGGTATGGCTTCACTTTAATTAAAAAGTACAGGATATTTTTCCTAAGCTCTTGTTCAGTTCCTTTGCTGTATGCTATTTGTGTTCTGAACCAAACATTGGGAAAAAATCCCTAGATGCTTTTTGAATGTTGCCAGTTGTTTATAACTGCTATACCTGAAACTAAAGGATTCTTGTGTTACCAGTTTCACACAGTGAATCAAACTCTTGTGTTTTCATTGTCACTTATATATTAAGGAATATGTAACAGTTGTGTTCAGGAATTCTTTGTCTGGACAGTTTCGGTAGTCAGACGACTTGATGAGTAGCTATTTTCCCTTTTAAAGGCCTGTGTTATCTTGAAGTGCAGTAGTATGGTTGAAGTTGTAATAATTTTACTGGAGGTCGTTAATGTAGAGCTTGACTAGTGGTTCTGGAAATTCAGCTAGTAGAATTTAATTCCTGAATTTCAATCTAAATCTAGCAGTACTTAGCTGGAAAATCTTAGCTTATTTTAAGGAATTTGTTTTCATTCTTACAATATTTATAAAGTTTTAATCTTATTTTAAAGAGAAATTACATTATCAAAACTATCACTGTACTTGAAGTGTTTGGGGGTAAGAGGGACAACAAGGCACATGCATTCATCGTGGTGTAAATGTTTGAATGTGGTGAAATTCCAGTTTTTTTAAAGTTTTTTGTTTGGTGTTTTTTTCTGCTCTTTTATGTTTGCTGTAGATATGAGCACTTTACCTCATGTCTTGGTCAAGTATTAGATCTTCTTCATGGAAGGGATCCCGATTCATCATCTAAGGTATGTATACTTTTTCAGTTCAAGGCTTAGAGGGTACAACTCCTAATCTAGTTCCATTTCTGTAGTCCTAAGTAGGTTCCTTGTGTACAGCAGTTGATAATGAAATACATTGACTTTAGGACTCTTAAGTGACCACTCTTGGTGGTATTCACCAAGCTTCTATTTTCTAGTTATTCAGAAGGCTGTCAGGTTGAATCTGTAATTGTTGAGGGTTTTTCCATATTATGCGTATCAGCTTTCAGGCAACAGACATAAAGACAAAATGACAACAAAAACACCTTTTTTGCTTTGGCTAATAAGAAATGTTGGGATCTGCCAGAAATGCAGTGTGTAACCCCCTTTCACTGGATAAAACTTGAATTCATACTACTCGGACTTTGAACTGAGCATCAGGGAGCTATGATCCTAAATTCAAGGACGTAAGAATAAGCTCTTTTATATTAATCGAACAAACTGATGCCACGTTTGGTTAAGCAGTTAACTATTGCATTCAACTTTGTCTCACTACCACCTCACATAAATGAAACATTGACTATCTGTTGCTAAAGCCTGAAATACAAAATGTTGTGAAGACGTTTGAGCTAAATGCTTCTGTGAAACAATTCTTAGTCTTTTTTGTAAATGTGTTTCACTTCATAATAAATAATAAATGCTAATGTTTCTGTGTATGTGACTTTTGTTGTTGTTGTTTATTGGTTCTATTTAGACCGACATACTGACAGGGAGCTTTCCAGGGTGTTTCCTCTTTGTCTCTGAGTATGTACACGTGCATCTGTTCGTGTCTCAGAATATTTTCCCTTCCAGAGCTTTCTTCATTCTGAGTGTATACACGTTTCTACTGTTTATTAGAATGCTAGCCAGCAGTCACGCTTTTTGAAAAAGAGGGGAAAGCAATACACTGAATCACAAGCCTTCACCAGTCCAATGAACTGTGTTTCTGCTGCTCACTTGGTTTTTAAGGAAAGAAAACTATTATTCAGAAAACTTTTAAGTGCTGAAAGGAGTTTAGGAGTTTACATATCTCTTTAGTTTTGTGCTATGGGAGTCACAATTTCTGTGTAAGTACTTGATTTAAAAGCATTTGAACTCTCATTCACTTCTCACAGATCTTAGAGCTGCTGCTTGCCTTCTGTTCTGTGGTAGAACTGCGTCATACCCTGAGGCAGGCAATACTGGAACCGCCTAGCTTGCCAGTCTCTCGAAATACCAGATTTGTGACACGCTCAAAGACTTTTGAACCATCTGTTGCATTGGTGCACTTCTCAAACCAACCATTGGAAGGCTCTGAAGACTGTGCAGTTCTAGCATTGCAACTATTCAAAGAGATTTTTGAGGTACCAAGACTGATAATTGAGTTTAAAGAGCTTCTTAGCAGCTATACTTTTAATTTAGTTTTAAACAACTCTTAGCATTTTACTTGAAAAACAGCATGTAAAAATACACATGAAATAAAATTCGTGTTCTAGAATTTCCATACTTTGTGAAACAACTGTTCTTTTAAAGATATGCTGTATTTTAGAAATACGTTTGTGTTGAAAGTTAAGTGGAAGATATGGGCAGTTCATGAAGTCATGAGGTAGATATGAGGCTATCAGAGAATTGCTTTGTTAGACTTGTAGAAGTGAGGAAGTTTCTGCTGTTTCTGAGCTCTTTGTTAAATTTCCTCCTTCAGTAATGATAAGCAGTCTTAAACCTGAAATAGCAAAATGCTGAGAAAGCTAGAAGACTGGCTGGTGGAGGAAGGGGTAGAGTAGGTTTGGCTTCCTTGTTCTGTAATTTTAAATATTGACATAAAATGTCTTTATTACAGGATGTTATTAATAGTGGGAACAGTGCCTCAGCCGAACACTTTGTGGATCTTTTGCTGCCTGTTCTTGTTGATCATCTTCAGATGCCAGAACAGATTGTGGATGAGCTATTAGTGAAGAAAAAGTGTGAAAGAATGGTTAAGGCTATTAATGTCCTGATGAATATCCTTTTTATGTGCTTATGGGCAGTTAATTTATTATTCCCCCACCATGATCTGTTCTAAGATGTGAGAAGAAATGTCCATCTTGGGTCACTTTTATAGCTTTTAATGACGATAGCTGCTCTAATTTTACTTACGACTGGTCATCTTGAAAGACCAGAAGTAGCTTTCTAATTGCTGTGAAATTATTTGGTTGTATAGTGGTGCAAGATAAAATGTGGCGGCTATTCAACAGCATAGAAGCACTTTGCAGATCAAAAATGAAGATCAGTGTTTTCTGTTGAAATTGCAAGGGGAATTTGGGTTGCCATCTTCTTGATCAGTATAGTAATTTTTCCTAGCTAAGTCAAGTCTAGCTACCAGCAAAATATGATATAAATTTAGATAAGTGAAATAAGGAAAAATAATGTGGAACAATACAGTTTTACACTCCTCTTGGAGTCCTTAGTGTTCAGTGTTGTGTAGTAAGAAGGATATGATCGCAGGACATAGTCCTGCATCTAAGCAGAGTCCTGCAAAATAGTGTCTCTGCTAGTTCACTCCTAAATAACTAGTTCTTGTATTAAAGACTGATTGTTCACCGCTGCTTATTCATCAGCTTTCTTCATGCTACTCATTTTATTGTGGTTTCCAAGCAAGTGTGTGCTTTAATTGAAAAGTGAAGCTGCTTCACTTCTGCCTTAAGTGGCTTATATAGTTGAATTTAAAAGCATTTTTGAAGGCTCTTGTGCTTTGATACACTTACTTTTGTGTCCTTTATTATTAGAAGATGTTTCCTTTGGTGCCAACATCTAAGCATAAGTATACTGTGTTTATTCTTAACTCAGTCTACTGCTCTGTAGAGACGACATACTGAAAATGCATGCCTCGAAGGTACTGACTGCCAGCCAATGCACGTCTCTGATAGAACACCAGTTTACCTATAGTGGGATTGATACTGGTTTGGGGGCAAAAGTAGTGGACTCTAAAATGTGGTGAGCACGCAAATTTATCTAAACTATAATTTGGCAAGACTTGTATGCAAATTGTGATATTGTTCCAATAGAAAGTATGTTGTAGTTGAAAGTACCACTTAAATGCATGTAAATCAATAGGTTTACTAAGTCAAACTTAGTGGGTTTTGTGGCAATAGAAAGAACTGGGAGTGTTCAAGGCCAGGCTGGATGGGGCTTTAAGCAACCTGCTCTAGTGGGAGGTGTCCCTGGCCATGGCAGGGGGGTTGGAACTAGATGATCTTTAAGGTCCCTTCCAACCCAAACCATTCTATGATTCTATAATAATGTTGCTGGTCAGTTCAGTAAGATACTTACTGATAAGTTCAGATACTGTTTTCAGCATGAGCTGGAGATCTATATATGTGGAGTGGCAGTCTTAAACCTCATGCAGTAGCTCAGGCTTATCCAAGTTGAAGCTTGTGGCACCTAATGTTTTATCTTGATTTTATGCAACCAGAGTTCAAAAATATCACACATCAGTGATGGAGGGAGGCATCATTGCACTGAAAATGGAATATACGTTCTTTCAGCTCAGTGTCATTTACCTGAATGTCAAAATACCTAAGAGTTATATGGCCAAAAAAGCAGAGTAATATAATTCACATATGATTAAATGCTCCTCACTCTTCACTTGAAAGTGTTTTTCTGGCCTTCACTGTTGCCGCCCTTGGCATGCTGGAGAAGCTCAGCAGCGTGCCCAAGGAACTCAGTGATATCTCTTGATGTTGGCACTGTTGCGTTGTTAGTCATATTAATTTATTTGTGAAGGTGTTTATTCGTTCTTTTAAATTAACTGAATTTATTTCTCAGTGCTGACTTGAAACATCTCACTTTGTTTTTCCCCCCACCTGCTTTTTTTTTTTTCTATTTGTATGTTTAAAAGCAAACTTGCTGCTGATATTATTTTGAAAACGCTTGATCTTATGAGCAAACTGAAGCAGGATGTACCTGGTATGGAGGTCAGCTTCTACAAAATTTTACAGGTATGATTTTTATATGTCTTAAGAACAAAATGTATCTGTGAAGGGAAGTGTCACTGCACTGTAGTAAGTTTCAGTTTTGAATGTTTTGCATGCTTATCTCTGAAGCAGTAAAACTTCTAGGAAAATATAGCCCCCTGGGCATGATTCTTAAAGTTGTTTCACTGTTAATTCTTCTAAAATAAGAGCAGCTTGCTTTTACTCCAGGCAATTATTTCAGTAATGCATGTGCAATCATATTTCAGTGGCATGGTAAGAAATTACCCTTTTAAGACTCTGTGAGGTTTGCATTTTAATAGTAGCAAACTATAAAAAAAGTTACCACTTTGTATTGTGTAGTGGTGAAGAGACTGGTGCGGGGTGTGAGGCAGGTGCGGCTGGGTGGGTGGGTGTGTGTTGTTGTGGGGAGCAGAGGGGTGTGTGGGGTGGTTGGGGGGGTCGGGGCGGGGCGGTGGTCGGGGCGGTGGTCGGGGCGGTTTGCGGGCTGTAGGGGGCGCTGTGCGGGCCGAACGCGGGTGGGTTCCCCGTAGCCGAGAGGGCTGGCCGCTTGACAGGGGCTCAGGGGTTAATCGGGTTCGAGTCCCACCGCCGCCTTTTCCACCCCGACCCCACACCAGCCTCCCGGCACACGCTCCCTTCTTTTACACACACCCCAACAACAAAACACCTCCCTGCCTGCCTGCCTCCACCTGCCAAAACCTCACATCCCACACGAGCACACAGCCAGCCTGGCAAACACCCTGCAGGGCAGCCACTCCAGCCCCAACCCTCGCTCACATCTCCAACACTGCACCCTCGCCCCAATACCTATACCTCTTTCGAACACCTCCTGCCATGGAGACTCCACTACTGCCCTGGACAGCCTGCTCCAGGGCTTCACAACCCCTTTGGGCAACTTCCAATGTCCTAATATCCAATCTAAACCTCCCCATGCGTAGGGTATCTATTTAATAGTAACCAACCCCTTACAAATTATTTTATGGTATTGTGATTCCTGGGAACTTTGTGGTTGGGTTGTTTGTTTTGTTTTTATTGACTGTTAAATCTTGGTTTTACCAAAGTAGTTTCTTTTTTTAGGATCAACGCTTGATTACACCTTTGACATTGGCTTTAACATCAGACCACAGAGAGCAAGTCCAAATGGGTCTTAGAATTCTGTTTGAGGCTGCACCATTACCAGATTTTCCTGCCATAGCGTAAGTTTATTTTTGTGATAGTCTGGTAGCATTTGACTTTTTTATGGACTTAGTGATATTCACGTTTCTTGGCAGTATGTCAAGCACTTTCAGTTCATCAGAGAGAGAACTTCTTATTTGCAGTTAAGAGACAGTAGTGATCTTGGAGGTCAAAGGAAGTAGTTCAAATGATGATGGTATTCAGTTAACATCAGATCCTAGAGGGCATAGTAGTGACTGAATCTGTCCCTCAGGGTTTACTTGTCTGAAGTCTGCTTGGAACTTTGTAGTTGGAGTGGGTCTAATATTCTGTCAGATTTCTCTCTCTATTGAACCTTGTCTCAGGTGTCACCCTTTAGTTCCTAAAGCTTTGCTTACCCTTTTGAAGTAACTTCCACAACAGAGCAGAATAGGATAAGACACAGGCAGATGACATTTCAGATCATATTTAAAATGGTTTGAATAGGGGGAAAAATATTGAGAATCTGTATTTGCTGAAGTCCTTATTTCTGTAGATGTAATAAAATAGGAAAAAAACAGTCAAATTGTGTCATGGTCTTTGCAACCTAGAAAACTGATATGAAATTTGTTCCCTTTTTGTTAGTGAATGTTTTTAAAAACAAAAATGGGAGTTGGTTGAATGGACTTCCAGATTGTATGCCTTTTGTGGACATAGGAAACATTTTTTTAATAGACTGTAACAAATACTCTGGCTGGAAGAATGAACGATCAGTATAATCTAATATGCCTGGAGTTATACAATGGAATAGCCAAATGACATGTCTATAAATTCAAGTTAAAAATAAGCTTTGAACACTTAGGAAGCAATTGAGACAGCACTTCAGTGAAGTAGTTGGGATAACTTAGTAATTAAGGAATTTATCAAGAGGAAAAGATTTTTGACTGATGCCTCAAAAATTAGCTCTTTTGACTTATTCTCTGATTTGGAACATGTTGTTAGTAGCTGCCTTGAAAATACTAACCACAAGTTACATATGGACACTGGAATATAGGTACTGTAATTATTTCTAACTTTTTGTCTTCTATTTCCTGTACAAATTTTAACTGATTGCACTTTTATATGCATACTTAAATTGGTTAAAACTTACAAAATGAAATGTGCTGTACTTAACATAGTATTGTAAAATGACATTACAGGCAAGGAAAACCTACAGTTTATTGTTAGCACTCTTACCTTTTCATAATTCCATCTTCTTATTTTTATGCCTAATAAAAATTCTTACTAAATACTTTCTCCATCTTCCTAATTACAAACAGTGGCCTAGTTATGATGAACAATGACATGTGAAATAACCTGTTTCTCAGGCTGATAAGAGACATGATCTGTTCTGCTCAAGAAGAGCTGAACGCCATGCCCTTTCTCACCATGCAGTAAGATACTGCATTTGTTTTAAAAAGTTAGCAATGACAGGCTTTTTTTTTTTTTCCCCTACTTTCTGTATCTCTGTTCAGTTTGGACATGTGTCTGATGCTATGTCTTAATGTTGTGTAATAATTCAAGTGTGGCTGTTCTGTACTCTGTTTGCAATGAAAGAGAAATTAATTATGTGATAAAATTGTTCTCACCTTCAGTCCTTGCAATGATACTTGTAGCAAGTTGTTTCATAAATAGCCTTTATGTTTATACAGGCTTGGTGAAAACATTGCAGCAAATAATGCTTACAGACCACAAGAAACAGAGCACATGTCAAAAAGAATCCAAATGCCGTCACCCGTGACCAATGTTAATTCGCTGAGGTGTTCTTCATCCTGTCCTTCAAATGAGGAATCCACAACTTCAAATATTCAGGAATTAATACAAAAACTTCATTCTGGACTAGAGGCTAGTAGAATTTATATACCCTCGTTAAATATTTGGCTCTTTTTCACTTGAGTGGAGGGGATGGAAATTAAAATCCAAGTGTCAGGCTGTAGAGCATGTATCACTTGAGTTCAGTTTAGATTCCTACCTATTTAGAATGTGCTTCTTTTACTGAGCTCCTGAGCAGAAGTCGATGATTCTTTGTGCTATGTCAGAAGCTGAGCTCCTTATTGAAATCCCTTTCTCCAGTGGGGTTGTCCACTCTCTTCGAGCTGTCAGATGTTGAGGCAGGTGGCAGATACAGTCGCCACTGCTTAGATCTGCTGGGACACATACAAGGAGCCCCCTCACCCTCCAACTTCTAAGAAATAGGCTGTGATAAAATAGAGATGATATGCTGATTTAGAACCAGAGGATGGTGCGTCTCTTACATGGTACACATACAAATGTTTCCCTTTTCTTCCCTGTAGCATCCTCTTTAGCATTTGCAGTTCAATTCTTGAGGCCTTCTTGAAAAGGCATTATTATTGCTTCAGAAGAAAGTTGTTGCTTCCCTCTGCGGCAAGATGCATTGTGAGCGAGGCACTTGGGCACTTCTTTATGAGCTGTGCTGTCAAGTACTGAATATATTTTCTCTTTTTCTTCTGTTCAAAGCAAGTTAGTTGCTTTGTAGCTGCTTTAGACTGAGTAATTGATTACTGTTCTGTTTTCTTTTGGCTTAAAAGAATGCTATGCAAATCAGGAAAATTAACAGAAAGTGCCTGATAATGGCTTGATATCTGTATTAGCGGCATTGCCTTAGTTTTGCAAACCTCTCTTTGTTGTAACTGATAAGAATGAAATTCTGTCAGCTGCTAGAGTAATAGTGAAAAAGGTCAAGTGAATGTCCATTGGCTTACTTCATCCCCTGCCACTAGATTCTCCCATTGATCCTCCTCTTCAGAACTGCATATGATGGTCTGTTGGTGCTTTGCTGTGCATATATTAATGTAGTCTAAGCAGCCACAGGTGCCTGTTGGCATTGCTGGAGCAGCTTCTAGTAGTGTGACAGACTGTAAAGCTACTTTGATTTTTTTCGAGGGGAAAAAGTTGTTGATGAATCGAGTGAATTTTATTTTGGACCTTCTAATTATTAGAACTTCTCTTTAAAAATCAATATATACATTCATTTAAGACACCCAGTACTTCATTTCTGTGTGCGTTCGTATGTTGTGTGAAGCTCAAATGTATGTATAAACATAATTTACAAAATATTTTTAATAGCATTACTGCACAGAGTGAAGGAAACTTAAGCTTTTTTTGTAGTAATAATATCTAAAAGGACATAAGAAATTACAAGTTTGCATGCGGGAAAAGAAACTACTTGAAGGACAGGAAAATGAGAACTGGAGCTATGTGGAGGCTACAATTAATATGCACAAGAACTTCTTACACAATGGTTCAAAATGGTGCAGAGATGGTAGCTTTTCAGTAGGTGTTCGTTGTATGAACAGCTGGGATAGCTTCCGTTTGTTCATGCATCAGCGTATATGAAGAGCTGCTCAAAACTGGTGTTATAGTAGCACTGTCTAAGAAAAAATACCCTGACATCACCAAGTAGCATTTTCACTTGACTTAGGCATATATTTTAATAAACACTTAGGACTGGTACCATATATGCTAAAGTTCCTCTAGTAAATCAATGAGTTAACATAGTAAGTTCTGTTATGGATAGTGTCCTTTCCTGAACCTTTTCTGATAATTTGTATATTGAGAAGGCCACAGACTATGAACACGGATTTTTAGTTATGTGCATTTCATGCTGTTAATATTAGGGCAAATTATTTTAGGTGTCCTATCTGGGGACTGCTAATTCTCCAGCAAAGACTAGACCAAGGGGAGCTGTTTTAGCTTAGTTTGGTTTAAGTTACATTTTCACAGTGCTGAACTGATAGTCTTCCACAGATGAATTCTTTTCAGCCTGAATAGTTCAATTATTCACAAACTTCACAAGAGTCAGGTGGGTGCATTTGAGCAGTCAGTCTCAGATATAAAAATAAGAACTCAAAAAAACTAGTGGACAGATGGAGTTCACAAAACTCCTGAGCTCTTTAGACACACTTTACCTGCCTAGGTGAACACAAATTTACTGTAGCAGTAATTGGAAAACATTTCCACAGATGGAGCCAGTCACTGATATGAGGATATCTGACATAATGGATGTCTATGAGCAGAAGCTGTCGGCATTAGCAGTGAGTATGACCTAATGTGTATGGGTACGTTACTGTCTGTACATTCAGAAAATGTTAATGACAAATGTTCTTCCTGTGTACAGTCTAAAGAAACTAGGCTGCAAGACCTTTTGGAAGCAAAGGCAGTAGCTCTGGCTCAGGCTGACAGGCTGATGGCTCAGTACCGATGTCAGAGAGCTCAGGCTGAGTCCGAGGTAAGTAGCAGGAGATTCCTTCTGGGGCTCTGGAGTGGGGCTGAGTAGCCTTAACAGTGTTTGCAGGTGTTGAAACTCTATACTGCATAGCTGTAAGCTATGCTTGCAAGTTAGAGCAGTCTTTAATTTTCATCATGAACATCCAGTTTTCCTTTGGATTGTTCTTTTGGAACAGTTTTCTTTCCCTTATAGGGAAATATGTCCTTTCCCTTATAGGAAGTCAACAAAACCAACCTACTGTATTGATTATCATTTGTTAACCATTAGTGTTAATTTAATGGTAGTCATCTGGAAAATTAATAAAGCCACTTACTAAAGTTCTATATAGTATTTGCTGGTATATGTAGGACTGTTTCCTGTTTATGCCTTTTAATCACTTGCCAAAGATGAACTTTCAGATAAGACTCGCTTCTGTGGAGTATGCATTTGAGGTGCACATTGAAAACTCCAAATAATGTCTATTCTATAAAGGTTATAGTAAAGATTGGGCTGCAGATTACTAAATTCATAGCTAAGATATATCATCTTTTACTTTTTTTCTTCCCTCCCCCCTCACACTGTCTATAAAGGCAGCTAAAGGAACTTAGAGTGAACACAGGAATTTCTAGTTAATGTTAGGTGAGAGAAAAACATTTCCTAGTGTAGCTGATGGCATTTTAGTATTCAGAGTTTAGAGATCTGTGGCCTTGAATATGCCTGTTACAAAGTGACTTATGAAACAGAATTTCTTATAACTGGAGGGTTCTTGGTGGGGGGTGTCTTTCCACTCAAAGGCAAGAACTCTCGCTGCAATGCTGAAGGATGCAGAACGAAAAAATGAAGAACTTAATGATTTGCTGAAAGTTCAGCAGGTAGAATCTGAAAGAGCACAGACTGATATTGAACAGCTCTTTCAACACAACAGGAAATTACAAACAGTTGCTGAAGAACATGAAATACTGAAAAAATCCTCTGTCAATCTTCTTCAGAGGTAAGGCGTGTAAGACCGCTAAGCAAATACTTCCTATTCAAAGGGTGATGAAGCCCTTTACTGAGCTAAGCACATTAGAAGGGCAGCATTACATACCACTTCATGATTTAAGTGAAAAACTTACTTTTTTTTTTCTCCTATATGCTTGTTGATGAGGTTAACTGAAGGCATTCAAGAAGTTAATATGTTAAATGGAGTGAGAACTAAAGCTGTAGATGTTGAAGGTCAAGTTCAGGAAACTTTGTATAAAAGGGAACGTTATTCTCTACAAAACAAAATTAACAAAGCTTAGTTTTTATTAGTATTATACGATGCTCTTGGCTTTTTTCTTTTCATCATATGTTTTCTTGATGAAACGGCATAAATAGTCTGAAGAAGCAGCCAATACAGTATGCTTACATGAGGTAGGAGCATCTTTGATCACTTATGTTGTTGAAAATTAGGTAAAAGTGAGGTAGGGAGGAAGGAGGCACCTCCTGTGCCCTGAATTATTTATAGACATTATTTCTTTAGAATCTTGAAATCTTGAGCTGAAAAAAGAACATGTGAGATACAAAATGTACATAAAGATAGAAACGATGAAAATAGAGTATGCTCTGGAAGAGTAAAGGCTCACAAGAGCTTTGGCTTTTTAACTCGCATGAGCTGGTCTTGTCACTAGGTGTAAGCAAGGCAAAAAAAGCTAATAAAACTGAGAGCAGGTTTCTTGTTTAATAAGCGGAGCAGGCATTATATTATACAATTTTGAAGGCATAGTGCTTGCTGCCAGTAAGGGAGTCATTGAGGGAGGCTGTATAAAAGTTCTGTCTGTTACAGGGTTTCTTGAATAAGTATCTAGTATGGTCATTGTGGAAGTCCCTACCTTTTTGCTTGAATTGTATGCAGCCATAGACTCTGTGAACATGTGTGTGACTAATTTCTGTGAAATAAAACAACCTCAGTCTAGTATCTAATAGTTTTAAATTTTCTGAAGTAGGATTATAACAGGTTTCTGATCTTTGCAATGTGCTTATAAGGCAAAAACTTGATTTCTGAACAATCTGCACACTTAAAAATATACTGTTCCTTAAAAACAATCAGGTAGCTGACATCAGGGGAGAGAATTTTCCTTTTGGAAGTAAAGTAGGAAAACAGTTGCTTACAGCATGACATCTGCCTCAAACTTATATTAATTGCACGTTGCATTGTCTTCAGTATGTTCAGTTTCAGTATTACCGGACAACTGGCGGTCATAGACTGACTCAAAGGGTCCCTTAAAAGATGAGTACAAATAGCTAATTTATAACAGTTTGCGTATATTAATTTTCTGAAGATATCTGTATGTTTTGTCAGTTCCTAAGAGTTTTCTACTGGATGCAGGTTGCTTCCTGATTGTTAATAATTAAAGATATGTGAGGGATCCAGTGAAGCTTGGTTTGGTTTTGTAGGGTTTTTTTTTTTTTCCTTCAGGTATGTTTATTTAAAACAAACACACACAAAAACCCAGCACCCAAACAATAAATTATCACCAATAAATCCTCAACCAAACACCACCATCCTACCCAAAACATCTTGCTTTTAGCTTCAGTGGAATGATTGCACAGATGATGTCAGGTATTTTTAGTTGAGAAACTATTAAAGTAAAAGCTTTTCAGAAGTACTTACACTCTTCAACCGTAACCCCCCAATTAATTTGTAGGTATGAAACAACTGAAAGACAATATAAAGATCTACAGGTTACATTAAATTCACTAAATAAACAAATGGAAACAATGAAGAAACTAAATGAATCACTCAAGCAGGAGAATGAGAGGTAAGTTCGGTTCAGTCTTTACTGTTTGTCTTTAATTTGTTTTAAAAAACTAAATAGCCCTTTAGTCTCAATTTTTCAATTCTGCTTTAAGCAATGTCTGAGAAGTGGAGGTAGAGGAAGCAAATGATGCTTCAAGGATTGCTTTCTATGTATATGTTAGATCAAAATCTGTAGTAGTGGTGTTTATTTTGTTTACTCCTTTATTGGTGGGGGGCAGGGAGGAAACGCCACGGACTTTAGTGGCAGTAGAAATTAAAGAGTAATGAAGACAATCCAATTTTTTCATGCATTTGGGGGGTGAGGAGGTGTCTTTTGGTGGTTGCTGAATTCTTAGATGCTGTTATCATACAGAGATTTTAATGTATTCCCTTTTAGCCTGCAAGGTTTCTCTTCAGTGTTACCAGATAAAAAAAAGCCCAACCCTACTAAACTGATTTTAAAATTTTATAAGAAATAGTGATGGTTGGTATTCTGTCTGTGATATAAAACTTAATTCTTCAATCATAAAACTATTACTACTTATGTCGTCTTGAGGACTAATTATGATTTTTTTTTCCTTTTTGGTGGCTTAAAATAGAGATCTAATGTACCTTTCACCAGTGTAACTAAGGGAATAGGATTCCTATTTGAGAAGTCTTATTTAATACTTAATATTGGGCAATATATCTTTTGAAATATGCTCATAAGCAGGCCTTGTATTCAGTTTAGAAACAAAATGCTGCTCTTACTTTTAATTGCAAAGTTCACGTCGTCCTCCCAGGTTCTTGCCTTGTTGGTAATCGGAGCAGTCCAAATCACTGCCTTGAGTGTATCAGTATGAAAATTTTTCCTTTAGTTTGCTACTGAATACATTTGTACACTGACTTTCAGTCAGTTTAATTGGGGAGATACTATGATGAAAACTGCCCCATTTAAAAGGCAGGTTGGGGGAGCAGTTATTATATTGATATTCTTGAACGGCCATGAATAAAATGGAGACCAAAAAAATAAACTCCCCCTTTCTCTTACTAGAGGGTGCAGATTAGAAACTAGTAGATAATAAGTGGATGAAGGAGTAAAGAGTGACAGTAGATGCAGGCAAGGCAAGTGGCAGTTAGAATATGCCTTGGAAATTGTTAGCTAGTAATGGAAAAAGTAGATTAGTTTCACAGAGTATGAAGTGCTCAGGTTACAGCTGTAGTGCCAGTAGATGACAGTACCTAGATATTAAATGATTGTGGAAACTAAATATTATCCTAACTAGTGTGAGGACTGCAGCATACCTATGTACATGATGTGGTGATATCTTATGAAATAATCGTTTTTGCTGAGTTTTATGTGCCAATGTGAAAGATGTTCAGAATGGTATTGGAAAATCTTTATGCATAGATGTGCTTGCATGGCTAACACCTGAAACCGGTTTTACTAATGGTATTGTTGATTCAGGAGCATGCTAAAAAGCCCAGCATACTCGTTCACTAATGACAGTGAATTTTGACTCAGATTGAATGACAATTTCAGTTCTATCATGGTATTTTGAATGCTTTGTGGCTGTAATCAAAGGCAACAGATTCTGATGTTAAAGATCCAGGTATGAACCCTTTCAGTAGTTTCAACCATGTGTCTGATCAGAGACAAGAAATTACTATTTCATGGGCTGGGCCAGGGTGGTGGTGGAATAGAATCTGTACTCATACCCTGCAAACTCATAGGTTTGTTGATTTGAAGCTCCTAACCACAATTGGAAACGATACAAAAATCATTCTAGCTTAGCACAGAAAAACTGTGGCATATCTCACTTTGATCATTAAAATTTATTTCTCTGCAATTTTAGGACTCTTGCACAGTTGGTAGAAACCGAGGATCACAGAAAAGAATTACAGCAACAGCTACAGGAGAGAGATGGCAAAATAGCAAGTAAGTCACTTACCTAGATGTTGTTATTAAGTGCTCTAGATAAACATCTATATCTTACTAAGTAATTTGTACATCTTATAGTTGACCAGTGATACGTAATTTAACAGTGGAATGAAACAAATACAGATTTTCAGTTTTTTTGAAAGGATACTTTAATGTGACTTGCCAGACTGCATGGACTACACTGAGTCTCTGCACAGCATTGTGTGCCACTCCAGTATCTTTTCATAGCATGTCTACTAGAACTGTTTTTTGTAGGAACTGAAAATTACTCTTCTCCAAATGACTGGAAGCAGCCACTAAAACTTAGCAGTAGGTGGCACTACTCAGTAATTCAATTATTAGCAGCCATGTTGAGTTTTTTTTAAAAAAAAAAAAGAATAAAAAAGTACTTATTTCCCACGTAATGCAGTATCTCTTTTTTAAGTTTGGCAACCCATGTTTTAATGTGTTTGTTTTCTTAAGACTTGCAACAGAAAATAAAAGTTCTGGAAGAAAAACTGAAAGCTCAGCAGAAAGAAAAAGCAGATATGGAACAAACTATAGATATTCTTAGAAAGGAATTAAGTAAAACTGAACAAGCAAGGAAGGAACTGAGTATCAAGGTAAGGAATTATTTGCACCTGTATTCTAGAGACTGGAATTTTATCTACATAACTGATAGAGTTGGTAAATCAATATTTCAGTGGTAAAGTGGCTAAAGAAACTAGAGCAGTCAATGTAGTGGACAAGAACAAATTGTCAGCTTTAATTTTATACCTTTTGAGTGGTTGAGCTTGAACTTAAGAAGAAAGAAGTTAGGGTTGGATTCTAATGAGGCTATATGAGGCATGTTGTGTAAGTACGTAACTCTGGGGAAAAAACAATAAAATGCAATACTAAATAAGAGAATACAGCATACAGCACATTCTTCTTTAGTAGTTTTGGCTACTGTAAAATGTGGATTGGCTTACTTTATCCCCTTTCTTGTGCCCTGTAATAAGGTACGTATGCTGCATATGTACGTATCAAAATGCATCAAAATGAGACCACTTTGGTTATAATAAGTTAAGCGGGTAATGTTTAAAAAACAAAACAAAATCCCTAAAACTTCAGTGCAGCCTGTATGTCCTTGCCTCTAAGCTCAGAAGGTGAAAATTCATTTATACATGCAAACTGATCAGCAGTTGCAAAGTGTGCAGCCTGGCAAAGCATTTGCTGTATTTCCGTTCCCTGGAAGCAAAATCTAATGTCTCCAGGCAATATTATCCAGTGCATAGCAAATATTTCCTTTGTTCATGGTAAATAATTACGGGTGCGGTGCTTGAAATGAAATGTGGATGGCTTCACTGTGAACACTTTTGC
This sequence comes from Gallinago undulata, assembly GCA_026546715.1. Classification (NCBI taxonomy): domain Eukaryota; kingdom Metazoa; phylum Chordata; class Aves; order Charadriiformes; family Scolopacidae; genus Gallinago; species Gallinago undulata. The sequence continues at coordinate 91,826,417 of JAOTQQ010000001.1, read as the reverse complement.
TTAAATAGGCTAATGATAACATGGGAGTTGGTGGTTTCCCATAGTATCAAATGTTTTAAAGTGTGGCAATATCTGTAATCATTCATGTGCACCAAATGTATAGCTGAGAGAGATATTTCTCAAACAAGCTTGTAATTTTAAAATGATGCTTTTTAATTACTTGCTTAAATTCACTGCCAAGCCACTCAACTTTCACTGTATTGTGTATGTTTTTCAATTGATAGTGGAAGAAATGATGACACTTTCTTTCTGCAGGCATCTTCTCTGGAAGTTCAAAAATCCCAGTTGGAAGGACGCTTGGAAGAAAAAGAAGCACTTGTAAAACAGCAGAAGGAAGAACTGAACAAACACTCCAATATGATTGCAATGATTCACAGCCTAAGTGGTGGCAAGCTAAGTGCAGAAACAGTGAACCTCACTTTATAGAGCTCTGTTGTTAAGGTTTTAGTATTTTATACATATGTATGAATATATGTAAAGATTTTTAAAATTAAAGCTTAAAAAAAAATATCTAAAAGTAACTTAACTATCAAGAAGAAAAAGTTCCAGAAGCTTTTGTCTGAAAAAAACTGAGCTACTCTATAGCAAATAGGTCTTCTGATGGTCTTGGTAGAACTATTATTATCTGTATTGGGAGCTGAATGCAACTTTTGTTGGTGACTATCCTTCCTAAATATATATATAGGGAAATATAAGGCAAAATAGGAGTCCCTGTCAACTTTTTTGGTCTTTATATTCTTCTATTGGCTGCCTGGCAGTGTGCTATGTAGGTTAAGTGCTTTAATAGTTTAATCTTGTTAATTCTGACTCTTCTGGATGCCATCGTTATTTTTGCAGGGTTGCTTCCTGATGTCTAAAGTACAAACATAAAAATAAAATGAATTTTGTCAATTAGAACATGTTACACAGAGAGATGCATTTATCAGCATATTGGGGCAAGTGCTTCATCTAGTAAATATGTGGAGGCGTTTTTCTTTATGAGGAGATATGAGTTTGAGCACGTAGAACACCGCATCTGAATGATTTTTCAGCAAATAGCATCAATTAGGGAAAGTGTGCTAAAATGAAATACATTAATATACAAATATTTTTTTTAATACTACATAATACTTTCCTAATCCTACAACACTTCCTTTCATTTTTAAAAAAGATCTGCACTTTTTTGACAGTCCCATCTGGTGCATGATAGCTATTGTCAGCATTTTCATTTTCTGCTGTACAGCAGCAGATATTCTTACATTGTTCATAATATAACTATTTAGCTGATTTTGGTGGTTTTAAAAATGTACTTCCATATGAAAGACTAGTGCTAGAATTTGATGCGTGTTTTTGAGCAGCAGAATCTGTCCTTCGTTTACATGTGACATGAATAACATGTCCTTTAGCAGCTGGCAGAATTATTTCCTTAGTATCTGTACTTTGATAGAACTACCAGAGTTTGGGGTGATCTAATATATATCTTTTTCTATAGCATTACTTCCTTTATTTGTATCTAATTTGTAATTGCTGATTTTAAAATACTGAGGTTCTTTGATTTTTCAGTTGTCTAATAGATGTGTCTTACTGAATCTGTTAAGCTTGTGTACAAGAACAGCCTTGTACATTCTGTTGCAATTGTACAACATCATATGAATTAGATACAATTCAACCTGTTCCTAGAATATATTTTTTATAACTTAAGCACAGAGGAGATTTATAGATGATGTTCTAGTCTTGTGAAGACCAGGGGAATAAAAATAATAATTGCTCTATCTTCTGTGTTTTATGTATTCTCTTAAGTGAGGTAAAAATATAGGGATGATGACTGCCAACTTTGTGCAAAATACATTGCCTTTTTGCATGAAATAGTTATTGCTTAGGAAGCTAAAAAAAAAGTGTTATCCAAATTGCTGAAATGAGGGGTTTGATTTTTGTTAACAGTTTCGCAAACTCAATTGGGAAAGAGTTTCATTAACCACAGATTTTTACTTTAGTTTAATGTGTTAAGAAATTTGGGTGTCAAAGTAAACTTGCAGACATGGATTCATTTCTGTTCAAGTTTCGTGTTGTGACGAAAGGGTAGGTAAATGGTGTTTGCTCCCTTTCTGCCAGAAACTGCTCGTGTAAAGAAATTCAGTAGGAAATGTCAAGCTTGTTACTAATTAAACTGATAAATGCTGGTCTGACTTTGTTTTCAAATGGTGGAATGGGAGGGCAAAAAGTCAAGCTGCTCACCAGTGAGGTTATGCAGTAATAAAGTTCATGTCTGCAGGAAATGGTAAATGAATTATTGGGAGTTTACATGCTAGAATCCATTGTAATAAGCATCGTGTATAAATATTGTTTCTTTTTCCCTGGAAAAAATGTGCTGCTTCAGTATGTTGTTGTAAGCCAAGCATAGCTCAACTCGTTGGGTTGCGTAGCAAATAAATGCATGGACATATCAAGCTACTTTGACAGCATTTCGGCGTTCTTTCCCGGCAGTGCTTTTCCCACTTGGTAATGATTAGTAGCTAATGGAACTAGCAAATAAATTGATGTCTGCTTAAAATTTTGATCAAAACATATAGCACTCTTCACCAGAAAAACCTGTAGATCTTTACACTGAATTCATGCAGAGAAATAGCTGTGTTCTGGGGGTTTGCTTCCAGGTGTCCTGATATTATCAGTGTTGCAAACAGTTCTGTAATAAGGTCCTCTGTGCAGTTTAATATTCTTGCTACATGCTGTATCCAATATGCTGTTGAACTCTTTTCTTTCCCTACAGGCTTCCTCATTTAGTGCAGAGAGTAGCTGGCACCAGCACAACTAATAGCTCTTCAGTAGAGTCAATTTCTAATTATCTGTGTTATGTCAGGTTGTCAGTTGCCTGGTTTACAGGTGCAGAGACTCTTGAGCAGTCTTAGTTCAGAGCAGCCTCACGTCTCAATATTGGGCACCCTAGTACTTATCTGAAAGTAGCTGCCTTTCATTCTATACAATCTGGAGAAAGTTTTCCATACAGCGTGTGGTTCTACCTAACTTATTTCAGTCCTGCTGTAAAAACAGTATTTCTTCTTTTGTAGTGTGTTTTCTGTGCTCTCTAGTTCATTCTTGGTGGACTTTTTTGGGGGATAACAAGATGGTAAACAGTTTGGAGTTGATGCTCTTAACTCGGCACCTGTTGTATGTTGTCTTCCTCATACCACTCCCCTCCTCTTTGGTCTTGTCTCTGCGTACTTTGATCTTTTTCTACTTCCCTGTTAATGGTTTATTTTAGGCTTTCACTTTCCCCTACTTCTGCACATCACCACTGATTCCAAGTGACGCTGCCTACCACTTGCTCTTCCCTGCTGAAGTCTCTGTCTTGTATTCAAATTAGGAAGCTTTCCTTGGATGCTGTTTGGATCTAGTAGTGGAGTCTTTCCCTCTTCTGGCGTAAAACAGGCTGTGGAACCGAACTCTGACTTTTGAATTAAGAGCAATTGGTCATCCTTGCCTGCACAGAAGATGTAACACAAAGCTTTTCCTGAACCTATCCCCACATTGTCATTGTCCTCCTGTTACAAAGAAAATGGAGCTGCTTAGCTGCTTTTTTTTTTTTTTTGGAGTGGGCAAAATATCTGTAGTGTGGTGTTTGTGCTAGCATGTGCAGCTTCATGTAGGTAAAAACCTCTTTCCTCTCAGGTTTGTGAAACTTTGCCTGGAATTTTGTGAACTTCAGGATGAAGTTAACATCCTGCACAAATAGTAGGACTTTTGAGCCTTACAAACTGAAAGCACGGCCTTGCTGTGGAAGTGATGGTCAATAAATGGAAGCTGGTAAATAAGTCTGTTTAAAACAAGCCATATCGTGAGCAGCCGATACGATCTCTGATGGGTTTTTCAGTAAGTATTTAGTAGTGATTGTGAGTAGTAGGATTTATTTAGAGACAGTGTAAACAAAATATAAAATTCTGAGTAAAGAAGTCTGAAATCCACTTGGGCTACAGATTCGGCAGAACCAAAAGTGTTAACTGCTGGTCAGGATTTATGTCTTGTTTATGCTTACAGTTTTCTTGACTCAAAGGTATATGTCTAGTTCCCCAGGAAATTTCTGGCAGGGCACTTTTCTGCAATAAGTGTAGGTCAAAAATGGGACAAACTCCACAGAAACTGTGACACTCAGCTTTACAGGTTTGGTTTAAGTGTTCTTGTGAAGATGTAAGGAGAGGTTCTTTGCTCCTTTTTCTTAGAGTTTATTGTTAGCAGCCAAAGATCAAGTATTTTTAGGCGAGTACTTATTTCACAAAAAAATGCTTTCAACCTTGCAAAATTGGCTTATATATAAATAAACTCCTCCATGCATTCCCATCTAGTTAATTTTGAAATCTTCAGATCTTTTTCACTGTCTGAAACAGGCTTCCTTTCCAACTTCTTCTGCAGCATGATGAAATTGGGAACAGTCTGCTAGCTTTATATCCCCAGTGACACTTTCATGTCTCTACCCCAGTCCAATCTAAATTGGCTACTTTCCTAGGAGTACATAGAAATGAGGGATAACTAGTTAGGCTGAATTATGCCACACTGAAAACTGTATAGCTGTTGATGTAAATATCCTGACCATAAATATCCTGTTGATGTAAATATCCATGCCATGCCTGACAACCAGGGCAAGGTGCTTCCCCACCTCCTGAATGGTGGTCCGGATTGTTCTGGTTGGTACCTTTGTCGAAGAGGGTATCCATTTCAGAACAGAAATAATAAGGTAGTATGATCCTCTTTTTTTATGTCCAGCTTCTGTTTGAAACTTCTACGCCTGAGGTTCTCACAGTTGCAATCTGTTACACTCTTCTTAAGGGAGGACCTTGTGTCCCTTCTGACATGTTGCCCTTTGACCTGGGATTAACTGGTGGTCTTGACTGAAGAGCTGGTAACCAGCTGGAATATCTTGTCTTACTATGAAGGATTCTTATAAAGGGGAATGAGTAAGAAGAGCCAGCTGGATCCATTCATGTGCTCCATGCTCAGCATTAGTGTCATGAATATGTGATTAGAAACTCCATGTCTCCTCTTATGCTTCTACAGCTTTTTAACTGAACTATAAATGCAAGCTTCAGTCTAAGAAGGTGGGGTTTGGTTTGGTTTAGGATGTTTTTGATTGGTTGAGTGTTTTTTATGGCCACTAGCTTTTGGCTGAAAATGGAAGCTCAGGAAATATGGGAACCCTTATATGATATGTTGCTACCATTGATGTGTTTATAGTCTGTCTTCTAAACCATTATGTTGGGTTTTGAGCAAACATTGCAGCCACTTTGCTCATAACAATAGATATTTTTTTTTTAGTGAGGATGAATTTGGAAATGGAAATACGCAAGTCTATGCAATGATGTATCTCTATTAAAACTTAAATGGTGTCATGACTGGGGAAGCAAACAAAAAGAAAAAAAAAAAAAGAGATGGTGGTGGGGACAAGGCACCGGGCTGGGAGGAATGAAACTTGGATTCACCTAGCACAGAACTTCAGTCTTGCAGTGCAGGCTCTGGCCTAGCTTGAAAAATGGACTTCCATGGACAAAACTGGCCATGGTCTAGGCAAGAAGTCTTAATGGCAATAGGAAGAGTTCAACCTAGTTGTATCAAACATGCATAGTGTTACACCTGTAAAACTCAATCCAAAGCTGTTAGACTGATGGCTGAGCCTTTACAGAGCCTTGAGGACAGCAGGTAATGAAAACCTTTATTGAATTTATGGGGCAAGGAAGGAAGAAGGTACTAAGCAGCGTATTTGGGAATGGTCTAAAGTACCTTTTTAGTCAGTACACAATCCTAGTCCTGACCAGAGCATACTATGGGGGTGTGTGCGATACAAACCTCTGGGGCCCTTAAAGAAAGGAGAGAGAAAACCAAGGAAAACACGTAGGAAAGCAAATAGCTCTTGCTGCTTAGATGGACTCTGAAAGCACTACTGGTTTGCAGGGCTTTGAAATATCTTCTCCTTCTAAAGCTCTGCATCAGAAATGAACTCTGGCGTCTGAGAAATGTGGTAAAGGTGGCTTTGTGTTCCAATTTGCAACATGGGGAGCCTTGGGAGATGGCCAGTGCAGTTGGTTGGTTGGGTTTTTTTCTTTTTCTGTGGGAAGTTCCTGTCACTGCTTATGCTCTGGGATGAGGAAAGGAGAATGCAGGTAAAGGGGAGGATTGTTTCACCAGATCCTAAAGAGATTGATAGGAGTGGAAAAAACCCAGACTTCCGTGGCTTAGCTACTGTAATAGTATAGTCGATTGCAGTTTTCTTCTAATGTGGTTGGCTCGTGATAGAGCATTTCTGTTCTAACTCCAGCCTGTGGGTTGTCATTTAATACATGTTGATTAAATTCTGGAGGACCCTATTCCTTTGGGCCAAAGTACATGTTTGAAAAGGTTGGCTCAGCATGGAGAACAAGCGCCTTGTACTGCTGGGATCTCCTCCATAGCAGGGACGGCTAGCCCTTGACTTCTCCACACATAGCTAAACCTTTACACAAGAGACCAAATACTGTATTGGTTAAATTTTTCTTCAGACTAATAGAGCTATCAATGTGTTTTAGGGTTTTGCACTGTATTAAGTTATTAAAAACTAATTTTGTAAGTAAGCAGCTGTTGTTTTGGCTCAGTTTTACTTCAGAATAATCTGTCTGGGTATATTATTTGCTTATATTGATACTCAAGTGTTGCATTTCAATTGTGTTTTACAGTACATCCAGAATGTCCTATAACCTTTGAAGGAAATATAACACTATTGTAATTTAAAAATCCAGAGGCTTATCATGAGCCCTAGGGGAAAAAAATAAAATCCAATAATGCTCAGTTACAAGATATTTTGTTTAATCTTGGTTGGAGGGTGGGGACCGTGATCACAAGCCATTTCTGCTTGCTTATGTGTCATATCAAGTACCTTAGTTGTTTCTCTTTTTATCTCTTGAGGATAAAGCTTAGAAAAATATCGTTGGCATTTTGTCTGCAGGAGGCTGTTGTCACTCCTTCACCTGTTTAATGTCTGTGGCTGAAGTGCTGTGTATTTTTGGGCATGGTGTGCTTCGAGAGTGCAGTCTTTGGGCTGGTTGATGTCTCCAAGGTGACTTTTTCCCCTGGAGAGGTAAGGGGCTGCTCAGCTCTGTGAAGTACCAGGGCAGAGAGAGGCTGCTCCTGCCTCCCCGTGTGTGAGCAGAACATGGTTGCAGCTTCTAAGGGCTTAGACACGTGCCACTGCTTAGAGTGTGCTCGTCTGCTTGTGAAGAACCTTTGCCAATATGTAGCTGTTAGGCAGATGATGATAAAATATCTAGTGTGTAGCCCCTTTCTCGCTCATTCATTTCTGTATGGTACTTATCATTAGGGTATCTACATCCAATTACCTTTATGCTACCAAGAATCAAGATGCAGACTGGGGTCAGCTGCTGATCTGGGGCTGCTTATGTGAAAAGTTGAAAGCCTCCATTTGTTAGTCACTAACACTTTATACATGTGTGTACGGATATTTTTTTCTGTAGCTCCAAAGGATGGTTCTTGGTGGCTTTGGCTGCATGAAAGTCACAGGGTACTTTCATGCACTTCTACTCAGCATCAGGGAATTTCAACACAGTCACATAGAAAATAAAATCAGTTTTGGTTGTTGCCAGTCTAAAGGTTGGTGTAAATGGCTTGCTTGCCATCACACGGGTACTTGGTGGTGAAGCCTCCTGGCATTCTAATGCAGCAAGCAATTACTTGAATCTTAAGATCATCTTTCTTCTCCCACTTCTGACTCACACAGAAGGCAGCTTCTGCAGAGTGAAAAGGGACAGGCAGACAGCAGCGTCTCCTTCACCGCCTGACTTTGCCTTCCTCCCCACGCAGGCCTATCTTATATGCAGAATGAGGCAGAGCCTCCAGGGGAAAAATAGCATCTAATCACATCACTGGAAGCAGAGCACTTACGCACACAGGTGCTGAAGCGAGGTCGCACAGCCTCCAATTTTAGTTCTATTTCTGAAGCCTGGTGTACTCAAATGACAATTTTTTTCCTTTCCCCTCTCCATCCTGCTCCCGAGCCTTGTTTATTACAAATCTAACTACTCAAAGCCTGATGATAAATTCTCATGTTTATTCATGAGTTGGTAAGAAGAAAGGATAGAAGCTAGACCAAAGCTGCAGATAACAATTTTATTAGCTTACCGAGTCTGCACACAAGGAGGATTGCAAACAACCAAGAGTGAAAAGCCTTTTGGCTGATCCCAAGTGGGTGCAAGTCGTGATGTGCAGAGGTTCTCCAGGAGATGCTGTCACTGTTTGATGAGGAGGGTGATACTTGTTAAGTCTCCTCTATCTGTTCTTAATATCCTAATATTGAGACAATGGGTGTTTTACATCAGTAAGTCTCAGGTTAGAGGGAAAGTCTTTAAAATGTTGGTGTTTAAATTCTGTAGGAATTTTACCATCATGTGTGATATATGCAATTAAAAAAGCCTGTTAGACTTAAGTCATGGATAGGCAGGACATACAAGTGTCTTTTGCCCCACAAGGCAATAAATGTGGGGTGGCTTGCGTTACAGAAACTGGAGTGTACCCTCCACCATCGCCTCCCCAAAATTCTTCCATTTCTCAGAACTTAAGGTAGAAAGTGATGAGAGGAGATATAGGAGTGCCACTAATACTTTGGGAAGTATTTTCCATTCATTGTGGTGTTGAAGTGTGATAAAAATTTTAAATCAAGTAGCTGAAGTCTGGCATTAGTCTCTGTCTGTTGCTCAGTGATAACGTATTCCTGGATTTCTCCCAGACTTGTTAAATATTGTCAGTCCCAGGCAAATCTAACAAGGATGCGTTCTTGGATGAGAAATGAAATATTAAACAATGACCATTCAAACCACTGATAGGAACTGGTAAGTTTTTGCTAGATAGATATGATGATGCTTCACAACTTAGGGGTAAGCGAAGGGATTCAGTGGGTTTACTGATGCCAGCTGGGCTCTGGTAACTTCTGCACTTGTGCATAGCCCAAGGTGAAGTTAAACTCAGCAATTTAGGTCTAAGCTGTTTTACTGCTGTCTAAAATAAGCTGCTTTCCACAGTTCATGCATATGGCCAACTTCTCTTTCATTCAGTAAGGTATTGTGTGACAGTTTGGGGGGGGAAATCACAATAACTTTGAGCTTTTTCTTAGTCTCTACATATTATTCCTCTATGAAAGGTCTCTGTAATCTCTTTAACACTTTCTGGGGAAGGAGGCAGGATTTTGCCTTCTTCCAGGCACAGGTCTGTAGTCTAAGCTACTATCTGAATCATAAATTTTATATATAAATGCCACTATTTATTATAAAGAGCTTGACAATTAAAATAATACTTGCTACGTGTCCTTTTGGGGTAATCTTTGCAGCTTGGCTCAATTCTTCACAGTGCGCATGTACTTCCTTCTTTGCAATGCTTTTGCCTCCATAAAGGGTAAGGAAGGACGTGTTTATTTTTACCCAGTTAGAAAGGGATAAAACTTAGATCAGATCTGGGACTTGAGTACTTGGGTAGTAACACTTACAAAGGCTGATCTAGTCAAGTGAAATTGGATTTTGTTATCTTGTGTTAAAGGCTCTGACATGCTTGTATCTTTAAAACATTAAAAGCTAAATGTCCTCAGATTCAAGATCCTTTATGCAGGCAAAATAATAATATGAATGCTAGCTGTAAACCTATTTTCCTGTGAAACTCCATGAACTCACTGAAAATGGTTTTCCAACAGCTTAAAACTATTAATGTCTTGACTGGGAAATTTGTGTGGAGATATTACTGCGTGCAATGTTACATTTTTTTAATAACCCTATTTAGCAAAGAGAATATTGGCTAGTTTATATAGGCTCAAGTGGGTCGATAAGTGGGTAGCAGATGCGTGTGACATGCTGGAAAACCACTTACAGAACAACAGCCAAGGTCACTCCATGGCATTTCAGCAGTGTGTGGCAGAACTGTGGAGCCAGGTCTCCCCCACTTACTCTTCCGACTGGGAGAAATGCAAACTCCTCTTCACAGATCCATGCATAAAAAGATTGACTTCAGAAGAGAAGGAAGACTCAGTGGCAGGAGCTGGTTACTATGGCTATATGCGTTACTCATTCTAAACGGAGAAATCAAGCCAACAATCGCTGTATACATTAACTATATTTGTATATGAAGGCAGCTCGTTGCCAGCAGCTGTGCGAAGGTGTTGTGCTGAAAATCCAACTTTGCTCATGCCAGTCAAGGACTTAATGACTTTCATACATTTAAAGCAGTGCATACTGAAAGCAGCAAAACTTATCCACTGTGGGGTCGGGTCTCTGTTCTCCTTAAGCCCTCACTTTCCTCTATGTGAAAGCAACATCGGTTTTCTTACCTCTGTGCTCCTAGTGATCGTAGAACAGCCCAGGTTGGAAGGAACCTTGAAAGATCGTCTGGTCCAACCTTTCATGGGAGAGGGAGCCTGGATAAGATTATCTAGCACCCTGTCCAGTCACATTTTTAAAACCACCATTGATGGGGGCTCTACCAGGTTCTTGGGGAGGTTGTTCCACTGGGATGGAGACAACATGTCACGACGCTGCCTTAGAACTCATGGAGACACTAGCTGGCCCAGGCTCTGATGTACACAATATGAGGAAAAACACCTTCTGCCCAAGTTGCCTTCAGAGTCCAACTTGTAGACAGCAACTGACTTGTAGGACTGTCGCCGGAGTCACTTTTCCTTTGTCAAATGTCATTGGAATTGATCAGTGAGGATAAAAGTAACTGTGGGTGCGGAGACATCTATAGCAAAGCCACAAGCCTTATTTTCATTGGCTACAAGCTTAAAGTAAAATATCTTCCCTTTTTGAAGTTCCCCACTGAAGCTAGCGTTTCTGTGGGGCACCCGGCAAATATAGCTTCCTTTATTTTGTTGCAGGGTGGCTGTCAGGGCAGGGCACTGGTTTCCCCCTTTGTAGGGTGCTGCACAAACAGGTAAGTGTTTGGTAGATGAGAGGGATTTAAACCAAGGCTGTAGCCACCTAAGGCTCCAGCTAAAGGCCTTGTTCCTGTCTCCAGTGCCCAGATTTTCATGCAAGTTGGAGCACTGGACTTGGGTGTTTTCAGGGGCTGTTTGTAGCTTGGAGCACTTCTGTTACCTGCTGTCAGTTGTAATCCCACTGTTAAGGCTGAAGAGGTTTTTGCACTTAAAGGAGGATCTGAATCTTTAATCTGAATGGAAAATAGAGCATATTTGCTGCAGACATAAAGGCTTGCCTTCTGAAAATGGACTAGAATGTTGCAATCTGCAAATCTTTTAATTAGCCTGAGTTCAAATTAATTAAAAACTGTCATTTAAAGAATTAAGCATTTGCTGGTTTTACTGAGTTCTAAATTATCTTAATGGAATAAAACAGACACTTGGAACTTTCCATATAAGTACAAATAATTGAAAACTTCTGCCAGCATGTGTATGAAGAAATTAGCTAATAATTAAGCCAAGTTATTAGCAATGGTTGTATTTAATGTTATGTATAGAATACAGCCAGGCTAAAAATTCTTACATAGGTCCACCACGGTATCAGAGATAATGCAACTTACCAGTCTTCTGCAGCGGTTGAAATGCCACTCTTACGGGGGAGATGGGGCACACATAGGCTTTCACTGGTGGATTAACTGTGTCACTTATCTTTAAAGTTTAAATGGCTCCATGGCTGTGTGGCTTGCGTGTTTCTGCTTGAAATGTCTCCCATACCACTGAAACCTTGCCTGCTGGTGGGAATGAGGCAGAACCACAGAGAACACCAGAAGTTTTCTGCGGGAAGGACTCGAGAAGTAGGATCTTCACACCATTTCTTTGTATGTGTTCTCCATTTTAAAATAAAATCCCTAAGCCTGTTCTCCCACTGCAAGCTAAAAGCCAAACCTGTGAGTGGAATGGGTTGCTTAGCGAGGCTCCAGGCATACAAAATAGGTGCTAGTCTAGAAGGCTGGCGACCACTGGTTGTCTTCTGCTTCTCCAGTTAGCTCTGCACTGAAAATAGCACTCTGCTCTTCCAGAAGGCCAGAAATCTTGTGCAGGAGCCCCAGCTGGTGTTTCTCGTTCAGTTCTCCTCGTTGTTGTTTTTGAAATGGGAACTTCCTGAAGGGCAGGAAAGAAAAAAGCCTGATAAAATGAATGAATGCTAGTGATTACTCATTGAATGACTTTGGAAAGGTGGAATCAGTTTTAAAAAAGCTTCTAGAAATACAAACACTTAGATGCCTTAGTCACAGTCTGTCCTCACTATACAGCACAAATTAAGGCTTTTTGAACTCCCTAACTATATGTTTCTTATTGCAATTTAGTTGAGTTTCTTTTTGTCTGGTCTCTTAATTTCCTGGATCAGTGATGCTTGGTTGGAGGCTAATGGCAGCATTGTTGTCATATTCCTAACTGTGATTCTGCCCTTTGTATTTTTCTTCAAGCTGAATACATAAATACCTGGCAGGATTTACTTAGAGTGGCTGATCAGAAATACTATTGGTGCAGGAGGATGGTATATCCTCTGTGCATTTGCATTTTTAATACTAATGATTTGTTCTTATCATCAGTTCACGCAGAATTTCCAACTTTTCCAGCTTTTCTTTTATTTAAAGGCCCTAATCCTGTACGGTGAGGAAGACGCTCTCTTAGCAAGTGCTGGATTCTGGTATTTCAGATCTCTAAAGAAATTCTGATAGACGTGACAAGTGCTGAATCTTGAGAATGATGAATCAGTCATCAGTGCTTAGTATGTTTTGTCAGGTGGTTAAAAACATCCAAGGTGGCGTGTCCATCCTTTTGTTTCAGTGAGGGGGTTATTCTGGGAGGAAGAAGGGGGTGTCTTTTAAGACAGTAATGAATAAAGCAGGAGTAAGATTGAAACAACATCTGCTAATTATTCCTCCTTGACCGTACATGGTTGTCTTCTGTTTTGTAAGTGCAGAGCCACAAGCAATGAGCTCTCCTGGTGCTCTCCTTCTGCCGTGCGCTTCCCCCAAGTCCAGAAAGAGAAGGGTGTGGAGGGAGATTATGGGCTGGCTCCTGAAATATCTTGTCCTTGGCTGAGGGCAGGGAGAGAAAGGAGGTGATGCTAAGGAAAACTCAGTTATGTGAATGTGTTAAGGCACGTTTGGATGATTGTCACTTGACTTGCTCTTTGGATGCAGGCTGTTATGAGCAGCTGTCCTTCCACACGCTCTCCTGGCTCAGCCCATGGCTGCCGAGCTGGGCAGTGGGAGTCAGGCACGAACCCTGCCCAGTGAAAGAGCACTGTGCAAAAATATCTTTCCTTTGCTAACACCTTTTCGCTTCTGGTTCTGATAACGGTGGTGAGAGACACTTAATGGAGATGGCTGGATTCAGGCAAGCGTTGCTGGCTCCCAGAGCCTGGCTATTGTGAAGGGACTTGGATGGCCCTTTTTTCCATGTTATGACTTTATCGGTGATTTATTGTCAGAGGTCTGGAGCTCAGCTCAGCAGAGCACCGTGATATGTCACACGTTGTTACTGCTAACAAACAGGCTGTGGTGTGGGGAAGGAAGGGTGGAAGATTTCATTTCATTTCAGTCCTTTTGCAAACCCCTTTCCAGAAGCTGTACAAAAGTGCTCATTCATAATTGAGTTTTTCATGCTCACTAAAACAGATCTTGAAGCTGTAGTCTGAAGGACTGTGTCCTTTCTGATTAAGGGAGTATTTGGTGCTTTTTTTCTTTGAACTTTATGTGTACGCTGTGATCAAATCAGTAAGACCTGTCTGCATTGAATGGGTATGGGATAGAACTGATGCCCACTGTTGGACTCAGTCTTAAATGGGGTTTGGTTTATTATTTCTGGGGAATGGACCTGTACGTCTGCTTTCCAATTCTTTCTCTCATTGAAATAAATTTTACTGATTGGTCTCATACTGTAGTTTGCATGCTTTTTTCACACCGAGGCAGAGACACCCTGTGTGGCAGTAGAAAACTGTAGGCAGTTCGGGTGTGTTCAGGATAGTTTTCTGATCGCTGCAAGTAGCTAAAATTCAAGTCTGTGTGTCCAGTGAAGGGTGAGATGTAGCTTGGAATGTTGCTATTATCTTTGAGTGTACCTACTTACTCTGTTTGCAACAATAGTGCTACTTAGTGCCATTGTTCCTTATTCTTTCTGTGTCTAAAATCTGCCCATTTTGTTCTTGATTCTGAATAAAATAGTCAGGCAAGAACAACTTGCCATTAGTTTTTGCGGTGGTAAACTTCCCATTTTTTAAACCAAGTAAGTGTGAAAGAGATGACACACCTGATTAAGAAGCCTGTCTCCCCATGGAGAAGAGTGGGACTCCAGTCCCCAGGGTGCTGTCAAATTCTTACAGCCCTATAGCCCAGTGATTTTTCCTGATCCAACAGCACGATCACGAACAGGCTGCTTCTTTGAAGATAATCAGCTTTTTAACTCCACACAGAGAAAGCAGTGGGAATTAAATGTCTCATTGTTTATATGGATGTAGCCCCTACCTTTGCCTCAACCAGCTTCCCTTCCTTAGAAAGGTGTCAGCGATTTCTGTATCATGGTGATTTTTTTTTAATTTCTTTTATTATTATTTTTTTCTGATGATTTGATCGTTGCAGATCTTGAAGTATGAAGGTGTGTCAGTAATGGATGACTGTGGCTATCCAGACCATGCTGGCAATGCAACGGAAATTCTCTGTGCTTCTGTTGCACATTTGGGTGAGGATGGGTGAAGAGAATTTTCTGCTTTGGAAAATCCTTGTTCATCAACTGCAATACAACAAGAAGGACCAAAGTTTCCACCAGGGCAATATATCCTGACAGGGAAGAGGCAGCATAATCCAATTAAAAAAAATAATTTCCTCTAGCATATTTTCATACTCCAAAATAGCTCATATTTTTGTCAAAGTCCCATGTTAAATTTTGTAACTAAGCCTTCTGCTGTAAATTTGGAGTCTCTGAAAAACATCATTGATGATTTTTTTAAAAAAATACATCTTTCTATACCTATATAAATAAAAATGTTATTTTTTTGCCTTGCTGCAGTTATTGTTAGGATCTCATTTTCTCCTCTAGCAGAGAGAAGGCACAGACACCGGACTGTAGAACAGTATCTAGAGAGGTGAAATGAATAACCATCTGCATCTACAGGACAGTGCAGCAACAGTTCTTCAATCAAGACTATTCCAAATACTGTTTTGATGAATATGTTTGAATAGATGGAGCTGCTGGTGAGGAGTTTCTGTGAGACGGAGTGGATAGACCAAAACCTGGTCTATATAGACCAAAACCTTCTGTTGAGTGAGTTTTGCTGAAAATTTAACAAGTTTTTCAACTGGGCTGGTAGTCCTGTCAAATGAGTTGTCTGGTGTTTTCATGCCACTGAGCTACTGGTATTTCAAGTGAAGTTTCAGAGGCCCCGACTGAGGCAGGGCATATTTCCCATTCTTACTCAGTGTTTTTATAGCATCATCACACCAGATACATTATTTCCTTTCTTCTTTCCCTTTTCTAGACCATTGTGTGGGACTGAAGTGCCTAAAACTGTGTATGTGGCAGGCACTTAGGCTTTGTACATTAAGCCTCAAGCGTATAGTCTGTTTGGGGTTTTTTTTTTCTTCCCCATCACCTTCATTATTTTTTTTTTCCCCTGTAAAGAAAAAAATGTGTATTTGAATTACAAAAGAAAAAGATATTTAAAATCAATTCTGTTATGACTGGGTCAGCTGCTGATGGTCATAACAACCTCTATGTCTTGCTGGTGCTGAGCCTGGGTAGCAGGAGCCTGGCAAGGTGAAAGGAGGCGGGGGATCAGTGGTGATGGAGTCCACCATGGTCTGGCTGCGGTACAGCGCCAATTCGTAGGGTCAGTTCAGCAAAAAAATTTTTTAAAAAATCACTTGTGTCTAAAAAGGCGCAAATATTTTCCTTCCTTTCCCTCTTCACTTCCTCTGAGAAATAAACCTCCACGGCAGCAAAACCAGGTGATGAGCGAGGGAGGTACCCACTTCTGCCCATACCTGAATGGCAGGCTCACAGTCCTTGAAGCTGAAATGAAAAAGAGGCAGAGACAGGCAAGCTGTCTTGCAGGAGCTTGGCACCGGGAGCTAGAATATGTTGTGTCTGAAGGTCTAGGAGTATTTCAAGGCAGTGCTGCCTATTGAAATGGAAATGTGTTTTTCAGGCTGCTTGAGCAGACTGAGTGCATCATAGTCACAGGCTGAAACAGGGGTAATGAAGTACCCTGTCTTTGAAGACAGATTGTGCAATACAAACCCTAGAGAGACATTCATGGATTCTTTTTTTTATTTATTTTCTGCATTGATCGAGGCTAAAGTACTTCCTACTATTAACTTCAGAAGGGCATAATAAAGTTGGTGAATGGGCCACGGTAATTCAAATGATGTGCCGTGCAAATAAATACTGAATTAATGAATACTGAAAAGATTAACCTGAACTGCCTACATGGATTATCAGGGCTTAAAAGTCTGCCTTCTCCCAGTGGTTATGGAAAATGCAGAGTAGTTTAAAATGCGGGGTGGAAAGCCCCAACATTCAGTAGTGGCAATTAGGATATGTGAAAGTTTGGAAAAGGATGCACAATAATTCTGAAAACATGCCATTATGTACTGACCTGACTGGCAAGGTGGGATGCTCAAGATTATTGGAGACTGAAAACTTTTCTCAGTGGGGATGGGGCACATCAGCTTTTAGAGAGAGAGGAGTGAGAAGGCAGGTGACAAAAACCACCTTTCCCTTCCCTGGTGCATTCTAGAGCAGAAGAGCCAAGACCACTGATTTCACTAGGTGTACTACTTACTGTTTTCACTTTCCTGTCATTCTTAGGGCTGTTTGAGATTGATTTATCAGCGCTGTTAATCTGCTCTCAAAGCGCTGTCAGTCTTGCTCCCAGAAGCCAAGCTCTCCCATTAGAACCCTGACCTATTTAAACGTTCTTAAGATACCATAATGATCGAATGTCAGCGGGGGAGAGGCAGCAGTGACAGCTCTGAAATGTTTATTATCCTAGGCCGGCTTTGGAGGGGAGCGTGCTGATGCAGCCGGAGCTTGGCAGGGGATGAGAGGCGGGGGCCTGCTGGCAGCGTGGCCAAGGGACGGATGGACTGGGATGCTGTGGTGAGCTACCAAGCTTAGTAAGGTCGGCTGCCCTCCTCTTGCGGTTCTGCAAATTAATTCTCCACAGTCACTGGTGATTTCAAACTGCTCAAAGCAGGAAGAGGTATGCTGTTCCAGGAGCCCGCATACTGATGGCAATAGATCATGGATTTCAGTGGCTTAAAAGGCACTTACTTAAAACATTTTTGGTGGCTTAGGAATTCTTTCCCCAGGCATGTTTGCATGAAAGCAGATGCTTTCCGTAGAGAAATTTAAATTTCCTTTAGCCGCTGTGTGGTGCAATAGCATACTAGCAAAGAATTAAGTGGAAGAAACTATTTAAAAAGAGGATTCTGAAAGAAGCATGAACAGAAGCTCCTGCTACCTCCTGAGGTTGCTGACGCTTGTATCCGCTGCCGAGCGTGTGCACTGCAGCAGGGGGAGCACAAAAGCTTGCAGAAACCTGAAAATCTCCAGTTCTAATAAGCAAATCTAGCTGTCATAAACACACTTTAAATGTACTGTTTAGTGCCAATTTTCTCATCCTTCAGAGATGTAGCAGAGTGCAACTATTTTTAAAGCTAAGCTTTTCTTCCCCTCCGATTTCCTTTGGGGCATCAACGACTTGAAGAATTAAACCATAATTCCTCACAAGAGAAAATACATCCAGTTGTACAGAATAGGCCAGGATTTGCTGCTTGGTACAACACTCACATTTTTCTTCTGCTGAAACTATTCCAATGTGGATGACCTCTTTCTTTCAAAGAGCATCTGACTAGATCATTTTAGCTTTTTCCCATTTTTCGTTTAAATGGAGACTGCAACAGCAGCAGGGATCATTAGCCAAAAGAACCCCGAGATAAATAATAGGTTCTTAATCTCTTTAAATACAGCCTCTTGGATGCATCTCATGGAGGGATAGTCTTTCTGCTTGCTTATGGGGCAGTCCAGAGGCTACTGGCTCAGAAGACACTTTCTCCAAGCATCTGTATCTTGAACTAGTGTCCTTCTATCTCATTGATCTTGCGTTTCAGGAGTGCCAGGTTATTGCAGTGCACATTTTATTAAGAGTAGTCTAAAGGCGAGGTTTTGTCAAAACACGGCTGGCTGGCTGATATTTTTCTTCTAAGAAAATAGAGAGGGTTCATAACTGCTTTTACAGATCCCAGATGCCAACTTTTCTATATAAGACTGCAATATTGACACTATCTGTCTCAAGCTGATAAACGTTATTGCATTCCTTTCCAATATGTAATGTTAGTAAAAATAGGTTAGTCACAAAGGCTTCTTATCAAAGTCCCTTGTTTCCCTAGAAAGAGTGACCAGCATTAACCTTTCTAAAAGTAGCCCCTGCAAGAGACAAATGTCTTTGGTTGTCACTCTTACAATTTTAATCTAGGGGAAATATGCTGCAAATTCTAGTACATATTAAAAGAAAGCAAATAAACTCCAGAAAGGCAGGAATAACATGTGCAGTATCAATTCACAATCAGGCTAGGAAGGAAAATAAATTGATCATGTTTGAACCAGTGCTGGCTGGGTCCCATTTTAAGCGACACAAGCATTGAAATTACACTGGCATCAGCTACGGAAACAGTTGTTTGTAGCCCCAAAAAAGAAAAGGGAGGCGTGGGAGCGAAATTGTAGTGTTCATGCAGGACTGATGAAAGCTGAATATTTGCAGAACAGAAAAAAATGTAAGTGATAACAGCGTGTTTGTAAAAAGATGCCTTCTTCTAAGCAAAGTAGGTGGTAATGGGAATACCGTGTTTGGAAGTAAAGCTACTGGCAACGTGAGAGAGGAGTAAGAGGCAGACATTATCCTCATGGTATGAAATAATCATATTCTTAGTCTTCACAGCAGATTAACAGCATCCGTAAATCCTGGTGCTGCAGGCAATTAAGCGTGTTTCAAATTACGTGATCACAAGCATCTGCTTGAGCTTTACGCATCCACTCACTGTTTCAGTGTTCACCTAAGCTGCTGAGATCACTAGCTTTATTTTCTTTTTGCCAGATATGAAAGAAAAAAGTGATGAATTAGATTTGACATCAACATACATCCATGCTGCAGGTCACTGAGCACCTCTAAAGCAGGAGGCTTCCAGTGGGAAGCGATTCTGGTTGAAGGAAAGAATGAGAAAAGCATGAGAGCTAGTGAGTGCTGGAGCATGACACACGCTGCTTGTTTTCAGCTCATTCCTTTTATGATGCATACAGATCAGGACTGAAACCCTTAGCCATAGCTTTTACAGAGGGCCCTCTCCTCATCTTAAGTCTGTCTGGAGATGGGCATGCCTCTAGCAAAGCAGTAGAGATTATCTGTCTCTTGACTTGCATTCCCCAAACGCTAAAAATACCAGGCCACTAAAGCACTCAGATCCTCAGACCTGCCACATTGATCTCCCGTCTTTGAGTCTATCACTTCCATAAATCCCTCCATTTCTTACAAACCCACTTTGTCTGTGCAACCTGTCACTGTCCAGTCATCAAGACAACAGCTTTAAAAATAGCTGCCTCAGTATGCAAACATTTTTCCTCTTGCCTGGTCACAAATGAAGCCACTTGCTCCTGTGGGTACCTAAGAATTTGATGAAGCTTCCTCCCTGCTCCCCCTTGCTTCCTTGGAAATGAGTTTTCTAAAGCCCTAATATATTGTCTTCTCTTATGGCCAACAAACATTATCCACAATATTTATTTTCCTTTGTGCTTTTATATTCAGTTTATGCTGGAACCAAAGGAAACCTATATATCTACCCATGATGGTAAAAGCAAATTATTCTGGATGTGTCAGTTGTTTTGCTCTTTATGGCTGAAGTGAAATGAAACTTGAGTTACTTATGGCGCTTGTTTTACAGGAAAAATGAGTTTACAAGGAGGCCACACATTGCCTAAACTCAGTCTCATAAATGAGTTTCCTGAAGCAAAGCACTCACTAAAATTGATGCCTACTTTGGTCATTATCTGTGATTCACTTTCTAGGCAGGATCAATATATTCTTAAATTTCTTCACCATATTGCCTTGGTCATAAACTGAGGAATACCTGTGTATCCCAAACCTGAGCCTATAGGCTTGACTTTTGTTTTCTAAAGAGGGGGTTTAAAGTGAGAACAGATCCTAGCCTTCTTCCTTGAAGCCATTCTTGGTTCATGTAACCAAATTCCCTTTAAAAATACTTGTCCCTTGTGGTTTGATTTTCATATTCTTGGGAAGTTACATCTGAATAGTCTTAACTTACACACACATATGCGAGCACACACACACATACAACCAGCCCCGCAAGCCCATGGTAATAAACTTCTGAGGTACTTGGAAAAGCAATACTTGCCCCTGTGAAAACATAGAGGCAGGAAAAGCCTTTTCCGTGAAGTCATGGAGCAGGAATGGTGTGGCGAGGGGCAGCCGGCGAGGAGCTCCCCGCTGACATTCCTGCCCCCCTTCCCTTCCCCAGGGCTCAGCCACACGTGTCCCCTCCTCAGGCATTGTCTCCTCATCCGGCATCCAGCAGACAAATATAGGCATGAAGGAAGCCTGCTGATGCCTTTAAACAGTTATCACCAGTGACCTTGAGATAGGGGCATATAAAGCCTGGGCCAGGTGGAGCCGTGACACTTTCTGTGTGCTCTCCAGGGTGAGTACCAACCTCTCTCACTTCTAAATGCGGGTAGTCAGCTGCGCTCTAACACTCTGCTGTGGTTTTGATGTGACTAAGTTTTTCGTGAGGCTTCAGGATTTTGTAGTAACATCACTAAACAGGTAGCACTACATTAGTCATCCTCAGATGCTGCTTGAATACTAGGATGGCAAATACATGTTTCTTCTCTAACCTCAGCGCATTTGTTTAGTTAGCTAAAATAACTGCTCAGGAAAGTCTCAGGTACCTTGCAATTACGTGTCTGGGTGCAGTGATTAGCCAGTACCTGCAAGTCATATTTTCTGTTTTCTCTGTCATCTACAAGAGGTGATGGCTTATGCAGTTTGCAATTCAAAGCAGCTCGTTGGTCCAAGGAGCTCTTTAATCTGACCTTAGTTACAGCCCTTGGAGAGTTACTGGGTTCCCTTTCACAGGCAGGCGATGCCTGCTCTCGTTGCTATTGCAGACAAGCCCTTCGCACGACAGCAGCTCTTCCAACAGCCTCAGCAAAGAACGATGAGGTCCCTCCTTTCCAAGTCCGAATGCACCACCAAATTGTTGGTGGTTCTGCACATGCCACTTAATTTTTTAACAATATTGGCTTTCTACAGGGAGTAGGTGTTTTCAAGGATCTTCCGAAGTTCATGTACAAGGGCCAGCTCTTTTTTGTTGTTGTTAGCTGGAACAGGGAAGCAAACATCTTTAGCTCTGCCTTTTCTTTCCCGACTATACTGCCTTTTAAGAATAATCCTATGACCATAAAGCAAGCCACGTTTCCAGTTTCTTGTACCTCACAATGGGTTTGCCTCACTGAGTTCTCTGCACCTGCAAGGCGTGCGCTGCCTGGGCTCCGACCTGTCGTAACTCCAGTCACATGAGACTGCTGAAGAAGAAGGGCTTCCCTCCCAGCTGCTGTTGTGCTGCTTTAGACCATAGCATGTTTGCCAGTGTCTGGCCCTGAATATATACTAAAAAAAAAATAAAATTAGATAAGAGGGTGGTAGCTGAGTAACTGTCCCTAAGAGGTCTGCAAGTGGAGCCTGGTTTCACAGAAGTGGTTTAGAGTACTTCAGTGTATCTTAGGACTTGTGAGAATCTGTCCCCAGTCCTAGAGATTAACATTTGCACATTTAATGTGAAATGACACTTACATGCTCTGATGCTGTTCTGTTTAAATGTATGAACTGATGTAATTTCATTGTTGCACAAGAGCTAAGACATGCTCCTCATGGGATAGAGACTTTGCCAAGCTAGTTTGAAGTTGTGTCTCCAGTTGGGAATTTCGGTCAGCTCAGATGATGTTAAAATAATTAGCGATAGTTGTGCTTATGTAGGCCCTCAATCTTTAAAAAGGAAAAAAATTAAGGATCATTCTGAGGAAGAAACATTCTGCTCTACAGCAATAACACAGAAGGTCTCGAGCTTGTACTACAGCAGCGGGAGAGGGATGAATGTAAAATGTTTGGCAGCTCTGCTCTCTTAGGGCTTTACGTTCCCCAAGAGGAATGTGCTGAAAAAAACCTGCCTTGGCTGATGAAGAGTTTTTATCCCTATCAGGATTTTGTTAGAAAGAAATTGAATTAAATTTTGAAAGACTACAGTGCCTGTCTTGATAGGGTTCTTGAAAATTTGTCTAGCTGCTCTGGATATTGCATGGTAAATAAAATAAGGGAAGAGGTAATATCTGAAGGTCACTTGTACAGCTTCAGATAGTAATCAAAGGGTATCTTGACTTCAAAGGAAAAAAATATATCTGAATTTCTTAAAGTGTGTGTGTGTGCGTGAACACCTTCTAGCAGCAGAACTTCTTTTAGACATTCTTGGGACAGCACCCTGACTATTTTATATACATATGTATGTGAAAGTATTTATATGTGTGTATAAAAAAAATTAATAAATAAAACCATATCTGTATGATCACTTTAGAGAGTACATAACAATAAAATTAATTGACTGGCAGCACAAACCCAGCAAATTGTTCTCACGCCCATGTCTCCTGCCCTCTCCTTCATGATGAAAGGCTCCTAACCACTGTGGCCTTGTCATTTGATTAAAAAAAAAAAAGTAGGTATTAAGATGGACTAACAAGCTCAAAGCCATCTAAAAATCTATGCATCCCTTGCACCAATACTTGCAGGTACACTTGCCCTCTGCTGTGCCTTGCTGCAGGAGGACGCCCAAGCTGGTGAATTTGGAGTTACCAGCAACTTGGGAAGGGGCACCAGCACAGGACCTCCCCAAGACATGTTAGTCCTGGTTTTTCCAACATGGTAATTTGTGCGATGAGAGGAGTGTGCTGCAGGTGTCCAGCTCCAGTGCTGGAGCGTGGGAAAGCCTCCCTGGAGCCGCGGCCAAGGGTGCGTGTAACGCACACCCCTCCAGCACACCAGGTCTCAGCTTGCAGCAGCGGGGTCTTGCTCTGTGACTCCCAGAAAAATGTCTGCCTGTGACCATGCTTGGAGTGGCTGAGTGGCACGGCACCAGGAGAACATAAGCCTGTGTGCTGGAGAACATAAGCCTGCTCCAGGTGAATTTGACAGGGCCAGAGGAGGCCCCCACTAAGTGGTTTTTAAAATCTCAGTTTCAAGCGGTCTGTTTTATCTCCAGCTCTTAAGCACCATTTGTGCCACAAAGAAGAGATTAAATTCTCCTGTGGAGATAACTGTGGCCCAAGTAAAAACACACAGGATCTGGCTGGCTTTAAATAGGCTGAGCCGGGGAAGGGTTTAACTAAGGGTGCAATATAGCCCCAAGTCTGTGTCTAACAAGTCTGTGTTAGATATTTGTGTTTCAAATTAATCATCACTTTGATCAGCTACCTGCCACATTGTGCTGAGTGTTTTATATTGTCTCAGGTTGTCCAAGAAATAGAAATTATTTCCACCCCCCACCCCCCGCCTTTTGTAGACCAGGTCCCTTTCTTTTCTCCTCCTTGAGCTGTGCCACCTTAAACCTTCACCAAGATGATGGACATGTCGGAATTCGGGGAGGCTGCTCCCTACCTCCGAAAGAGTGAGAAGGAGCTGATGATGGCACAGACCGTTGCCTTTGATGGTGAGTTGTGGTACCCTGTATGCTGTCAGTGGCCGGGTAAGAGGGATGGGGGTTGTATCCAAGTGTAGCTGTGGGAATGCAGAGCAAAGCAGGATGCAAAGGCTCCCTTGCTGCTGCTCTTTGAGGTAGCTGGTTCAACCACATTTTGGTTTCTTTATTCTGCGAAGCTATAAGAAGCCGCCGGGTAGTACTAAATAGAAATAATCTATCAGCTTGTATTGAGTAAGTAATTAACTAGATTTAGAAGTAGGGCTTTTTTGTACTGCTCTGCTAAAGGGGAGGATCACTTTGTCCATTTGAAAGAAAAACACCACACATTGATGTTCCTGCAATGAGAGAGATTCTGCAGTCTGACAAGATATTGTACTTGCACTTCTGTTTGGTTTGCTGGCTGCGTGACAATCTGATGTTAGCTTTTAGTTTCCCATAATTTATTTTTCATTAAATCGATTTACACAAGCCCTGAGGTCTAGTAGTAAGTTTAAATATACCAATAACTATAGCAATATGCTATTCAGATTAGTTGCTGTAACTGAAGACCTAAAGTCTAGTGCAGCTACTCCAAACTTCTAAAAAGCCACATACGTCCCTCAATGAGTTATTAATACTCCTGTTTTTCAAGACAAACACCAGAAGAATGTGTAGGGCTAAGGTTAAATCTGATAACTGGCAGGCAAGCACTGTGGGCTGAATTCCTCACTCCGATTGCAATTTTCTGTGTGACTCTTTAGCAAACACCTTAATTTGGGCTTGGATCTCAGTTCCTCCATTTGCACCCTGGCAATAATGATTATGTATTTCCTGTGGAGGCTGAGGCTTGGCCAACATTTGTGCAATATTTTGACACCTTGTGCTGGAAGGATCTAGAGGAAGCCAAAGTGGTAGCTCCAAAGGAGAGACACCACTCGGGAGCCCTATGCCTCCTGCTTTGGCAGGCAGCAACCCAGCACTGCTTTGCTCCCAGAGGTTTTGTGTCGCTTGTGTGGAACTCCAGCCACCCCAACCATCTCCTTTCGCGAGGCATGGCGTTACTCTTTGATGCAGAGCGCTGAGCCCTCCCTCTCCTTCATTTCACAGGGAAGAAGAAATGTTGGGTTCCCGATGACAAGCAAGCCTACGTTGAAGCCGAAATTACAGAAACCAGCGGTGGCAAAGTGACCGTGGAGACAACAGACGGGAGGGTACAAAACTGGTTTTTGTCTCACCCCATGACTAGCAAGGCCGGAGCAGCAAGCTCCAGAAATTACCGGTCCTAGTTTAAGCTCGGTTGCCTGTGTGGTGAAATGGGCTGCCAACGGGAAGCCCCCGTAACTGATGCCATATCAGAATGACACACAAAAATACCACCCAGGGGAAAACAGCAACATGGTGGTGGGTAAGCGGGCACCAGCCCCAGTGCACAGCAGCGGGCGGTCTGTGAACAGAGGTTGTGCCACCAGTCAGGTCCAGATATGGCCCCCAGAGGTAAAAGCCCAGGCTGCAGATAAATCCCAGGGTTTCTTTCCCAGCCACACCACCACGCTCCTTACTTTTAACTTCTCAGCCTTCCCCCATTCTTCTGACAGCTGTGAAAACAAATGGTATTTGTTTCGAGCTTAAGGACTTCCATCAATACGGGGAGGGAAAAATATGTTCTCCTATGAGAGGTGTGAAGCAACAGAAAATGCCGGTGTTTTCCAGTGGTGCCAATACTGGTTTGTCTTTGCAGACCATTACTATAAAAGAAGACGACGTGCAGTCGATGAACCCTCCCAAATTTGACATGATTGAGGACATGGCTATGCTGACCCATCTGAATGAAGCATCTGTGTTGTACAACCTGAGAAAGCGCTACAAGAACTGGATGATCTATGTAAGGGTCATTATAAGGGTGCATTTAGAAATCTGCATTTCAAGTGCAGATTTCATGTTTGAACACATTGTGTTCTTCATATTCAGTTTACAACTTTGATAAGCCACAAAACTGAGGGTCTTACTCATCTTTTGAAAGAAGTTGCTTGTGCCTGAATACAGACAGACAAATGTGTGAGGTGGTGTCTAGTTGGGGTGTCATGGGACATATTTTCAGCAATCAAGACATTGGGGAGGCCTACTTTTTTTCTCCTCTCCTAATATTAATCCATGTCAATACCAGCCAGGGAGATTTCCTTGTTAAGAAAAAATGCCTAAGGCTCAAAGCCCACATATAATATTTTTAAGCATAAGCCTTTCTATGTTTAGTTCAGTAACTTTATTCCCTTCATTTTCAGTGATGACATCAGATTTGGTCCACTCTGGCTTTCTCCCTCGCTCTGTATCTTCCCCATAACATCTTGAATATAATTTCTGTCGGCACCAGAACAAGCTTCAGTAGCATTTAATTTTATGAGGCCAAACTTTAGCTCTGTTTGTTGCATTCAATTTTGTCTGGAATCAGTCAGGGGAATCTATAGATCTTTCTAGCCAGTCTCTCTTCTGTTTTTTTTGGTGTTCATCAGAGGAGCGAATCCAACTTTTTCCCATTTAAATTCTGATTGTTAAAAATTTTATGCATTTCTCTAATAACCCCTGTGTGGACACGTATGGCCTAAAGCATAGCTTTGCTTGCACATCAGTATAGGTAGAAAATGAAATTTGTCATCTTGCCTTTATCTATTTACTGGTTGGGGGTTTTCTTCTCCTTGTAGAAAACAGGACTGATGGCCCTAATGCCAAGGCCATCCTGGAGCAGGCCCTAATGCTACTTTTAGGGGAAGACACCTGAATCCAGCTGAAACTTTTAGAAAGTAATTGAGCTCATTAAATCTATGTGCACATAGTGCTCATGTCCATAGAATAACTGGGTTTCTTTGCTTCAACCTGGACTAAGTACCTGAAAAGTTACCAGCTAATGCCAGCTCCCTGGGGTTACAACTGAAAACTCATTCTTTCTCAGAACCACCAGGCCCCAGCTAACTGATGTAAATAACCCAAAAATCTATAAAGATAGATGTTTTTACCAACTGTGTTTCTCCCAAAGCTGAAAAAAGCTCCATAGCTTTGGGGAACACAGTATGAAGTTGTTTTCTCTTTGAACACCCACCAGAAATTGCCCCAAAGTGCTCACATCAAATTAGTAGTGGGAGATAGTTTCTCCTCCTAATACTGGAATTCAAACAGGAAAGCTGTAACTTTTCTGCCCTTCGCAATGACTGTTTCCGAGAGGAAACAACTCTCATGGGATAGGAAGGCAAAAAGTCAGATGTAGGCCTCTTTGCTGCTACTTTGTTTTGCTGAAGGGGCTGTTTCTGGTTGTCATCCTGAAAATACTTCCCCTCCCCCCCTTCGGAAAACTGTTCAATATTTCTAGTTTTGATACCAATTGCCAGTAGGAAATCACTTATCAGACCAGTAGCTTTAGAAATTCAGATCAAAGGCTGAAATTGAAGTCAGAATTCAAACTCAGACCAGAAGCTGGCAACGCTACTTGGTTTACTAAGACTTTTTTCTTTATTCCTTAAGTGATTTTTTTTTCACTCTTGTTTTGTGTCCCTCCCCAGACCTATTCCGGTTTATTCTGTGTGACCATAAATCCCTACAAGTGGTTGCCTGTCTACAAGTCGGAGGTGGTTGCTGCATACAAAGGCAAGAGGCGCTCGGAGGCTCCTCCCCACATCTTCTCCATTGCTGATAACGCCTACCACGACATGCTGCGTAGTAAGTGGCACTGTTTGCTTTCAAATTTCATTTCGCTTTATTTAGCTGACGTGGTTGGTAGTGGACAGAAGTTTGTGACAGATTTTGCAATGTGCAAATACTCTACAAGCAGCAGGGACTTGGCAGTCTGTGTCTTTTTTTTACATATATATATATATAAAATTTATTTTTTTTAACTCCCCTAACTGTCCCTGTGTTACTTCTGGCAACAGTAAGCTCTGTATACGAACTGTCTGTAAGGTGCACAAATTTAGCTGTCTGAAGTGGGTGAATCCATCAGTTTGTAACAAAAACAGGGCCATGCCCCAAAGGTCTTAAAGCATTTTCCCAGCCCCCCCAAAATAAAAATAAAATAAAAAAATTACCGGCAGTTTATGCTCAGCATTCTAATGGTTATAAGATTTGTGCACTCAAAGGGTGAGGAAGGCCGGCTACCTGGGGTCCTGCGTGCACATCCCTTGCGTGAACCTGCGATGGGTCGGTGTCACACTGACCGCCGTGGGTCTGGGCGCCAACCCTGCGGCAGGGAACTCCTGATTTTCCTGTGAAATTTTCTCACCCCGACTCTCAAGTTACTGGAAGAAAAGAGAGTTTATCAGCAGCAGAGGGCAGCAGCGATGTACTCGCACCAAGTCCTGCGAGGCAACAGGGTAAATCCCACAAGAGACTTGGTGGGAACACATCCTGCTGTCGCCTGCTTTTAATAAAATGGGGAAGTGCCACAGCTGCGAGGGGACAGAAGGCACTGAGAAAAGGGGGGTGGGGGGCGGAGTGTGGCTGCAAAGAGATGCTCTTTTATCAGATTAGGGTGAAATATGGCCAGGCTGACCAATATGTAGCTTATTATGATGACTGGAATTAAAAAGCAAAATGGAATTTTAGGCTCAACAGCTTGGGAAGCTGCTATGATCTAGCAGTTGCTGAACTTAATAATATATTAAGGTTGCAAAGTGTTCTCATAAACGGAAAGTGTTTCTAATAAATGGCCAGGCCATTAATAGCAGGGACACCATAAAACTTCATTCTAGCAGCATGGCCAACTGAAGAAGAGCATGGAACAACAACGTAGCGAGGAACAACATGTGAACAAGCAGCAAAATTACTTGGGCTGATCTAGTCTTGCAGGAGCAGAAGGGTCAGATGTGAGAAAAGATGTACTCAGGAGTAAGAAAAAAACCCCACATTTTGATGACAGGAAATTACTTTCTTTATTATAGTTTCCCAGACGCAGGGAGAAAGTGCATGACTGACGGGTTTTTAATACTGACTTGAACAAAACGTGAGAGGAGGATTCAGAGCAGGGCTGGATCTTTCTCTGCTGGAGGCTGGAGTAGATGATACTAGGTTTTATGTTTCCATCTCTTCTCCATATGATTCTCTCCTGTCCTTGCAGGACTCATACTGGAATAGTTGGTACACATTTGCAATTATAATATGCAACTTGTACAGCCTACTGAAATTGTCTCTCTTCCCCCCCCCCCCCCCACAGATCGGGAGAATCAGTCTATGCTGATCACGTAAGTGCTTCTTTTTTGACTGAATTGAGACTCTCTTGCTGTGAAAAACTTAGAAGAAAAAAATCTTACTAAAACACAAGTTCAAAACTCAGCTAAATTGCCTGGAACTTTATCCAAGCCACATAACTGGCAATTTGGCCATCTGATACCTGCCTTGAGCCGCATGGGCAAGGAGTAGCTGAGGGTTTGATGGAGGCTGGCCCATATCTGATCCCCATCTGGTATTTGTTCCAAGTAGGCATGAAAACTACTCAGCAGGCAGTTAAAGAAGCTTCTTCCAGGGTTAGCCTTGCTGTGGCTGCCCTCTTTGGATAGGGAAAACTTCTTTTCAGTGTGGTTGCTCTTGCTGCGAAGTATATTTATGAATGTTGTGCAGACACATCTAAAGGGAAGGAGATAACCAAGGCAGAAAAGAAGTGGCACATCATTTACTGACAAGTATGAAAGATGGAGAGTCATGTGTCTCTACACAGGTCACATGTGCTCCTAAATAATGCCAGCAAATTACTGCAGCTTTTCTGTACATTTTCTAATGCGTTAGCTCTTTATAGGTTTACCTCAGATCCTCAGTCTGGATGTTTGTAATAAAACTTCATGCTCTCAAAGGAAGCTCAATGTAGCATACCAGATGTCTGAGCCCAGTCATGTGAAGAATTAGTTGCTGCTATCATAGACATTCACCTCTTAATTCAGTCACTTTAACATGATTTCCACTGAAATGGCCAAAAAACAGGCTGCAGAAATCAGAGTTAGTGATTCTGAGAACAGCCTGTGTGTGGAGAGGAGCTGAGAGGATGGGAGGGTGAAAGGACAAGTTACAGCTGTTTGAACAGTGCCTGTGTTACCTTCCTCTTTCCTTTAGTGGAGAATCTGGTGCTGGCAAGACTGTCAACACGAAACGTGTCATCCAGTACTTTGCCACAGTGGCAGCCTTGGGTGAACCTGGTAAAAAGAATGTAAGTCTGCTATGTTTCAGACTCCCAGGGTTTTTCTGTTGTGTACAACCAACCTCGCAAGTCTACATCCTGAACACTAAACTCTGTGCTAGACCTTAACGAGCATGATTAAGAAAAGAAACTGTTGGGAAAGGATACTGGCACTTCTCCATGGCATTACTATGAGCATGCTGTTCTGAAGGTAGAAAGGCAACGCTCATTTGAACTTGCCATGCTCCAGATGGAGCAGCAAAACCACTCCTGTTTCTGAGCAGTTACTGCTTTTTTCCTAGGAGTTTTAGTTTTTGTGTGTGTTAAGTAAGTTTCTGATTGTGTTAAAGCTGGTCAAAAGACAGGGAGACTGAAGACATTTGATTCAGTCTTCAAAATAGTCTTTAGTCTCCTTTAGTCTAGAAAATAGTCTTCAAAAGGACTAGGATTATCATTTCTCATCAAAATATCTGTTTTGTGGAAAGCTTTTTTGCCCACAAAAAAAGGAATGTTTTGACAAAAGATTTTTTTTTTAAATCAGCTTTTCTGTATTTCTCTTTATATAAGAGTGCTCTCTAAGGTTACAGTGAATACTGTATTCATGCTGCTTTTTATCTTGTGTTGCTATGAGCTTCATTGCATTTCAAGGCTTAGCACTCTTCATGGTGAATTAAGTGATTCCTATGAACTGTATTTATAAGGCCAAATTATCAGCCAGGCTTGGATTGTGTACACATAACTCACAGCACTGAAATCTAATATAGATTTAACTGAGGCCTGCAAGGCTCTTTTAACAAATGATTGAATGGTCCGGAGCCAGCTCTCTATGTGCAATGAGACTGGTGCCCATAATGGTCTCTGAAACCTGGGGTGCTCATGGAACAATTGTGCAAATAATGGATACTGCAATTGGAAGATATTCTGTGTAATTTATCAGCTCAGGTGGCTTTTTATCTTCATTATCATCATCCTTTCTTTTCAAATAATCCAACAGTTCAAGTGCAGATTGATCTAATTATCTAAAACTTTTCTCTTTGTATTTACGTCCTTTTATTCTTACCACCTGGTACTTTTCTCTGTCATGTCAGTTAGCCTTTTAGCAAAATCAGGTAGATGTTTGGAGCAGGGTTTAAAACAATGGGCTGTTCTGAGGAACAGAACTTGGGTATCTTGTGATGTATGATGAATGTGAAGTAACAGTCACATGTGCTTTTTGAAGGACTTTTCAAAAGTCCTTCTGGTGTGTTGGTGCCCACTAGACATCTAACCTTTCTAATCTGTATCTTTTGTGATGTCCTTCATGTTAGTACTCATACTCTCAATTTTCTTCTTTTTTTTTTTTTTACTCCATCATGTTCCTCTTTTGACAGCAACCAGCTACCAAAACTGGGGTAAGTCATCAGCTTTGCTATTTTATCTTTTCCATGTGAAAAGAGTAGTGGGTTCTGTCAGCCCGTGTCACAAACCTCAGCATTTCACTTTGTGTGGTTCCCCCAGTGAAGGATCCACGGAACCTAAGCAGTTAAAGCAGTTTGCTTCAGCAAACTGAAGTGTGTACAAGTGACAGTTAAGGCTTTTCTCAACTCCAAAAATCCCTAATATGATGAGCTCTGAGTGCTTTCAAATCTAATGCATCTTCCTGCTTGTCACTGTCTTCAATAGCCCCTCTCCTACACGCATCCACTTGGATGTCCCACATGCTCCACAGTACATGGGAAGATATGGTGATTTCTTGCATATGCAGATGGCATAAAATATCAAATCTACAAAGCAAAACAGTAGAGAGCAGCAGAATGTTTTAGGCATTTTAAGCACTCCTTTTTGACTCACAATCTTGCTGTTATGCTGTTCATGCAGTGCCACCCCGAGGGTGGAGCTAAATCACTTTGCTGTAGAGGCTTCTCTCTAAAAGTGAATGCATAACAAGTTGTAGTTGACACCTGAATTTGTGGCTCATAGATTTCTCAATGGTATTTCAACTTTGATTTCTAGGGAACCTTGGAGGATCAAATCATTCAAGCAAACCCAGCCCTAGAAGCTTTTGGAAATGCCAAAACCTTGAGAAATGACAACTCCTCGCGTTTTGTAAGTCTGTAACATGATGTAATGATGTCCTTTTCAACAGTGGCCAGTTAATAACATCTGTGTAATAATCCCTTCATAAATTGCTTCTCATTTTGTCCTCTAAAGTGGTTGGACCTCCACACAGTGGAAGAATAACAAAGTAGGATCTAACCAACAAAAAAATGCTGGAAGGATTAAAGATAAAAAGAAACAAAGAAAGATCCACCTTGAATAATTGTTTAAACTGTATATGATCAGTAGACAAGCCAAGCCCATCTTTATGAAGCCATTTGAACAGCAATGGCAGATCTTGCCCCAGGCTGCTTCTGCTACATAGCCTTATTTTCCTACCACATTTTCCATTAGCCTAAGTCATTCCCTCTCCCTATAATAGCTCTACTTTGCCACTAAGTGTCAGAAATACACCACAGTCCCGGCTCCCTCCCACATCTTCCTCCTCTGCAGACCCACACATGCAGCAGTACTCCTACTTTTGATCTATAACACATCTACCTTTTGGGGTGAGTGAGCTGCCCCTGGTTGTCCCTCAGTGCTTACATGACTTTGGGCCTCTCCTCATTTCCATTAGGCTTGCAGGAGAGCAATCCCCTGGGGAGCTCTGCCTCTGCCACATCTGGTTGATGTTGATTCAGAGGTCCAAAAGGAATGGCATGAGGATGACAGCCTGAGTTTGGAGCCCATGCTTCCCTAACAAATCCAGTTAGAAATTAAACTGGAGGCAGTGGAGAAGGTCAAAGGTTGTAAGCAACTGTGGAAAGCTACACAATTGTCTAAGGAGTTTTGTCAGCTGAAATGGAAATTAATTACTTTAAAAATCCAAGGAGTTTGAATATAATAAATTAAATTTAAACTACTCAATTTTTACGAAATTTGGTGGGATGAATATGCAAGTTAAAAGGGCAAAGCAGTGTAAAATCACAGCACCCTTCTCACAGAAGTAGTCCATATAAGACAGGACTGCACATTAGGAGTCAAAAAAAGGAGCTTTTGTGTCTCATGCCCAGGCTTATTGCTCTAAGTCCTGCATTACACTAAACCCACATCATGAAACTGGAAGCCACATGCATTCCTGTACCTTAGCCCAGCAGATAAGTACACAGTTATCCTTTCTCCACAAGCTGATTACATAGTTGTATGTAGAGATTTAGGCTTGGAAAAGTGTGATATCGTTGTTCAATATTTCTCATTGACAATCTGCCTGTCCAAAGTCAAGGAGTTAGCATAAACTGATTCTTTGGGCCAAATGGTTGCCTTCTAGCACTATCCTTTGTTTCCCTACTATATGCACTAATTAGAATATTCTTCTGTGTGAATTAGGGTAAATTTATCCGAATCCATTTTGGAACTACAGGCAAGCTGTCATCTGCTGATATTGAGATTTGTAAGCAGCAAATTCTTTCCTTTTTAAAAAAGTACAATTGCTATTCTGAAACCTCAGAGAGCCTTGCTCACTGAATTTCTCTTTGTGCAACTAGATTTACTGGAGAAATCCCGAGTGATTTTCCAGCAACCAGGTGAAAGAGACTATCACATCTTCTACCAAATCCTGTCAGGAAAAAAACCAGAGTTACTGGGTAAGCATTACATGGTTCTACAGCTTTTAAGAACCAACCTTTAGCTGAGTAGACAGTGGCTGAGAAGGGGGCAGGGGGCAAACCTGTGTTCAGAAAGGCCCTTAACGCTTCCCTTGAGCAAACAGAGCTTCCACTATCAAATACTCTCTTTTAAAGATGCTGTTGCAATGGCAGCAAGAGACCATTTGTCTGTGATATACTGATGCAGGTACCCTATAAACTGAAGTGATATTACTGGTTAGATTAAGGAAATAAGACTCAAACAGGACATTTAAAACATAGCATTGTAAAATCAAGAAACATCACCATGCATTTGCGTAATCCAAGGTCTAGAAACATCTGGAAAATGCTACACCTCCAAGAGCATTTGTGGTAATAAAACATTAATTATCCAGATTTTCACATATGAGGAGATTTGCTTATATGTCCATGAAGAAAAGATAGTTCCCTCTTTCTGAGCCAAGTGCAGAAACTGACATCCTAGCAGAGGATGCAAAGCTGCCTCCCACTGATTGTGTGGTGTTTACCCCTTTCAAGTCTTCCCTGGCTGAGAGCGGTCCCACAGACCTGCTGGAGAAGAGTAGAGAGCAGATGAGGTCTCTCCGCTCCCATCTCCAAGTGCTTTGAATAAATCCTTCAGTAATTATTTAAGTGATGTGGTTTGCTGACTTTAATTTGTGCTCTGAAGAAACACACTTCATAAAATACATTGAAGAGTCACTTTATTGCTGCACTAAACTGCTACTAAGCCATAGCAATCATAAGCTGGTTTGAAGTCTTATTATCCTGATAGCGCGTGGTCAAGTCTCTAACCCTCTTAGCTTTTACATGGTCTAATTAATGACGATTACGGGAAAGATTTCAAGGAAGCATTGCACTGACGTTCCTGTGTGAATCTTTGTGCTGGAAAAGTATGCCTTTTCTCAAAACTGTCTGTCCGTCTGTCTGTGTCCTCTTCATCAACGCACAACTTTGTGGCCAGCAGGAGCATGTCTGCAGGCTCTTAAAGAGGCCGAAACCAATGGGGACTTCTGTTTTGTAGACAATCAATATACGCATTTGTATATAAACACATACATATCTAAATATAGGTAAATACAAATGCAGAAAAATATAAATGTAGATAAAGGAATACATAACATAGTGCCTTCATAGCAAAATAACACAGAGAATATGATTTTATATACACATATACTGATAGACATATATATTTACATACATATGTGGAACATGTAGGTATATATGTATGTAAATAAAAGATTGAAATCTAGACGAAACCTTGGTCTGCTGAGCGTGGGTGAAACTTTTGTGGTGTTTTAGGGAAGCAGGACTCTCCCTGTAGTTTTGGAGCCAGATAGCTTTTTAGAAAGCAAATCTGTATTTTGGGGGGTTTGATGTGAAGGAAAAGAGGAGAGAAAGTGAGAGACATATTTTGACTTTTGTTCATCAAGAGTCAAGTATCACGTGCAAAGAGTCCTGTAAGTTGCTGGTTTTTGAGTCTGTTATAAGAGAGGAGAACCATGCCCATTGTCCCTGTCTTGGATCATACCAAAATGTTTTTCTCCTCTGTACTTAGATGGGATTTTTACCCCCACAGGTATGCAAGGCAGAAAGTAGGGCTATACAAGAAATTATGAACTCAGTATACTGCTAAACATGCTTAATAGATGTTTATGCAGTATTCTCACATTCTTTTTAGTTATCCTCTCTCTAAATCTTGGTCTCCAGACTGGAATAGTAGAACGAGAGAGTTCGTTGCCACCCAGAAGTTGTGAAAAAAAAAAACAAAAAGCCACAGAAAAGAAACTTTACACACAGTTGTGCAGAGACAAATGTATGTCAGAGTTGATCTTTCTATCTCCTTTTTTTTTTTTTCTTGATATCCTGAATGGATGGCAGTTTTGACCTTGGCAGTTCTTTTACAGATATGCTACTGGTATCTACCAACCCATATGACTACCACTTTTGCTCCCAAGGAGTAGTTACAGTGGACAACTTGGATGATGGAGAAGAATTGTTGGCAACAGATGTAAGTCTGTGTCGATTTGACTTTGTGCTGCACAGATTAGATGCGTGTGGGGAGGGAAAATGCTGGCAGGAGCCTAACTTCTGTCACTGAAACTATTGGACTGACATGAAAGTAGAAATGCGCCTAAATTGCATTCATACTATGAAGCATGAGGCCTGATAAACTATTATGCTTTTGAATCTGGCCTTGCTCCATGTAATGCCCATGGGCACAATACTCATAATTTTGGTATATAAAATGCGAGACAAAGGGAGCTCTCCTCCTGCTCCCCAGCCACTGCTGGGTCTTCATGGTGTTCCAGCCGCTGCGTTGTGAGATGTAACCCTTGGCAGGTTAGCAATAGCTGCCTGCCATGCAAAGACAGATTGCGGGGCTGCAAAATGCTGTTGCTTTCGAATAGGGAAGTGACAAAATATCCATGTTTCCTTTTCACAGCAAGCCATGGACATCTTGGGATTTGTGCCTGATGAGAAGTCAGGTTCCTACAAGCTCACAGGTGCCATCATGCACTTCGGGAACATGAAATTCAAACAAAGACCCAGAGAAGAGCAGGCAGAGGCTGATGGCACTGAAAGTAAGAATAACTAACTCCTTACCTTCCAAAGTCTGGCATGTGTCAGACTGTGTAGAGGAAGAAAACGCCTGTTTGCTTTGATCTTATGCAATGTAGCTCCTGCTTAGCCAAGTGTGCTGTGCTTTATTTGTAGCAGTGGCTTGTTCAGTGGTGGGTAATGTTGCTTAGTAGAAGGTGAATAGACACAGCCAGGGTAATCCAATGACATTCCATTTTTGTCACCATTTGAACAAAATGGTTGTAAAAAGTTGTTGCCTTAGCTTTCTCTTTCATGTCTTCACATCTTGCTTCTATGCTTCCTCTTGCACCTGAAACAGTCTATAACCAGTGTGGAGATACATCCTTTTCCCTATAGCTGAAGAGTTTCCCAAGTGTGATTCTTGCCGCAATTGGTGTCTAAGGTAGCTAGATGGCCTTCTTTACCACAAGGCAGAGTACAGACACCCCTAGCACAAATCATTAAAAGAAAAAGTCTTTATCCAGTTTCTCTTTGGAAGGGGATGTGCTAAATATTTTTTTATTGGCTAGGCATGTTTCCATGTAGAAGTTCAAAGCCAGTTGAAACTTTGCTTCTTTTGATCAGGTGCTGACAAAGCTGCCTACCTAATGGGAATCAACTCCTCTGATTTGATTAAGGGTTTATTGCACCCTAGAGTGAAGGTTGGCAACGAGTATGTGACCAAAGGTCAAAGTGTTGAACAGGTAAGGAGAAGCTCTTAGGGTATATGGATACCTATCCCGCAAGCCTTGAGCATTCATCTGTAACATCTCAGAGAGACAGACAGCTGCTAGAAATATTGACATGTACCTCTAGTAGTTGTTCTCATTTTATATCCCCGAACTTGAGGACACAGATAATGAAGTGCAAGGAATTGCTAGAGACTGATAAAGGAATAGTGTCCGGCTCTGCCTTTGATAGGATTGTTTTTGTGATGTGTTAATAGCAGCCACTCAAGGAAGCCAGGTGCAGTAAAACCACAGGGGGCTTGATATCTAATTCTAGATGAGAATAGTTACCTAGAAGAGTTGAGCCATGGATAATTTATTCACTCATCACTCATTCATTATTCATGTAATTTTAAGCACTGTGTGACCTCAATCAGCTAAAGGCAATATCCACTTAAAGATATCTCTTAACTTAGGAAACAAAAGTCCTTGGGTTAGCACCGCTAGAGGTGTTGTAGCAGTATTGTAGAAGATACTGAAGCAATTTGGTTACAATGAAAATTGTTTTATGACAGGCTGTGGTACAGTCTCAAAAGCTAGAAAACTGCTGGGGAGAGGTCTGTCCTATCCATGTAGTCATGCATACACTAAAGAGACTTTTGACAGACTTTTCCTATTGCCTGCTTATGCTGTAGCGTCCCTCAAAAATTAGAAGCAAGTGGCAATGAGTAACTTGACCACAGACCTCCTCTATTCTGGCAGTAGGTCTAGACATCATGGCTGGCATCCAGCCCGTGAGGTTTCTGGTACCTAACTTCCACGGCAATGTAAGGGATTAAAACATTTGCAACTCACTGTCCAGCTGTTTCCCAAGAGGCACTTTACTAGCACTTTATCTACATGTTAGTATATACATGTATACATGACCAAAATGTGAAGAAAAGTCAGCATAGATAACAGGAGAAGCTGGGTGATGTATCATGTATTCCTTGGTGATTATGAGAACCATTGTGAAAAACCATAAATAGGGATTGAAACTGGCTACTGCACTGAAATCCTTGTGTTCCACAGTGAATTCTGTTCCACACAGTGGTATTTTGAAACATGTATTCTAGGTTTTGTATGCTGTTGGAGCCTTATCTAAGGCAGTGTATGATCGAATGTTCAAGTGGCTGGTGGTCCGTATCAACAAGACCTTGGACACTAAACTGCCAAGACAGTTCTTCATTGGAGTCCTGGATATTGCTGGGTTTGAAATCTTTGATGTAAGTATTAATATGCAAGGACTTGATGGAAGAACATAAAGGATAACAAGTGATAGCTCTTGGGTGGGTATTTCTTTTTCTAAAGGAATAGAAAGCAAAGTGCTGAGAAAGTTGTAAAGCAAATAGTATACATGATTCTACAAGGTTTTTCCATTAATAGATGTAGAAAACACTCACCACTCACAGTTGGACATGCTGATAGTTCCTGGGGAGGAAGAAGGTGGCAACCTTTAGTAGAGATGACATTTCACATTCTCTGGGTTGTATTTTAGGACAATGCATTGTTCCCACTCTTTCTCTTTAGAGAAAGCATCTTTCATAGGGTATGATATTTCCTCCTCTTTGTATCTCAATATGAGATATATCTTCATCTCAATAAAAGAAAGAAATTTTTTACAAGGAGAACAATCACTCACTAGAACAACCTCCCCCGGGGCGTAGTAGAGCCCCCATCACTGGAGGTCTTCCAAGATGCGATTGGACAGGGTGATAGACAATCTCATCCAGACTCCCTCTCCCACAAAAGGTTGGATCTTTCAAGATCTCCTCCAACCTGGGCTGTTCTGTAATTCTATCATTGTCATCGACAAGTGCATGTGAGAAAAGCAGGTCACAACTTCTGTTTTTCGGAATCTATTCAAGATAAGTGCTTAATGCTGTCGCTGCTATGTGTTGTTCTCTCTATGCAGCAGAGCAGAGAGAACATTGGCTCTGCGTTACAGGACTGGTGTGGCATGCTGCTGAAGGAAAGTCTCTCATGCATCCTGAGAGACTTGAACAATCTGGGCATCCTCACACTTTAGAGGAGGGCGCATGAGGCAGCCAGCAACCTGCTACTGAACTTCCCCCTCCTTTGCTTTCAGTGTTACACTCAGTAATTTCTCAACCAGTCACTGTTTAGAAGGTTTTAGATGTAAACAGTTTCCTTCTTGCTATTCCACCAAGACTTACCCTAGCCAACTGTGGTGCAAGTGCTTCTTTTTTATCTCCTTTTGCAGTTTAACAGCTTTGAGCAACTCTGCATCAATTACACTAATGAGAAACTGCAACAGTTTTTCAATCATCATATGTTTGTCCTGGAACAAGAAGAGTATAAGAAGGAAGGCATTGATTGGGTATTCATTGATTTTGGCATGGACTTGCAAGCCTGCATTGATTTAATTGAGAAGGTATGTGCAGGAGTGCTAAGGTATATTTAATGACTTGGTTTTATTCATGATAGTCCTTTGGAGATGTCCTCATGTCCCAGTGAACAGAACAGGATAAACAGCAGGACAAGCTTCTTGCTTTTCTACATGCAATACAGAATCAAAAGAAAATCAGTATTTGTAGCATTTGTGGCAACTTGGCTTGACCTCCATAAGTTTTAGATACCTTATGGAGGCAACAGTAAACAGAAGCTGTAACTGTTAATTTGAATGACTGTATAATTTTCCTTGGTTTTTAGTTCTTCCTCTATCCCTACTGCTCTTCCATTTACTTTGGTCCACATATGCTTAACATCAAACTTACTTGTCAGCTTTTCAGGGCAAATAATAAGTTTCAGTCACATGCCCTGTGAGGCTCCTGTTTCTTACTTTACATGTTGATGTGTGAAGTCCTTAATGCTCTTCTTCCTAGCCTTGGAGCTATTGCTTCCCTCTCACCGCTTCCCCAGCATGGGGTAGGATGTCCTCACATGATCCTAGTCCCTAAAAATCTGTCCAGTGCTAGGAAGTTCATCTTTTACTGAGGGACAAATAGTAAAATGCTACTTGGTCCACCTGCCTTGAAAGGTAAATCAAACCCTTTTTGGAAGTCATTATAAAGCTTCCTAAGGCAGAGGTGACATACTGAATGGTCAAAGGTGTGGTTATTATTTTAACAGAATAGTCAAAGGCTTCCTCCTCAGGACGAGAAGAAATTCTGCAGACTTAAAATTCCATCAGATCAAACTTAAAGGCTGCAAAGCTACTGAAATCAAGAAGCCTATGCATTTTCCAACAAAGATGTTCTTAAATCCACAGCCATTGGGAATCCTGTCTATCCTTGAAGAGGAATGTATGTTCCCAAAAGCTACAGATATGACATTCAAAGCCAAACTCTACGACAATCATCTTGGCAAGTCACCTAACTTACAGAAGCCCAGGCCTGATAAGAAAAGGAAATATGAAGCTCACTTTGAACTTCTTCATTATGCTGGTGCAGTAAGTTCCCCTGCTGACGGGTAGGCTTTGTATTAGAGATCTTCCAGGTGGGGTGTAGCCTATAACATGCAACAAAGGAGGGCAGGAAGGATGAAGAGGGGAAGAAAGTAACAGTGAGGAGTGAAAGCAGACATCTACCCTCTCTGCACAAGTATTGCAATACAGTAAGATGCCACCAGACTCCAGAACATCTGATCCTTGGATACACCAAAAAAAATGAAACAAGTGGAGGAAAGTTAACAGTGCTTTTGCTGAAAAATATGCCTTGCCTTTATCACTTTTCCAACAATCAGACTCAGACTGGTGATTAAACAGTAGCAGCATCTAACTTTCCATCTTGGTTCTCTGTACAAATGAACTGAGTAATTTCTGCCTAAATTTCAGGGATTTTTTTTTTTTTAAAAAAAAAGATTTGGCATCACGACCTCTCAATTTGGCATTGAGAGGTCGTGGAGTCCCCCTCTCTGGAGATTTTCAAGACCCACCTGGATGCAGTCCTGAGTCTTGTGCTCTGGGCAACCCTGCTTTAGCAGGGGAGTTGGACTGGATGATCTCTAGAGCTCACTTCCATCTCTGTCAAATCCGTGAATCCATTAATCACTTTTTACTCATGTTAGAACCAATGTGCCAAGAGAAATGTGGCTAATTCTGATGTGAAGGTTTAGTTAACAGGCCTGATGATGATGGGGTGAAAGGGAAAATACAATCCAGTACTATGACACCTGAGCCAAAATGTGCCCAATTTCAAAGCTCTGTTTTCAGACCAGATGGACAAAAAGGATTTGAGAGGGACATAGGAAATCTGTTATCAAACTAGAGTTGATATGAAGCCTCAGCACAGCTGAGCTGGAACCTACCTGATGCTGTTAATTTCAAATTATAATTGAACATTAAGCTAATTTTGTATGCATTAAGATAAATAATGCCCATCTTGCTCTTTATCTGTAGTTGATAATGTATTCAGCAAAGAAAATTAGAATTTTTGTCCCCTTGTGGTACTAATAATGGAACATATTTTCCCACTAAGAGCTGTGCCAAAGTCCAGGAGTTAGATTTAATTTTAATGATTAAATTTCTGTGAGAAAATCTTGATTACTCCAGTGTAGTCTGCTATTGTGAAGTGAAATTATTCCTTGCATACTTTATAAGTTCAGCACTTATTAGTAGGCTTCCTGGAACACTGGTGATGTAGTATCTCTACAGCCAACCACATGGAGTTCATGAGAAGATGTAGGGACCAGATAGTTTGGAAGGGGCGTGCAGGATTCAAAAGGTACTTATTAGGAAGAGAGTTTTGGGAATTAGGAAGCAGAGAATTGGAGGGGAAGTGATGAAAAACTGTGTGGCTGGTACTGCTCAGAGCGCAGCACTTTACAAAAGGTCACTGGTTTCAAGGCAAACCATAAAGGACTACTGACTCCCCTGAAGGGGAACATTTGCAACCTCTGGTTTGTTTTCAATGTCTTGCTGTAGGTTCCCTATAACATCATTGGGTGGCTTGAGAAGAACAAAGACCCGCTTAATGAAACCGTAGTAGGTATTTTCCAAAAGTCATCCAACAAACTCCTGGCAAGCTTGTTTGAAAGCTACGTCGGCGCTGACAGTGGTAAGCAGAATCAACTCACATGGGTTTTCTTTCATTTCTGGAATGTGTGCTTGGCAATGAATTTCAGAAACAAAACAATTCTCTCAACTGCAATTGACTCAATGCTAAATGAGGCAGTGACTAATTATTTAGATGTGCACAGCATCTGGAGGAGTTTGCCAGTGCTACAAGGAGGCCATTAACTCAGCTAGTTTGAATGCCTAATACCTCTGAGCAGTTTTGGCAAGGAAGTCTGCGTGTTGTGAACACTCCAGGGGGAGTTTGAGCATGCAAGTGTTCAGATATGCATACAAGTGTTGCATAAAAAATTGTGTACGTAAATACCTATGAACAAGAACAGCTCTTGTTACCCATACTGTAGTCCTCCTTGCTAGCCATCCTGAATTAAATAAGAAATATAAAGTTTAAGAGTGAGTTTGGGAATATTTTGTTGGATTGGTGGCAAATAGGCACTGAAGGTACCTGAACACCATTCCACATTGGCCGAAGTAGATGATTTTGCCAACACATCTTCCTTTTTTGCTTGCTGGGTTGTGAGGGTTTTTTTCTGTTTAGCAAGACTAGTGTATGTCTGAGAACGTACTTAAGCTGTATGCATTCCACAGAATTGTTTTTTTTGTGAGAAGGCAAGTAGCAAGCATCCAGAAAATTGATCTTAAGTAAGTAAGACTGGAATTCATTACAAAGATGTAGCTCTTATGTCCTGAAGTTGCAATCACTTACAACCTATTTATTAGTAACCTTATTTCTATAGATGTGGTTGGCATGAACCGTAAGACCCTTTCTGAGGAAGTAAGCAGGCTGCAGACTTCATAATGTGAATAAGAGATGGAGCTGAATGTAAATATCAAAAATCCTGCCAGTAGCAAATTCTTGCAAGTTAACAACTGCTGATTTGCCTGTGGATATTCCTGCCAGTCAGAATACTACCTTGCTTTTCCTCGGTGTCAGGAGAAAAGAACAGCCTGTCCAGATTAGCTTCTTCCAGTCTCGGCAGTGTCACTTTCAAAAGAGGGAAAGGCTGTGGATAATTGAATAAAGCTCATTGCACCCTTCACTTCTCCTTTTATGCTGACTGTTGTTGACAGGTGACAGAATGCTAGACCTCCCGGGAATGATCTAATGGTCTGGTGTTTAGAAGGCCGCAGCTATTGTCATACATTTTTGGGTCATGTTTGGCTCTTGTGAAACTTCATAAAGGTCATGTCAGAATCTAGCATTCCTTTGGAGGATCTGAATGATTTTGACTCTGAAGCTTTAAGCAAGATTCAGGGGATGCAAAGCTACTATATCTAAAATTACAAAATAAATATTCATTTCCCTCTATTCTGGACAAATATTACTTGCTCAAGTTCAGTGACTGCATAGCAGACATAAGAATCAGTACAATGTAAAGTATATATTTTCCCTAAGCATTACTTTTCTTCATCGTCTCACCCAGATCTATAGGCTTTTTAACGAACTACAACTGACTCTATTTTGTTAAAATTTATTTTTCTGCCCTTTTCATATTTGTGGACTTTGTGCATAACAAGTGATGTTGTGTAGATCTGAAATGCAAATGCAATCCAGAAAGCTTACAGTGGTCTTTGACAAAAATCCTAAGCGTGGACAGAGCACTGCAACTTGTGATATATCACACTGGATGTTCAGAATGTTTTGTATAATATTTGAGCAATCAGAGCCATCAAGTCATTAGCTATGCTTTTCATTCAAAGGAAGTTGTGCTATTGAAACAGTTTGTCTGTCTCTCGTGCTCTGCCTGTACCCCTTACTAAGATACAGATTGGTTTTTTTTTTATTTCTTTTTTTTTTCCTTAGCTGACCAGGGTGGAGAAAAGAAACGCAAGAAAGGTGCTTCTTTTCAAACAGTGTCCTCATTGCACAAGGTTTGTTTGCCTCTCCTCATGTGATGGTTTGAGTTAAGAAAGTACATTGAAGAGGAATGTTAAGGATTGATTGGACAAAAAGAATTTAAATTGAACATCAGAGTTTGATTTGAGGCTTGGGTTGCTGCCCTTGGCTAAGTGAATATATTGATATTAAAACTATATATGTGAGGGACTGCTCCATTTTATCTTCTTTGAACATCCAAGAGATGAAGCGTTTTCAATTTTATTTGAGAAAGTTTCACAAAATCTTGTGAACAACCTTTATCACTTATTGCTTCATGCATGTCTGTGGAACAGGAACTGATTGATTGCAAGTAATTTGCTAGTCCCTATCTGATTGCTCTTTGTAATTGGATCCTGGGGTTAGAGCAGTCATGGAGAACAGAAGTTGTTGAATGGAGTGTCATATGGCCTCTTTTTCCCTGAGTAATTCCCTTCAACTGGGACTGGCATGTGCTTCTGATGGAAGCTGTCACTAGGATCACCCCTGTGGAAACATGGGAGCTTTAATTTACCATTAGCACAATTTATTCTGGGTAGCATTGAGGAAGCTGTAATGTAGGAAAAGCTCAGGTAGGGAAAGAAGCAGTTATCTGCCACTAGTCATGTTGTTTTATCTTGTTTGGAAGTACTCCTCGTGAAAGCAAGCCATGAGCTGCACCTTACCAGCTGAAGAAGCGTTAAGATAGCTGAGGGATCACTCAGACAGTAATTTAATAACCCACAAATAGAAGCCCACTTTCCAGCACGCAAGGAGCTGCTCAGTACCCAGACCGAATTGTCTCACTTACTGTCCTCACTGGCACATGAGAAATTTTCTGTTTGAAAGTAATTATTATTACACCTCCAAAGGTCTTCATTTTCTGCTTACTAGACAAAACACTTTCCGCAGAGCTTGGTGATCACTGGTAGGCACTGAATGGTT
The DNA here is from genome assembly GCA_026546715.1 of Gallinago undulata. Lineage (NCBI taxonomy): Eukaryota > Metazoa > Chordata > Aves > Charadriiformes > Scolopacidae > Gallinago > Gallinago undulata. The sequence goes on along the minus strand of JAOTQQ010000001.1, from coordinate 91,781,755 downwards.
GGCTTCTTCTAAGTTAGCTTGCTGCCTGCCTGGGAGGTGTCTGGTTAAGATTGATAAAGGAAAAATGTTTGGCCAGTAACTAGCTAAGGAAGCCTAACTTTTAGGAGGAACAGATGGGAAAGGTGAACTATCCTCACTGAGCCAGGCAGTGACTAGGCAAAAATGCATTTGGCTTTACAGAAATGCTCCACAGGATGATACTGCATCTTGCTTGCTGTTCATCTTGTTTCTGACATTTCTGGGGTTGTAAGTAAAACATGTGTCTTCTTAAGACTTTGCTAAAACTGATGTCAATTCCTATAATAAAGTTAACTCATACTTTGGTTTATTTGAACACAGGTCTCTGTAATATTTTGGGCAAGCTTATAATTTTGTTGGAGACTATTTAGAGAGATGAATTTAATAAACTTAACCACTGACAAACCAAAGAAATAAGTGACAGGAATTCCACTAAACCGATAAAGCTAATTGTGTTTTTAATATGTTTGTTCTAGGAAAATTTAAATAAGCTGATGACTAACCTAAAATCTACAGCCCCTCACTTTGTACGATGCATTATCCCCAATGAATCAAAAACTCCAGGTATGGAAAACACAACAGGCTTAAAATTTTAGTATATTTGAACTATTCATTCCCATACTTACTTCCAAGTCACCAGATTGTACTTAAATACTGTCTGTCTTGTTCACCTTATCCAATAGTGTTGCTCTTTCAGGACATGACACCTCATATTTTCCAGTTCTCTCAGTGAAACAAAGATTAAGCCCTTTGGAGAAGTTCCTTTTAATTTAGCCTTGTTTTTCCCCTGTAGGTGAAATGGATGCTTTCCTTGTCTTGCATCAGCTCCGCTGTAATGGTGTCCTGGAAGGCATCCGCATTTGCCGTAAGGGTTTCCCTAACAGAGTGCTTTACGCTGACTTTAAACAAAGGTAATGCAGAGCTGTGTTGTCTCCTGTCCTAACCCATCAGTCAAAATGTCTCCTCATTTTAATTTGAGGTATATTATTCCATTCAAGTTTATTTTCCATTCAGTTTGCCTGAACATGGAAGGCAGAATTCTGCTCTATGTTGTGGCTGTGTAGATGCAAAGTAGGAAATTACCCTAGGTGACTTTTTACTTTAGTTTCTTTAAGTTTTGGGTGGTAAAAACAACAACAACAACAACAAAGAACAGGCAGAATCTAGGTCAATTTTACTCATTGCTCATCTGTTATTAACAGGTACCGCATTCTGAATCCAGGCGCAATCCCGGAGGATACATTTGTGGATAGCAGAAAAGCTGCTGAAAAACTGCTGGCATCTTTAGATGTTGACCATAACCAATATCGTTTTGGACACACCAAGGTAACCAGAGAAGACTATCACTGCTCATATAAAGAGAAATTTATTCGATCTAATATCTGATTTGCAGAGTAGGACATTATGCAATTTCCGGCGGTGGCGATTAGTGAAGAGTTAATAATACAAGGAACCAGCAATATAGCAGCAAAGTGATGTTAATTTTTAAGCTGTGCTAGAGGAATTTTATTTCTCTGTCTCAAGCTCCCACAGAGCTTTTATTACAGCAACACTAGAACTGGACACAGCAGCAGCTGATGCTCTCTATGCCCCCCAGTAAAACAAAACCTTATTTAATATAATATAGGTGCACTCAAACACAAGATCGGCTGCAGCTTTTGAAATGAGGCCATGCGCAATTATGACATGATCCCATTAACAGAGATCTCTGGGAGTTGAGAGCTGTGGTTCAGCTGACCTGCTTTGAACCCTGCCACAGTTGAAAAGTACTGTGGCAATAAAAATGTGGCAATAAAATAGTTTGGCCTATTCAAAACTGGAGAGATGACACCTGACTTTAAAATGACCTCAGAACTGTACAGTGCAGTCCCTGATGCAAGTAGTATTTGGCCCTCTATACTCTTTCACTTCATAATGTGTCAATAAAAATACCGTTCTTCTGAAAGATTTCAATGTGGTCAGTGTAATTCTGGAATAAAATGATTTGTTATGGTGCACGTACCAGGTGTTCTTCAAGGCTGGTCTCTTGGGCCATCTAGAAGAAATGAGGGATGAGAGACTTGCAAAAATCTTAACGATGATCCAGGCAAGAGCACGTGGAAGACTGATGCGGATTGAGTTTCAGAAGATAGTGGAGCGCAGGTAGGAAGTCATCCCCTTAAATCTTAGTGGATAATAGTCATTACCATTTAATTATATATTGAATAGAGCCATTATTACATTCCCTAAGGCTATAGATAACCCTAAATTTAAGGTTTAAAGTGGGTGTATGCACCAAAAATAATAGCAACTGTATATTAGTTGCCTGCAGCTATGGCAAAAATTAGATTTGGAAATTTTTCATGTCCATGAAAATCAAGGGATATGGAGGAAATTTCTTGTATATCTTGGAACCTAGTACAAGTTCCTAATATTACTGAGAACAAAGCCACAAAACTGACTGAGAATGAAAAAAAAAAATAAATCTCATTTTCTCAATTCAGGCTAAGCCTTAGAGAATTTTGCTTGTTGTCTTCTCAAACCAGGGATGCCCTTCTTGTAATTCAGTGGAACATCCGTGCTTTTATGGCTGTGAAGAACTGGCCCTGGATGAAGCTTTTCTTTAAGATCAAACCTCTTCTGAAGTCTGCAGAAACTGAAAAGGAGATGGCCAATATGAAGGAAGAGTTCTTGAAACTGAAGGAGGCCCTGGAAAAATCTGAAGCCAGGAGAAAGGAACTTGAAGAAAAACAAGTCTCTCTAGTTCAAGAAAAAAACGATTTGCTTCTCCAGCTCCAAGCTGTGAGTAGACACATATATTCATATATTTATTAGATGTTCTTTGAAAATCAAGGACTTATAAGACTTGTTAGTGCAATTCAGTTAAAATAAGCTGTTGGTCTTGTCAGTCTTGCAAAAAATGAGAGTGGATATAAATTCTCATGTTCTAGCATATAACTAGGTGGGCTAGAAATGCAAATTCTAGCCAGTTCTGTCAAAGGCAATGTCCGTGTCAGATGTGGAAGCAGTTGTATATGGGACTAGTCATGCTCACCACTGTCGCATCCTGCTCTGTTAATTACTTGTTGGTCTTCTCTTCTGAAATCAGGAGTAGGAAATTTTCCTTATGCTGTTCTGTAGTGTTGGATCAGGCTCTCTTACCACTTAAAGGATAAGGGGAAAGTGAGGAAGAAAAAAGGCCAGGCAGTCATTGCCGTTCTCTTTCTTGTGCCACACCAGGAGCAAGACACTCTGGCAGATGCCGAGGAACGATGCGACTTGTTGATTAAATCCAAGATTCAGCTGGAGGCCAAAGTCAAAGAACTGACGGAGCGGGTTGAGGACGAGGAGGAGATGAATTCTGAGCTTACTTCTAAGAAGAGAAAACTGGAAGATGAGTGCTCTGAACTCAAGAAGGATATTGATGATCTTGAAATAACACTTGCAAAAGTAGAGAAAGAGAAGCATGCTACGGAAAATAAGGTACTTTTAGAACTTCACCATATATTCAAAAGAGATTGGGCATGGATTACCTTTATGACAAGAGCTACTGGTCTTCTGATGGTTTTACGCTGTCTATTACACACCAAAGGATCAGTTTATACAGAGTTATTTGGCTTTATGAGGGGAAAAAAAATTAACTCCGGGTCTAAGTTTTCCTTTTTCTGAAGTGAGTTTTGCCGCACTTCAGCTAAAGAATTATGTCTAGTTTGGGCATTTTTAAGTAAACGATTTTCTGGTTTTTAAGTAAACAATTTTCTTCTGTAACCATGAGTTCTTCCAGCTCTTCTTCTTAGAGTCTGTAAATGTAAAGCTCATCTCCTACTTGTTCCAGAGAGAATCAGAAGCTGAAGCTGAAGTCCACCACAATGGGAGTGAAACTTGAAAAGAAATTAGTACATTTGAAAGAATGTACTAAACCCTCACAAGGACTGGCACACATTGGCTCCCTTGAGGGCAATTTCACTAAAGAAGCCACATGGGGCTGGGGGTGGAGAGAGATCCCTTTCTTTCCACTGTCTTCCTGCATAAAAAACTTGCTACAGACAGCCATTTGAGCCAGATTATGATAAATCCTTGCTTCAAAGTCTCACAAATACATCTTCCTTTCTCACACAGGTCAAAAATCTGACAGAAGAAATGGCAACTCTTGATGAGAATATCAGCAAACTTACTAAGGAGAAAAAGTCCTTGCAGGAAGCTCATCAGCAAGTTCTGGATGACCTACAAGCAGAGGAAGACAAGGTCAACACACTGAGCAAAGCTAAAGTGAAACTGGAACAGCAAGTGGATGATGTAAGCTGGCTCTGCCTTCATGTTTCCCCGGGGTTATTTGTCCACCACTTACAGTTTTCGTGAGTCTGAAATGTTGCAAAGCTTTGAAATATATTCCTGTCATTTTAGAAATGACCACGGAGTTAGAAATACAGTCTTTGTACTGTCTGTGAAAGGCATAATTATAGAAACACTATAAAACTTTATCTGTGTAGTTCAGCCTTTGAAAGGAGTGCATTAACAAGGGAAAATCCACTCTGAATTTGCAAGGTAACCAGCACGAAGTCAAACAGAACTTTGCCACTAAGAGGACTGTAATGCTTGCACAAATGTAAAGCACGGACTAACCCTTACGTTATATTTTTTTAGACCATATGCCCACTGGCTTCTCGAAAACAAAAAATGTAAAATGGGATGCTTGTACTTAAGTACCTCTGCTTTGCAACTTGCTATAGCTCAGCATGGAACTGGGCTCAGCATATATCTGACTTGTAAACCGTCTGTGTTCAATATATTTAATAAGTGACTTTGTTCCTAAAGCTTGAGGGCTCACTTGAACAAGAGAAGAAAGTGAGGATGGATCTGGAAAGGGCAAAACGCAAGCTGGAAGGGGATTTGAAGTTGACTCAAGAGAGTGTCATGGACTTGGAAAATGATAAGCTGCAGATGGAAGAAAAGCTAAAAAAGTAAGAGACTGATTCTGTTGTACAAAATAAAGCAGCAGAGTTACCACTGTCATTTCAGAGCCTTCAAGTATGTTATCCTGCTCTGATGGTAGCTAAAAGGAAATTCCATGAGGAGAGAGTGTGTTGCCAAGGAGGGAGGGCAAATCACTCTTACTTGTGCACAGTATAGCCAAAACATTAGAATATATTACACTTTCCAGCATTTAAAAAAAAAAAGTTATTCATGTTTTTCACTGCTTAGAGAAAGCTGAAGCAAGTTTCTAAAAAGTTGTCCATCCTAACTAGCTATGGCAATATTGTTGAAAGGCCTGACTCTTAAATATATTTTTCCATTGAGTTAAAAATAATGTTACTTTTGTATGATACAAAGAAGCAGAATTGTAATTGCAGAATTTCATACAGAGTCTTGACTTGGAAACCACTGCTCAGCGGAAAATGTGTTTTCATGCAAATACATGTACATGAGGATTGCTTTCATTTTTAGATACGCTAGAATTTTTATTGAACAATTCTTTAAATATTGCAAAAGCCTAACTTGAAGCTACAGGCAAAATTGTGACATTCTGATTTTCCTTTCTGTGGCAGGAAAGAATTTGAAATGAGCCAGCTGAATTCCAAGATAGAAGATGAACAAGCTATAGTGATGCAGCTGCAGAAGAAGATCAAGGAGCTTCAGGTAAGCTTGCTTCTTTCTCATGTATCCTAGCATAAGCAGCTTGGCTTTGAGACCCAAAGTGCCAACCTGTAGCTTCCCAGACTGATCCCTTTTTCCCTCAGGATGCTAGTTCTGTAGTGATTCCTTCACAGTATCAGGACATATAATCTCAGAATGCTAGTGGTTTCAGGCAAGGCAGAAAGGCTTGGTGTTTTGTTTTTAAGCAAGTAATATTGTTCCAAACCATGGAGCTGAGGGTGGATACTGGGGAGGAGTTCAGCAGTCCTAAGCCTGGATTTGAAATTTAGGGGAAGGGCTGAAATGCACAGGAAATTTTCAGCAGAAACAAACAGGCCAAAGAAAGTCAGCACAGTCAAAACAAAAATGTCTTAACCCAAAACATCAGCTCTGCTTTTTTTGTAAATGAAGAACATTTGCAGAACTTGGACATGAAGTGTAGATTGGTCAACATAACTGTTTCATAAAAAAGACTGATAGCAATGAATATTCATTATTCATGCAATTCTACACACTGCTGTATTTGAAATCCTGTCTTAGCACTCTAGAGAGAGGTTACTTCAGGCACAGAGCTCTTAAAATGGGAACAAAGAGTCCATCCCCTTCAATGACAATTTGTTCCTGCTACTCCTACTATCAAATAACTTATTTCATGTACTTCAACTGGATGTCAAGTACATAAGGTCAGTGTACCTGACCTAAATGTCTCAAAATCAAACTTGGAGAGCAATCTGCTGTGAGAAAGATGTGACTCATTATTCTTACTCTAGCTCAAGAGCTGATTTATGGGCACAAATGGCCAAGTTGCTGTCCTTCTACCTGTGTTGTAAATTGTGGGCTGGTAGAGGGTTTAAGAATTTGTAAGATGCTTCAAGGTATTCCAATGGGAGTCATCATGAAGGTGACCCAAAGGTGCTCATGTCTCTTTGATAGGCTCGTATAGAAGAACTTGAAGAGGAGTTGGAAGCAGAAAGAGCTGCTCGAGCCAAGGTGGAAAAGCAGAGATCCGATTTGTCCCGAGAGCTGGAGGAATTAAGTGAGCGACTTGAGGAGGCTGGGGGAGCCACAGCTGCCCAGCTGGAGATGAACAAGAAACGTGAGGCGGAGTTCCTGAAGCTGCGGCGGGACCTCGAGGAGGCCACGCTACACTACGAAGCCACAGCTGCCACCCTGAGGAAGAAGCATGCAGACAGTGTGGCTGAGATGGGGGAGCAACTGGACAACCTGCAGCGGGTCAAGCAGAAACTGGAAAAGGAGAAAAGCGAGCTGAAGATGGAAGTTGATGATCTGTCATCCAACATGGAGCAGATGGTTAAGGGAAAGGTAAGGGTGCTGAGGCTTCCCAAACCTGCAAAGGACATGTGTTGCTAAGGCTGGTCTGAAGGTTTCCCAGGACACCTGGTAGGGATGCAGTGTTTTAGAAGGTGGTGTCTTGCAATCTGAGGATGCTTATATGCACAATATGCCCCCTTCCCAAGCAGTATAACACTTCTTACCTGGAGATGGGACAGTAATTAAGATGGCCTGTCTAAAACATATAGTGCATCCTCAGTTGCAGGCATATTGTTTATCCGTAGATCTCAGAGCATAAAACTGTGTCACTTAAATTGTGCTCCCCTGGGCTGGTGATGACGAGGGTGATGCCATCCAAGGCTGGATATCTCCATTCCTAAGCAGAGTCCTCTCAGATCCTGCCCTTGGTTCAGTTTTCACCCATGTTGGCAAGGAGTGCAAAGCAAAGGCTTGCATGACTATCATGTGTGTTTTTACTTCCTATGGCTGATTATAGCTTTTGTTTCTTGAGTAGATAATCTTGGTAGCTTTCAGAGCACTCTTTAGAGTTTTTTCTGTGCAAGTGAAGAAAAGAAATTTCAGTGTTCTGAGAGTTAGAAAGCTGTCATCAAACTCAGTTTATGATAAATGGCAATTAAAGAAGAATCAGTAAAGCAATTTTCATTGAAGGTGATTTTCCCATCTAGCAATTATGAGGAGGCTTCTGGCTGAACTTCATAGGCATGTGATTGCCTTTGAAATTCTTGCAGAGTCTTTTTATGCTGGTGCGTCAGTTCAGAACACAATTCAGGGAAAACAAATGGGTAAAGTGGTCTGTTGGGAAGACCGCTGGGACTGTAGACACAAGGGTACTATTCCCTGCTCTGCTGCAGTGGCATTTGTGTCTTTGCTATCTGCCATTTCTCTGAAAGGCAAACAAACAAACAAAAAAAGATACATGTGGAAGGCTACTGCCTCCAAACTGCTGCCCGGAGGCTACAGCTTTGTATTTCTTATCTCCTGGTTCTTGTTAGGCAAACGCAGAGAAACTTTGTCGCACTTATGAAGACCATCTGAATGAGACAAAAACTAAACTGGAGGAAATGACTCGCCTCATGAATGACCTCACTACTCAGAAGACAAAACTCCAGAGTGAGAATGGTATGTGTGTGTTCAGCCTGAAATAAGTTACCTAGAAATAGTCTATCAAGTGTGTCTCAGCAGTATGTCATTGAGATGTGTTATGCAATGGCATCTGCTTGAAGGTGGCTGGACTAGGATTGCTGAATGAAGCAGTGACTCTGTGTCTTTTGACTTTCTTATCTTCAGTATTTTTACAACCTTGCCTTCGACTGGCTTTGAAAACAAACGTGTAACCATATTTACCAGCACACTGTGATACCATCTCATGAGCTGAAAAGGATGTGCTGGCTAGGTACCCAGTTTCAGGAACAAGGACTATCTTGTAATGCTGGAGGGAAGATGAAGGAGTTGGCATACTGCTGCTCTCTGTGTGAATACCATCTTCCTCAGCGTGACCTTGGGCATTGCACTCTAGATGTTCACATCCAACCAAAAATGCCACATATCCTCTAAGCGCTTGCTATGTTTTTAGCCAGAGTAGTTAAATGTCTGTAGTAGTATTAAATATCTGCATCCTCACCAGATACCACTGTATTTTCAAAGACATACGTTTTATTTCCTGTGTGTTTTCTTATTAGTTCTATGTACTCCTATAAGGCTGCAGTTTCCACCCCACAGTGATGCCGTTCTTGTGATAAATGAAGTTTTCCTTATGTATCCCTCTGTTCTGTGCTGGTCATTTGGAGGTTCTCAGGGTGCTTTGTAGCCCTCAGAAAAGAAGTCTGTGAAAAAGCAATATAAAGTAGTGAAGAAAAGTATAAATAAACCCGCTACAACTGCGTGTGAAAGTAAGCATCGGTCTAGTCTGATCCATGAGCTAAGTAATGAATCAAGGTATTGGCAGAACAAAAAATTAAAAAAACAAAACCAAATCAGAACACCCACCAAACGCCCCCCACCCAACAAACAGTTAAAAACCCTAAGGAAAACTATCCTAGTAAAATGTTTGATTGTTATAACTTTAGAAGCAGCTTCACAAAAGGTCAGCCACAATCACTGTTAGTTCTTTTCCTCAGCAGAATTGGCCAAGTGGCCAGGCCTTTGATTTTGGCTGGGAATTTGTCATTTCATCATCTTACTTTTTTTTTTTTGTTAAATCCTGTGACAGGTGAATTTGTAAGACAACTTGAAGAGAAGGAGTCACTGATAAGTCAGCTGTCCCGGGGGAAAACATCATTTACACAACAGATTGAAGAACTTAGGAGACAGCTAGAAGAGGAAACCAAGGTAATGCTTTGACTGTGTCCCATTCATTAAGATGGAAGGGGGAAAACTGTTTGTGTTCACTTGTAGCCTGGATAAAAGGCTGGAAAAAGGAAAGCAGGCATAGGAGTGAGAATCCTTCCTGGTAATTGTACAGATATAAGCTCTTGCTCCTGACTGAGCCAACTCACAGGAGAAGAGTTTGGGAAAATAATTAGCATCCATAATTGTTAAATAAAACTTAGCCAGTAGAATGGCCAAAATTTCAGATCTTGTGTCTTAAAAGTTTGGATGCTTCTCCAAAGGAGTTAGATTATCTTCAGTCTTGATAGCTTCCTCAGCATGTCACCAGTTAGGGATGACTTCAAACACTTCTTACCTCACTTGGCCTGGAATATCAAGGGCAGAGGAAAGAAGGAAAAAAGGCTTAAGCCTTTATTTGAATTGCTAGGGGCTGTTTGTTTGGGTTTACTGTAGGTAACCCTGCAATGCTGTGGCCTTTCAATCCCTACAGTCCAAAAATGCCCTGGCTCATGCCCTGCAAGCGGCCAGGCATGACTGTGATCTCTTGCGAGAGCAATATGAAGAGGAGCAAGAAGCCAAGGCAGAGCTGCAACGGGCTCTCTCCAAAGGAAATGCAGAAGTGGCACAGTGGAGAACAAAGTATGAGACTGATGCCATTCAGAGAACTGAGGAGCTGGAAGATGCCAAGTAAGTGGGTTACATGAGCTGCATGCCCTTGGCTGGCAAGACTGTGGTCCCTGGGATTTGTTAGAGCACTAAGGAAATAGGGCAATCTAGTTGGAAAAATCCCTTTGGCTCATTCCTGTAATTTGTGGCTGTCCTGTTCTTTTCATGGTTTGAGCAGGTCAATGTTTCCTTGCCCGTGGGGTAGTGGATGTGGATTCTGGGGCTTAAGAACTAGGAAGATTAGATTAGCCAACTTGTTTATCTCACACAATCAATTCCTTCACCCTGGCCCAGTGCTATGTTCCCTAGGTGTTGAATTCCCTTCCCGGCAGGGAGATGATGGCTGCCCTGGGAAGGTAGGGCAGCAAGTCATGTTGGCTCATGCTGTGCAGCTGCTCCCTGTTACCAGTCTCAGGTGTTGTTGGGCAAGGTCTCTGAGCATCTCCAGCATCTGCCTCTCTGCATCTCTGATCTGCAGGATCTTCCCCCACTTCTAATATATTTTCTCTAGATAGCATCTTAACGTTCATCTTAGCGTTCCCTCTTTTCTTTCCAGGACCTCTTCTTGCCAGGACTCCCAGCCTCATTTTCCCAATCTAAATAGTCTGTGCATAAAAACCCAAGGTGTGATGAGCCTCCTAATTGGTGGTTCTTTCTATTGTCTCTTAATTGGAGGAACACAATGGTTTCATTTAGACCAGATCTTACCAAAATTTACAACCAGCTCATACTGGTTACAGCTAGCAAGTAGCAAGCTGCTGCTTGAGAGTTCAAAAGTTCAATTTCAAATATTCCCATACACACATACATGCACAAAATTATCTGCCATATGTCAGCATTCATAATTTTAGGTAGATTTTGCATAGCAATAGCCCCTTCTCTATAGGCTTGATTTTCCCCTCCCTTCCCCTTGTGTGTACGTATTTCCCTTTCCCTTTCAAAACTGATTTATTGAGGGTACTGCTTTAGTGTCAGTCTTTCTGGATAACATGGCAGTGGTGGCACTCAGTTATTTCACTGTCTCTTCCTACCTGGTAGGAAGAAGCTTGCCGCTCGCCTGCAAGAAGCTGAGGAAGCAATCGAGGCAGCCAATGCCAAGTGCTCTTCTCTGGAAAAGACAAAGCACAGGCTGCAGAATGAGCTGGAAGATATGATGATTGACCTGGAGAAGGCCAACTCAGCAGCTGCCTCCCTGGACAAGAAGCAGCGTGGGTTTGACAAGATCATCAATGACTGGAAGCAGAAGTACGAAGAGTCACAGGCTGAGCTGGAGGCTTCCCAGAAGGAGGCCCGTGGCCTCAGCACTGAGCTCTTCAAGCTGAAGAATGCCTATGAGGAGACGCTGGACCATCTGGAGACGTTGAAACGGGAAAACAAGAACCTCCAAGGTAGGCTACATTCAGGACCCATGTCCAGTGCGAGATCCACACCACTGGACATCCAGAGGGATGCAGGTGTAAGAACTGTGGGGAAAAGCATTTATCTCATCCTTGAGACTAACTTTCTGATTTGTTTGGAGACACCGACTGATACTGCCAATGAAAGTTTTAAATGCAGAAATTGTTATGGCCAGAGGAGAGCAGGCTTCCCTTTGCTCACCCGCCAATGAAGCTCACTGGCAGAGGTGCCAGTCTCAGGGGAGGAACAAGAAAGATGACAAAGGTGCAGCAGATGAAGCCAAGACAGCTCCCAAAGCAGAGTGTAATGTTGCTACCCTGCAGATAACAAATAAAACCTAAACTGCTGTGACCGCTTCAAAAAGCATTTACAAGAAAGTGTGTGCCTTCAACTTGGTCAGGTAAAAACAGTTACTGTAATTGAAAGTAAGGCAGCGCTTGTGTACAGACAAGCCCTTCAGGTAGCAGGTTGAGGCACGGGTCCTGTATTCACACTCTGTACACTGCAGTATGTTTGGGACACTCTGATCACTAAATCTGTCCATCCTTTTTGTTTCAGAGGAGATTTCTGATCTGACCAATCAGATTAGTGAAGGAAACAAGAGCCTCCATGAAATAGAAAAAGTCAAGAAACAGGTTGAACAAGAGAAGTCAGAAGTTCAGCTGGCTCTGGAAGAAGCAGAGGTAAAGAAATAAAGCTCAAGGGAAGAGGAAAGGGTGTCTTTATGACTCTCCTTCCTTTTTCATCCTTTACGCACCCAGCGCCTCCGGCTTTGCTAACCAGTGTTTTCAAGACTGACTGGTGACTTTTGGAGATGTTAGGTCTAAGATCATCAGTGGAGGCCCTTTCAAAGGAGGTGCCTTGTAGGTTTGGGGTTTTTATTGTTGAGTTTGGGTTTTTTCCTTTCAGGAAGCTCAGAAATCTTCTGCCCACCTCCTGAAACTCCAGCCCTTGCTCACTTTGGCATAAGATATTTCAGTCTTACAGGAAACAGGAACTTCTGAGCATTATGCTGAGCATTATCAGAGATTTCTAGGGTCTCGTTTCCAACAGTAAATTCACCATTTCCTGTTTTTGAGAATAAGAGAAAACAAATCTTGTGGTGACTTTAAATTTTATAAGGTCTCAGATATTGTGTTGGATATTGCAACCTGCATGAAAAAACTGGTAGCAGTCTCCGAAACTGAATGAAAACAGGCCATTTAGAAAATCTTTGACTTGCAGTAGGAGTTTGGCAAAGACATTCAGTAGCATTAATTTCTCCGGTGATAAGTATGCATATACCCAAGAGGGGTGCCTCATCTCAGTTTCCAGTTTCCAGAAACAAATCAACAATATGGAACAAGCCAACTGGAAATCCTGGTTATTCACTTAAAGGGCTTGGTTATCAGTTTTTTTGAAAGCGTGGTGAATTGCAGAGCTAAGAAGGGTTATAGGCGTTGCTGGCTAGAAGCAACACAGAACATAGCAAGGGATTTTTAGTGCAGACTGCATTTCTTTTGCATTTTACTCCAAATAGTATCTGCTAAAATGAACATTACCCAGTGACACGGACCCATTAAAACCTTAAATGCTGTGCAACTTCTTTTGTCTGTTACAGGATGCTTTATACTTTGCAGGGATTTCACAGCCAAACAAACAGGTGTCATGATCAGAGCAGAGGGAAGAGCATGCCTTCCTTCCACAGCTCTGAAATGTGGAGAGTGATTATGTGCTGTCAGTAAACTTCTCGTGTTAGAAAGAATACATCAGTACTTGTGGGATCTAAGGGGCACACTTTACTTTCCTGGACTGTGTGTGGAATGGCTTCCTAAAGCTCAGTGATATTAGGAGCTAACGAAAGTAAAGTGGTGATGTATCTTATTTTAATTGGGAAATAAATGGTTTAATGCAGATTTTCTCACTTCCTTGTGAATTTGGGTCGCTGGCAGTCATGACTGGTGGCACTGTACTTCTGCATACTGTTCCTTTTTATACATTGTGACTCCTTGGCATGACGTGTGTTTTGGGCTGACCTGTAGCTGCTGCATGATGGCCAGAGATTAGCAAGGATTTTGTACAGTTTTGTCTTCAGAACCTCCATGCTGTTACCATCATCTCCCACAAGAAGCATAGCTAAGGCTGTACAATTCTACCCTTCAGAGAGCACTTCCAAATTATACGGTGTTCAATTATGTTTTTTCCTTCCCTGTTTGATGTAAGCAACAAGGAGACAGCATGTTACTGAGCCTGGTTTATGACTGAGCCTAGAAGTCAGAGGCCCTGTTATTTCACTATGGGCTGTTGTCAGCTCAGTTCTTGACTTCCACATATGAGGGAAATGTAAGAACAAAGACATAGGAAAAAATCTCTTTTGTTTCATAGACTTGTCTTCATGCTAATTGGAAAAAGTGGACAGAATTTTTTTACATTGTCATATAGAGCTGATGTCTGTTATTTCTTTCCTTGAAGTCACTTTGCCTAATAAGGTTGTATAATTGGGAGGCTTTCAACACTTCGTGATTTGGAGAGGTCTCTGTGAGCTGGGGAAAGTGTAGACCCCTTCACACTCCCAGCAATAATCCTGCTTTAGCTTTTGCCTATCCCTTACAAGCCTATGAATTTCCAGAGGGTGGCTGAAAGTGGGTGAATTTCCAGGGGTGCGGAGTGAGGAATGTCTGTTGATATCAAAACCACACAGGCAGGGCCTAAGGTGTTTTTTTGTTTGTTTGGTTTGGTTTGGTTTTTTTTTAAGCTGTGGCCTGTTTGACAATTTGTCCTCTGAGGAGCTTGCTGCTGAGTTTTCCAGCTGCCAAATTGCATTAGAAGACAAATAAATGCGTTCTTTTGTTATGTAAGCCACTCACATCCTTGACTAGAGGGAGAGGCAGGGAGGAAGCAGTGTTATTGGGCATGGGAAGAAAAGTGTGAAGGGATCATTTTTGTGCAGCAATTTGTGGTTTGAAAAAAAAACCACAAGGGACACAAAAACCCAGGGACTCCTGGACTGCAAGCTTTTGGTGCTTTCTATTTCAGGGAGCTTTGGAGCATGAAGAAAGTAAGACCCTTCGTTTTCAGCTTGAACTTTCTCAGCTTAAAGCGGAGTTTGAAAGGAAACTGACAGAAAAGGAGGAAGAAATGGAAAATATAAGGTACTGTGCAGGAAGCAGCATGTTTTTTAAGGGGAAAATCTCAAAAGACCAGAAAAATTCTAAAGACCCAAGCCAGTCAAATGCACCACAGATAGTAATACCAGGACAAGCAGATACTGCCCATACTAGAAACCAAAACAGCCCTGGTTATTTGCCAAAGGGTAGTCCTACCACCTTACTATTTTTTAGTTCAAATATTCCTGTCAGTTCAGCCTCTGCCAGCATATGCATAAGTCTATCATATATATCACACAGTAGCCATAACACAACTGACTGGCATAACCAAAGCCGCAGCAGACCAAAGGGTGCTAAATCTATGTGTTTACAGCATGGAGACAAGTAGGTCTAGTGAGCTGTCACCTTCTAATCCTCTGGGATGGCTGCCCTTGCAAGGGGAATCACAGGAAAAATCAGCAGTACTACCTCAGTGGTGCTCAAACCTATGTTATCTGAAGACAATCTTTACCTCTGCATTTAGTTAATTTATGGAGCTATAGCTACACTGATTGTGGGAGGATGTGAGGAGCTCACTGTTATGTGTACACCATTTGAGTAAGCAGTGAGAATTGCTGAGGTACAGAAAGTACAACTATAAAAAGAAGAGGAGCTTGCGGGTGAAAGGGATAAACAGGAAAAATGGAAAGCAATTAGATGACAGGAGCATGAAATCTTTTGTGTCTCCCCTGCCACCCTGCAGAAACGCTAATCTGAAGACTTACACTCTTAAAATGGTACTACACTGGGCCAGATTTTCAGCAACGTGTGTATGCAGTTCTTCAGAGAATCCGGTCTAAAATGAGTCAGTGTTGCAGCACTATTAATCCAAGACCTATGTCATTGTTTCTTGGTAGGGTAAAGTGTAGGGAAGGGGAAGTTCAATACTTACTTTGGCAAATGTAGATACAAGGATTGATATTTTAATTGTTTCAAAAACAAATAATGCTTCAGCCCTTTCAGATACTATCTTCTGGTATCTTGCACATGCCTGGACTACAGAGATCTCAGGACAAGCTATCCTAATCTATGTCTCTGCCTCAGCTTTGTTATGACTGTTTTGCTGCTAACTTGTTTAGCAGTCATGCTGTGTTGCTCCCTGGGAGTCTAGGGCATGGTTCAGTATCTTGCTGAAGCAATAAGGCCCTCAAGGTTTTCCTTGCTGACTCGGTGATTTCCCAGAACTATTACACATTCAGCAAAACTTGGCCAGATAAATGTTCCCTTGTATGAGTCATGTTCTGTACTTTGAGTGACCTTCCGCTTGAAAGAGAGCAAATCTTTCATTGTAGGATTTGACTGTTGTAGTCAAGAAAATTAAGCACCTGTATATACCTGTTTTGCCATCTTTAAATTGATGCTAAAATGCCTTTCACAAGGTGACAATGCAATTAATTGCGTGGGCTTAATCTCTTCTGACTTTAGATGTCCATAACACAGATTTCTATTCCTGAATTATTCCCCTTATTATTAGCATAAAAAATGTTTTTCAACATCTAGTCTAAGACAATAAATTGTAGCTTACACATGCCGTTTACTGTAAAGAGTGTCTAGAGTAGTTAGCTTAAAATGCGGCTGCCTACCTTCAGTTTGATTAATCTCCTTCATTAATGCCTTCATAAAACAGCTGAGATGTGAAACATCCCAGTAAATGCTTCAGTAAATATCTTGGTGAGTTACTGCTAAGCTTGAAGTGCTTCTTGTTAGGTTCCAACCTGTACTTGCTTGAGTTTACAAGAGATCCGAGAGAACTTTTTGCTCCAATGTTGCCAAAGGAAATGCAGCAGAAGGATGCTATAGGGACTTACAGATCAGGAGTTAGCTGAGGGCATGAAGCACACCAGCCAGTTAGATGGCAGTGAGGCACTAGAAACCTGTCCTACGTATGTCATTCTGAAATATACTATTTCTGGAAATGAGACCTTTTCAGAAAAGGAAGTACTGTTGAATGTAGTTCTATGTTCCTGTGCAGAAAGGAAAACGACTCTATTGACCTCTCATGTCCGTCTCAGGAGAAATCAGCAACGCGCCATAGATTCACTGCAGTCCACCCTTGATTCTGAAGCACGGAGCAGAAATGAGGCCATCCGGCTGAAGAAGAAGATGGAAGGGGACCTCAACGAGATGGAAATCCAGCTCAGCCATGCTAATAGGCATGCTGCAGAAGCAACAAAGTCAACACGTGTCTTGCAGACACAAATAAAGGTACCAATGGTAGGCGGGGGCTAGCTTTCATTAGCACAGAGCAAAACAGCACGGTGATGGTAATTAAGAGAGAAGTTACTCTCAAGGATGAGGAGGGAAAGCCCTTAGTGATCACACCTGGCATAAGAGAATACTGAAATACAGATTTCTTCCAAGACTTGCACACAAGCTGGATGAGATCCAGTCATAAAACCCTTGCTGGCTACAGCCTTCTGAAGCGGGCAGAGAGCTACAACATGAGGAACTGAAAACCTATGATTTTCTTGTGAGCTTGGAAGTCCTTTAAAAGTGAAGAGCAAGTCAGTTGGCTGGAGTACAGGGAGTGTGTGTATATTCAGCTTTGTTGTTTGCTTCAACATTTAGAATAGCTTAAAAAAAAAATAAGTGCTTTGCTAAGACACCTTTTAAGTCATCACCTCTCCCACACAGCTAGTCCTGCCTTGGGCAGAACCATGAGCTCTGACAGATTAGAACACACAGGTTTTCCTCTGTTGCACCACATACCACAAAGGTATTCAGCTTACAGTGTGGAGAAAGGCTTTCTCCAATAAGGGTGCCCTGAAAGTCTTGAGGTGTGCCCCATGCAACATCTGCCATCTGGGGTCCTCTTATGTAAGCAGAGCAGCTTGAAATGGAGCTGCATTGGTAAAAAGCCAAACATCTGTTCTGTTATAGGAGCTTCAGGTGCAGCTGGATGACTCGGGACACGTTAATGAAGATCTGAAGGAGCAGCTGGCGGTCTCTGACAGGAGGAACAATCTTCTCCAGTCAGAGCTGGATGAGCTGAGGGCTTTGCTGGACCAGACTGAAAGGGCAAGGAAGCTGGCAGAGCACGAGCTGCTGGAAGCCACCGAACGTGTGAACTTGCTTCACACTCAGGTTGGCTTTCTCTGTGTTCTCTCTCTCACTGGGTTAAACCGAGCTTTGTCTATTAAGTAGTGACACAACAGTGTCAGAAACATCTCCATGCTGTTATAAGGCAGACACACCTTCCTGTCCGTCAAGGGAGAAAATGAGGGGGAGGAAGTAAGTCACTCTGTAGGTATGCCACCTCACTCCCTTCGAGTTAGCTGGAATTGACGATTCAGTCAACTGCTTGAAGTGCTTTCCAGAAAGAGCAATGATGGAAGATAACAAGAGTAAACTTTAATTTTTTCCTTCTTCCATGCTGTAAAACCAGTTTTCTGCTTTAGTTAAGCCACAGCAGGGATGGTGTCATTCCTTTGGGTAAGTGACACAGGTCATGTTTTCGTGCAGGGTGCTGATGTTACTCAGCAATAAAAACTGCAGAGGCTGGGTTCTAACAGCAGGTGTATTGTTCAGGGCAGGAAACCACCCTGCAGCAAAGTGCTCTCCACCGTGTCACAGGTCTTCATTAAGATAGGCCTTTCGACTTGGTCACGATGGACACTGCATTTTTTGCATGGTCTTGGAGGGGCATATCCTGACGAACCAGCATTTTTGCTGGAAAACCAAAGTTTCTCTTCAATAAATAATGGTCAGAAGGAAATGAAAATGTGCTACAGGCTGGCAATGTTTTGCAATGTTTCCTCCAGCCCATTGATGACATGGGGCTTCTGTTTTAATCACCTCTGACTCACCTATTGTGTATCATTAGTTTTCCAAGATGAACTTCATTCTTCTATTTCAACCTCTGGCTTATTGTTTTATCTGAATCAAAAGCTGAGCATTTACAGATTTGAGAGTATTTTCAATATTTCCTCAGTCTGAAGTTAAGCTACATTGTAAAGGCCACCCCTTGCCACATAGCTGGGTCTCCTGTCCCAAATACTGCTGTAACACAGAGGATGCAAAAATCAGTAAGCCTTGGTGTGCTATGGTATTTAGAGAAGTTATGTCTCTAATCATCACTTTTCCTCCTTTTCCACTGTTCCTTTGGGGAAAACTTAATAAAAGAACACAAGCCTGATCAATCAAAAGAAGAAGTTGGAGGGTGACATTTCCCAGATGCAGAATGAAGTGGAGGAATCACTCCAGGAGTGCCGGAACGCAGAGGAAAAAGCAAAGAAAGCCATTACAGATGTAAGTAGGCTGGGTCCTTGCTCACCTCTTTACAGTACTGCAATGTCTTAGGACAACCAAGTAAGCGATTCCTGAATCGCCGTTTCTGTGCTTGTTACAAAGCTCATACATCCAAAGCACTCCACAGTTATCTGAAGGTAACTGATGAAACTACAAAATAAAACAGGCTAGAGTTAAAAAGAGAGGAAGAACTTCTTCCTGATGTTTGAGTTTTGGTTGTTTTGTTTGGGGGGTTTTGCCCCAAGAGTGCAGTCTCCACTGATCCTCAAAATCTCAGGTCATGTAATCTTTGAATCAGGGAAATCGTACACCTGGATAGGCTAAATCAGTTTAGACTGAACTAGCACTAACTGATCTCCTGATGTACATAGAATCTGATGTGAGAAATAAAATTACTGCATACCAAATGAGGTACTCTAAAACTAGGTGTCTATTGGAAAAACACGAGATCTAAAATCCCCAGAGGAGAGATGGGGTGCATTCTTCCCCTAGGGGAGACACAATTTGAGCGGGTATACTTTAATTTCCCACACACCTGGAGAAATTCATGTCTTCAGAGTTCAGCTGATGTATCACATCATACCAACAGATAAAATGAAAGCTGAAACTGCAGGTTTCTGTGAGTTACACGTCTGGAGTGGCTGAACAAAGCTACTCCTGTAGCTTCTCAGGCTGCTTCTCAGCTGACAGCGCTATTACCACCTGCCAGCAAGAAGATGCTGAGTGTCCTTGATTCAGCCCCAGCCTGGGTTGCAATGCCTGCTGTCTTCCAGTGGCTGCTCAGTGACAGGTACAATATCAGTAAATGGCTCTTGGTGGCAGGGACAAACTCTGAAGCAGGAATGAGCTAATTGGCACCCCTGTTACCATGTCTTACAGAACAGCCAGGGACTCTGTAAGATGTTGAACCTGAGCTTCCCATCCCAGCACAGACTGCAGAAACTGCTCAGCTGTTACAGTAGCTCAGGCAGTTCTCACCTATGGCTGTGCAGGGAAATTTGTCTACTACCTTCCAGAGCTCCAAACACCATATTTTGAACAAGTTCCAGATAAGATGTCTCTAGGCTTATTTGTAGGCTTTATAAATGAGGACATACAGCACAGATACTAAAAAAAAAAAAAAAAAAATAAAAGAAGAAAAAAAAAAGGTGGGGGGAAAAATTTTAAATCACACCACAAGAATATGGAGGGAAAAAAAGACTCCAAGGCACAGTCTTTGTGTTTTCTCTGACCAGGCAAGATACGCACATAGAAGATATTCTCTGGAGCTTTGGATAAAGTGAATGATCCAAGTAATGGATAATCCAAGATCAATTTCCCATTATTTCTTCTGAGACATAACTCAATAGTAAAATGTGGTTGTTTTTCAGGCAGCAATGATGGCCGAGGAACTTAAAAAGGAGCAAGATACTAGTGCTCACTTGGAGAGAATGAAGAAGAACATGGAGCAAACCATTAAAGACCTCCAAAAGCGACTGGATGAAGCCGAACAAATAGCCCTGAAAGGTGGCAAGAAGCAGATCCAGAAACTGGAATCCAGGGTAAGCTTGTGATCAAACTATGGACCTCTGTCTCCTGCCTTGTAGAACTGAGACCAAGTAATTGCCCTAGGGCTGCTTGGTAAGTTCACAGAGATCAATAAAGGATACTATGATCACTTTCTTCTGTTTTACAAAGTGCAGGGTGGAGGCATGCAGTTACAATGAGCTGTTGCAGCACAGCTGATGACCAAACTCTTGATTAAAAATAACATGAAAACCAAAAAAAAGGCACAACATCTAAACCAGAAGTCTCTGCAATGCTTGCTTCAGTTAAACTTTTTTGACCTTTGCATATATCTTCTTCTTTGACTGCTGGTGCAGCTTAAATACATTTATGAAAAAGCAGAATGGAAAGGTTACATTTTGATCTCTTCCTGAAGCTCAACACTGTGGAGATGCTCAGAAAATGTGCACTTCTTCAACTGTCGACTAAATTATCTGCTGCTTTATATACACGTAGCATAATGGCAAGGGCTTTTCCTTGTTTCGCAGGTTCGTGAGCTGGAGAATGAACTTGAGACTGAACTCCGTCGCAATTCAGATGCTCAAAAAGGAGCCCGCAAGTTTGAGAGACGCATCAAAGAGCTGACTTACCAGGTACACTGAAGACTCAAGTAACCACTAGGTCACTGGAAAGAAATGAGTTCTCCCAAACAGTGTCTTAAGTTGCCTCAGTGTTTCAGTGAAGGATGAAGGATGGCATATTACCCAGGAAGCTTTTGGGATAGAAGGAACTTCTCCCTAGGGCTACCATCATTTTGCCTGACTCACTGTGAATAGCGGGAAAAAAAAAAAAAAAAAAAAGAATAATGTTAGAAAGCCACTGTTGCTAGGATTTGGACAGTTTTAGTGCAGTATTAATACGGAGCAGGATTAGATGACTATTCATGCTGCAAGAGAAGAGCGAGCCCAGCTGTCTCTCAGCTGTGCTGAGGTTGCTAAAAAAGCCAGAAGGATTAGGTTGACTCTAATTCATTATTCAGTGTAGCGCTGCCCAGTCCCAGGGCTCTGTCACCTATCGCTGAGTAGCCAGGTCTACCCATGAGCCTCCCACAGGTTTCCTGAAGGCAGCTCCTGCTTCTGCTTGCCTTCTGAAAAAGGCAAGAGCACTGATCCTTTTGCTTTCAACAGCATTCTTAAGATAATCCTATCCTTCTACTTTATGAGATCATTTAGCCTCCTACCTGTTGTTTTACTGAGCTGAAGGTTGTTGTCCTTCAGCTTATGGACTGCGACAGCTTAAACCTGGCTCCTTTTACCAAAAATGCCTCCAAACCAAACTTTACAATATGCAAATTACATCTTTTCAGGCCTGCCCATAAGCCTGTTTCACTAAATAATAAGAGTGCTCCTCACCCCTGAGTGAGGAACTCTTTGACTGTAAGTGTATACCTCTGTAAGTGTGTGCGCATATATATCCGTGTTTATATATATCTCTTTACATATTTACATACATATGAATGGGGAGGGTACTGTCTTTTAGTCCTCAGCCTTCTGGCTTACATACATCTTTAATCAATCTATGTAAGTTTCCTTATCTATACTCAGGATGATCACAATATGGCTTGTTTGTATTTTGAACTATATGTTTTTAATATTATATATATGGCAGCCATACCTATTTCATTGTGGAAGATGCTTTAGGCCTTTTTACACTGTCAACCCAATTAATGGTGTTTTGATGCAGTCAGAGGAAGATAAGAAGAACCTGGCCAGGATGCAGGATCTGATTGACAAGCTGCAATTAAAAGTGAAGAGCTACAAGCACCAAGCAGAAGAAGCTGTAAGTAACTATTTGGGTTCTTGTAGCTTTGAGAAATGTATTGTCCTAAACCCACAATCTTTAATCCATAGAATCTTTCAGTACAAATACACATTTTGAGTGTATATTAGTATTTATATTCATATAAACCCTGTATGTATAAATGTATTGATATAAAATATGTATCATATGTATGGATTATATTTAAGAAAAGGTATTCAATTTTAAGACTGCACTATAATTTGCAAGGGAAGGGGGAAAGGAAGGAACAGGAAAGA
This sequence comes from Gallinago undulata, assembly GCA_026546715.1. Taxonomy (NCBI): domain Eukaryota; kingdom Metazoa; phylum Chordata; class Aves; order Charadriiformes; family Scolopacidae; genus Gallinago; species Gallinago undulata. Next base: position 91,759,464 of record JAOTQQ010000001.1, on the reverse strand, counting down.
CTTTTTTCCTCCTAGGCCTTCAGGCGGCATGTTGAGAACCTCCCAACTCACCTAACGTGGAGAGTGCCACTGGAAACATCAACTCTGTAACAAACAACAACCTTTATTCTCCAGGACGCAATTGGTTTCTATACAGGCGTTAACTAGTCTTGCTGAGCACTTGCCATCCCACTTGAAATGGAGAGCTTTGTTTCATGTGTATAGGAGGAAATCAGCTGCACTGGTTTCTCTCTCCAGGAAGCTCAAGCCAACCTGTACCTTTCAAAGTACAGAAAACAGCAACATGATCTGGATGATGCTGAAGAACGGGCTGAAATAGCTGAATCTCAAGTTAATAAACTGAGGAGCAAGTCAAGAGATATTGGCATGAAAAAGGTATGGCTATACCATATGTAGTAAATGTGACCATTTAATACACAGTAGTGGAGGCTACGTGTGCAGAAAGATCTGTTACATCTCTTAAAGTAGCATGGACTAGAACAATTTTTTGGTTTTATTAGTTCAGTTTAGTTTAGTTTAACATTCAGATAAGCCTTTAGAACAGCAATCTGAAGTTTTGGCAAAACGAATTCTCTGGCCTCTTGATGTTGTGATTTAACTTTTGTGTTCAGCAGCCAGAAGTTTCCAGAACTGGTGATTTTGGGATTTTTTTTTTTTTTTTGCAAGGGATATTAAAAAGCTCTATCTTTTTCTCCCTCTGATATTGTAGATTTCTACGTATGTAATACAGCCTTGGGTTTACCGCACTAGCAGATTGCCAGGTATTTTAACATTGCTCTTTCAATGATCTTGCATTGATCTGAAGAGCTGGATAGAAAGAAAATATTAGTAATTAGTCACTTAGGTGCAGGGAAGTCATTAGAAATATATTTGTGGTGTTTTTCACTTGAGCAGAATGGTAGTAGAATAATATTGATGAAACTAAAAGCTGTCTGTAACTGAAAGCAAACCTTTGCTTATCTATGCTTGCCTTGTGGCAACCAGGGCAAGTAGGAGTGGGGTTGTTACTTGTAGGAATGACAGAAGGAGGAGCTGGGTCATTGCTTTATCTAGTTAATTTGCAAGTTAAACATAAACTGCCATGCTTAATGCCAAATAAGTTTTATAGGGGTGAAGCTCCCGAGCCATGAAAAAGGAAAAAAAACCACCTTTCTGTATAATTTTGTTAGTTTTATCACACTTGATCCCAATACCTTCCTTCTCTCATTTGTATTCACCATTCTGTGGGAGGAAACACTCCAATTTCTGCTTTTATAGGACTAATAAAGTCGCCTTTGATTGATATAAACGGCTGTAACTCCACTGACTACGGCAGAGCTACATTAAAACTGCATGAAGATGTGGTCTCTCACGTGTATGATGGAAGCAGTACTGTAACTGAAGCTCAGAAAAAGTTTTGCTGCCTTTAAGAGTAAAATATTTCCACACATTTTTCATTAAATTATTCCAGCCCTACAAAGAAAAAAAAACCTCTTATGGAGGGGTGAACTCCTCCATGGAGTTCACAACTCCATGACATCACACAGCAACTGAAATAGCTGAACCATGAGAGTAATTAATTTTTTAATTGAGTGCTGTTTATTCCCTGTATCTTACAAGTACCCTCTTTCTGCCTCAAATAGAAAAGTGGATGTTTGTTTTTATTAGTCAGGTGCTATTTTGCTAACACAAATTCCAGCTTTGGCTTAAGCAGAGTATTGCGCTGTCAAAAGATGAGCTCAACAGTACATGCAGAGCTGTCATCTCCACAAAAAGGAACTTGTGGCGGTAATGGCAGCAGCTGCCAGGAAACATGACCAGGCAGCATGTGCTGTCCCAAAAGTCATGACACATTTACTTTGTGGAGAGAAAGGCACTGGAGATACTACTTTAATTATGTAGCATTAGAAATACCTTGTCTACAGCTGCTAGTACTTATGTTCCTGGAAACTCTGGGAAGTGTGTGCGATTCAAAAATGACCACCATCTATTGAAATAGGGTTGTATAAAAGTCATCTGCTATCAAAGGGATATATTCTCTAGCACAAGGACAAGAAACCTTTGTTGTCAGCTGAAGTAAGGGGGCAAAGGTTGGCTAGATTGGTGCCAGTCTATTTCAGATACAAAGTGGTAACACCAGGGAGCAGAAGTAGTGAAGAGAAGCTTTTATTATTTACTTGTGGATTTACTCTAAAACTCCCTCAACAGTTCCATTTTTAACAGTTGTTTACTCTCTCAATTGCATTTCAGGTTCACGAAGAGGAGTAAGTACAGACATAAGAAGATGCTTGATACAATCAGGCTCAATTGAAAGCAGATGTAGAAAAAATATGCACTTACAGAAATAAACATCAAGTGAAAATTCAAAGAGACTGTATAGTGTATTCCATTCATTTCTTTGTATTTCTATTTTGCTAAGTCCCAGGGATCAATAAAAGATTACATTTGCCAACAGCCCACTTCATTATGTTGGAACAAATCCTAATTGGCAGATCTCTGACAAAATCAAAACCAAGGGCAAATCCAGTCATGCTTCACAGCCTCAGGTATTTCATGTGCAGATTGTTAAAGCAGCAGAGATTAAACCTCTGCACAGGGACAGCCCTTGAGTTTTGTAGGAGAGCAGAAAGTAAACCTTTTTATATGAACAGTCAAGTTTAGAAGCTACTACTACTACCAGGACTTTTCTTCACCAGCTGCAGGAGAGCCATAGGAGATGCTGTGGAGGAATATGTCCCATTGAGACTGCCTGTGGCTCAGAAAAGGATGTTCTCTTAGTCTTTTCCGCTTTTAAACAGGGAAGTTGGTTTTGTTTGAAATTAAAATACTAAATAAAGTGCAAAATGGTAAGCTCTCTCTTTCCCTCATAATGAAAAAAATAATCCCTCAAAACTGTATCTTCTTCTGTGGAAACTTATTCATTGTCCCTTTAGGATATTCAAATTCCAGTTTTTTCATGCCGACTCCTCACCTGCAAGTGTCAATTGACTTGTTTGGGTTTTTTTCCTATCAGTTCAGTTGTTTGTTACTGTTGTAACAGTACTAATCACATTTCTACATTAATGAATTAGTGTAATTCATTAGGGGAGGTGAAGGAACTCTGTTCTTTTCAGCAACAATCTCAGTGGCATCTGTGTGGAGAGGGATTTTCTTCCAGTGTATCAAGGTGCTCATGTGTTTCTTCTTCTTCTTCTTCTGCATTTCTAGTGAAAACAAAAATGTTTGTAAGAACTACTTATGTGTAAAATTAATCCTCTAATGGGAACAGAACAGGACACATTGACTATAAAGATAATCAGTGTTTTCCATTTTAACATTAGCTGAGTAAAATAAACATTCACGTAACAGTGCAGAAACATTCTTGTTTCTTCCATCTAGCCCTCCATCAATGTAACCTGAGTTAAGCTGTAAACTGTTTCACTTCCTCTGATTATGATATGTTGAAGGTCTCAACAGGTTCCAAGATAAATAAAATCTTGCTTAAATTCTTTAAACTAAGCTGCTACATCTCAAAAGTATGTTATCCTATTTAAAGCATGTTAGCATTAATATTGACTAATAAGAACCATGCAAGTGAATGTCTGAGTGAGAGAAAAATGAAAAAAGATTGAGCTGTTTTCTGGTGGGTACTTGTTGAACATCATGGTAACCATCATAAAGCATTTCCTGAAGCCTATCAAATTCAGGCTGTGACAAAATCTTAAGGCCCAGGGAGTTTGAAGGTATGGTCCACGGATAAGGCTGTACTGTCAGATACAGAAAGATATACCCCAAGGACTATAAGCTAAAGTTGATTTTTTAAGGATACTCCCAAAAGTGCAGAGGAAGGAGACAGAATACTGTAAGACGAAGCCAGCCTATTACAAATGTGCAAGAATAAAATGCATCCACTTGAAGAAGCTGTACGCTAGTAAATAGGACTGATGTGTAGAGAGATCAGATATGGGACCATATAATTACAACAGTGTCCTAAACAAAACAAGTAGTATCACTTTTCACACTGAAGTTTCAATGAGCTTTGACATTGTAATTTGAGCCCTAATTAAGACTAAGTATGCGGATTGTTTGAGGGACTGACTTCATGTTTTGGTTTGGGGTTTTTTGGGTCTTAAACACAAGTGAGATAAAACCAATCAGTCTGATCACTTTTAAAGCAAGTTATCAGAAAGTATTTGTGAAGGGTAAACAACTTTTTCATCCTTTTACAGAGCACAGGAGAGCATCTGCTCAAGGGAAGGTTACATTAGCATGGTTACAACCAAAACACTATTGCACAGATGTACCAACATGAGCCATATGGGCATAGAAAACAGCAAGAATTAGGACAATTTATTTATGCTGAGACGTATAGTCCTACATTTTCAGTCTTTTTTGCATGCTTTAACCCATAAAAATAAGATTGATGTTTTGGTCAAACATTCAAGATCTGGATTTAAGCTTAATATTCCCTTGAAAAATAAATCCCCTAATGATTGTACATACCTTGCGCCAGATGCACAGACAGACTACTGCTACTACCAGCACTGGAATGATCACTCCTACCACAATAGACCCGGTGTTACCTGAATGTTCTTTAAAAATACAAATTCCAAAAAAAGTTTAACGGGAGTGCTTTATATTGCAAATTAATGTTCACTATTGTTCAATAAGTATATCAAAAGTTAGGATTTTTCTTTTATTTATAGTGTAAAAGCTATGATTTTGGGAGAATGTCTCGGTTTCTCTTTGATGTTACCAATACTACAATATTTAAGTTACTTTACCCATACTATAAGACTTCAAAGTGATACTTTAATGACTTAAATGTGAATAGCTGAAAGCAGATTATTTTACTTAACTGTGCTGATACAAAGTTCCATGTTTGCTCATGTAATATGATTTAATGACTTCTTAATACAAGTCCCAAATAAAAACAAACGACCCAGCACGGTAACCACTGTCTCCAGGTGCAGTGCTCGGTGCCATTAACAGTACTGCTGATCTCCAGTAGAACAACCCAGTAAGCGTTAACCCAGCCTGGACCACAGATTTCATGATTTCTGTTGCAAAACTGTTGCAACTTTCATCTGCGATGTTTCCCGACTTCATGATGCAACCATGCAAACCCAGTGGGCAGCAGATGCTCAGGTGAGTGGTAACAAGATTCCGCAAGAGATAAGAGCCCATCTAACAGAAACCTCTGCATGGCACCAACCATCTCATTGCTCCAGCCAATTTAAACAACCTGAGAACACTCAGACCCGGAGGACTCATTCCTTTAAATATGATTTTTCTACTTCAGGCTTCATTTCCACTGCTGTGTCTCATCCAAAGAATTTGAAAAATCTGCACACCACTGGAAAATTCCTGAGGGCGGCTAGCAAACAGTTCAAAACTGAGAACTGCCAAAACAGAGAATTTGCCTTTCACTTGGCTCCATCCGTACATGCCGACCTATGTTCACATCTTTGTTCCGCTGGCAGAGCAGCTTTAAACTGCAACCTTTCTTTACACAGGAGAAGGCCTCCAAAATGACTGCAAATTCATCTTACTTTTCCCTTTTAAAGTCTCCCTTTCAGTGGCCCTTGGAAATCTTTTGATGGTTGAGCATCTGCTGTGCTATGACTCTATCCAACATACTGATCTAGCTTGTTCCCTTGTGTCAGATACTGTCTCTATCTGCTTACCTGCTTTCAGCCTGTGCTGCCACAAAGATGCTAATCTCTCTGGTGAGTATCTTCTCTGTTCTGTATAATGTATTTCTGGTCCACAAGTAGGAAAATTCTGCGAGTGGCACAGTAATTTAGCCGCTAAAGAGGGGATTTGTATTACCTATGGCTATTGTAAGATGCATCTGCAAAGAGCAGCTAGAGAAAAGCATTTGTAGAGGATGATCCAGATCCTATTTGGCCTGGATAGGTGCATGTGTTTGTCTCCAGTAAATGTAGTGTATGTAATTCCTTTGCACTATTTTAGAAAGTGGGAGTAATTTTTTTTCTTTGGTAGGAGTTTTCACCAGATATAGAAGTTAATCAGTAAGTCTGCTTGAAACTGGAGACAACGGAATAACTGTAACTAAATTGTATTCCAACTTCACAGCTGGAAATTTACTACAGTTCATAAAAATGCAGACATGCATATAAGCATATATATCCCCATGTCTAAAAAAAGGCCTCCTGTATAGATTTAAAGCTTTGAAAACAACAACTGTACACCCTCCTCTACAAGATTACTTCTGCAGGCAAATTTATACCACATCTTTGGGATTCCCTTCATCTCCCTGCTACTTTTAAAGACCTACTGTGTCAGTGTCCGCTATTAGTGGAGCATTTAGGACATGACTTAGAGTTTCCTTATGCCCTCAGCTGAGAGCCATCAGTGGCAACTGAGGGCAGCCACAAGCTGCTGACTGAAAAAAAAACATGAAACTTCAAGCCTTTAAAGAAATTCATCCTAGGTAATGTTTTTTTCTGAGACAAAAATAATAAAATATCTCTTCTACCCATCTATACTTATTACACAAGATAATTTTTCTCAATATTTTTCATTTTTGATTGACCCTTTGGCTCTGCCGTCCCTTCACTGGTCCCCATCCTCCAAAATGGAAAGAGTAGCAACTTACCAACTTGCAAAGTTCTCACTGTAAGTTTTGTGTGGTGAGGTGTTGAAATATTACACAGATATTCTCCACTGTCGTTTGGAGTAAGATCATGCAACATCAGTGAAAAGTTAGTTTGGTTAATCTGGACTCGAGGCTGGTAAGAGTGAGATGTACCATTGAAGAAAGCCAGGACTGAACTCACTGCATCTCTATGAAACGCCCAGACAACAATGAAACCTTCAGTGTTTGCAGTGTCACTGTTGTATTCACAGGGAATTGCAGTGCTACTTCCTTCCACGTTAGACAGTTGGTCTGAAACAGGTAATAGAAGAATCCTCTGCAAGTGATAGTATTGTGAACAAACATAAAAACATATTTCACTATTTTGATATCATATTCAAATATCACAGTAGGCTTCTAGAAGCACCTGAAGTTTTTAAAAGCAAACCTTACATAAAAAAAAAAATCTAATTGGTATTAGTTATACATATGAAAATTATTTTGTTTTCATGTGCCTATTTCTCCTCTAATTGGGAGGGCTCATTAATAAAAGTGATTCAACATAGTCTAAGTTACTGCATAAATTAGCATGAAATTCCATGTCTGGAGCTGAGAGAAAATGCAGCTAACTGAATACCTGCACATTTAAAGCAAAAGGGTAAAACTTACAACACAATTTAATTAAAAGAATAAAAAGATTGTATTTAGTTAGAAATAGCTTTCAGCTATGGTGGACCTAAGTAGTTTACCTGTCCGTGTGGAAAATTTACAATTAATAAATAGCTGTAAAAAAAGGAGGGGGAAGGAAAGAGCAGGTAAGTGGAACTCAGAGCTAATGTATAAAATACTAATATAAGACAAATAAATATCATAGCACAATTATCAATTTGACAGCAGGGATCTGCCTCAAAGGAAGGAAAAACAGAGGAAGCTGTGGTGGCTGGCAGTCTGCTGGAAACTAGTATGTTGTTTTGACATGGTATAACCACACTTGGTTTCTCTGTGTGGGACTGAATGACTAGAAGTGTGGGGTTGAAAACCGTGAGGACAAAACAAAACAACACTGTACCCCACACTGCTACTACAGGAAAAGCAAAGGAGTATATTTTCCAAATGTTCCACTGAGGGGATAGATGGATGCAAACAAAAGTGTAATGAAATGTACCTTTTTCTCTTGTGGATCAGAAGGACAGATTAACAAAATAGACACGGAGCACTTGTTACCTACTATGATGCCATACTTGAAACCTTCCATACTGTATGTAAATTAGAAACTGCACTTTTATTCTGAAGCATATACAGGGAATAAGGAACTGAGAGTGTCTGGGTACACTTTAGAGGGAAATCAGTGCGATGGAAGCAGCCATGCACAACCCACAAGGGAATTGCTCTTGCATTGCTCTCGATCCAATTAAAAAGTATTTCTTAGGAAACAGGAGAGGTTGAAAAGTACCGGTTATTTACTTGAACTGACTTTCTAGTGAAATTCAAGAGGAGGAAAAAATGGAGATTTCACTGAATTTTACTGAATTTTTTTTAGAGTTGGAAGGGACCATAGAGATCATCTAGTCCAACTCCCCTGCTGAAGCAGGATTGCCTAG
>JAOTQQ010000001.1:91682291-91751204 GCA_026546715.1 Gallinago undulata | reverse complement strand
ATCTAGGATGAGTCTCTCCATTACCTTCCCAGGGACAGAGGTGAGACTAACTGGTCTGTAGTTCCCAGGGTCCTCCTTCTTGCCCTTCTTGAAGATTGGAGTGATGTTGGCCTTCCTCCAGTCTTCAGGCACCTCTCCTGTTCTCCATGACCTTTCACAGATGATAGAGAGTGGCCCAGCAATAACATCTGCCAGCTCTCTCAGCACTCGCAGGTGCATCCCATCAGGGCCCATGGACCTATGAATGTCCAGTTTGGCCAAGTGGTCCCGAACCTGGTCCTCGTCTACTGGAGGGAAATCTTCCTCTCTCCATACCCTCCCCCTTGCCTCCAAGGCCCGAGATTTATGAGGGGCAGCCTTAGCAGTGAAGACAGAAGAAAAGAAGGCATTCAGCAAGTCTGCCTTCTCCATGTCTTCCAACACTAGGGTGCCCACCTCATTCATCAATGGGCCCACATTTTCCCTAGTCTTCCTTTTACTGTTTACATACCGAAAAAAACCCTTTTTGTTATTCTTAACTGTAGTGGCCAAGATGAGCTCAGCTTGAGCCTTGGCCCTTCTAATTTTCACCCTGCATGTCTTCACCACTTCCTGGTATTTCTCCTTGCCTGCCAGGCCCCTTTTCCAAAGATCATAAACCTTCTTTTTGTTCTTGAGCTCCAGGCAAAGCTCTCTATTTAGCCAGGCTGGTCTTCTTCCCTTCCTGCTTGTTTTTTGGGACTTGGGAATGGCCTTTTCCTGCACTTTGAAGAGTGCCTCCTTGAAGGATGACCAGCCTTCCTGTGCTTTCATACTAGGGCTTTGAAATTTCATAGCCCTATTTTTTCTTAACTGACAAAATGAGCTGGTGTTTGTTTAAATTCCAGCTTCCTGCACTCCCATGCACTCAACCCAGCACGAGAGAAGTGAAGTACAATGAAAGCATCAAACAGTACTGAAAACTCTCTTGCTAAAGATGGGGGATGGACTGAATAAGGAGCATATACATTTAGAACAGCAGGCAAACTTTCCCCTCCCTCATATAACCCACAGGTTCACTAAGGTTTTAATTTATTTTGCCTGAGATCATTCTTTTCTTGGTAGAGTGTAAAGTTTGATTATTATGCACCTCTTGAAACTGATATGGAAAAAACATTCAGAGTAAAGCTAACTTATGTAAGTGTGAGTTTTTTATCCCTACTTCTTGCCCTTACGCTGACTTGTAACAGATGAGTTTCAAAGAGGAAGGCACCTCCTTTTGCTTCATTCCTTATCTATGTCACCCTACTGCAGAAATACTGTATTTAATTTGTCTCTGAAGCCAGCTGCGACATTCAGTAATGACGCAGGAGGAGACTTCCTTTCATTCCTACCTTGCATCGTCCATTCAGCAGACCACTCTTCATGAGGAAGAAAAATATGACAGTAGTAAGGATCAGCCGTATTTGTAATGCTCTGGTCACTTCTAAGAGAATAGAGAACTCCATCCTTGGCTTCCTCCTGATCTGTTTCTTGGATGGATGTATTGCCTTGTACCCAAGATATACGTGGTGCTGGATAAGTGAGAAAGGCATAGCACTTCAGCATCCTTTTTGTGTCTGTCTTTTGGTATTCCAGGGCATAATAAGAGGAAACTGTAGATTAAAAAAAAACAAAAAAACAAAAAAAAACACAAAACCAAAAACAGAAGAAAGAAAAAAAATCAATCCTACTACTTTCAAAATCCTTTTTAACTTGCAGTGATTGGTCTTTTGAAATAACATTGGGGAGAATAAACGTAACTAAGAACAAAATTTAATCTGTGATTGATTTCAGAAGAAAACATAGCATTACTTCCTGGCAATGCCAGGGTCTGTACTGTTCTGACAAGCCACATAATGTTTTAAACCTCAAGAGTACTACCTAAGAAATCTACCCTTAGAAATCATAGCGCAGTAGGTTACGAGAACAAGTGTTGCACTGTCATTTTTCAACTCACGTTACAACGTTTCACCAAAGAAAATGGATTGTTTGATAACACCATCAGGCCCAAAAGGTGATTTATTGGGTTGGAGGATTTTGATTTCATGTGAGAAACAACACAAGAAAATTTGTTGGTATAATGCCATTTCCACTGGCACGATCCGAATGCTTTTGATGTCTTACTGACCTCTTACACGCAGTATGACTTCCACTTCTGTTTTACTTTGCTGTGTTCCCACGTAGCAACTATAAGGGCCCTCATCAGTCACGGTCACATTACTAAGTTTCAAGGAGGCGTTTCCACCAGGAATGTTCTCATGGAAAAGGTGCGTTCTGTGTCTGTAATCTGGGTCTTGTCTTTCCAGCTGATCCCTCTGGTAGTAGTAGCTGTGCACATTTTTGTCCCCTTTCTTCCAGTAAATTACTTCATCATTCCCAGGTGGGAAAAGACAAGGGAGGATGCAATCCTTGGAAAACAGCCCTGTTACTGTTTCCTGTTCTGTAAAATCTAAAGCCCATAAGTAAAAATGAATAAGTTAAATTAAATCTAGTCTGCACATATACTTCTGCCCCTCCTTATCCCTGACAGAAAAATGCTCTGGTAGGCAGCACAACCTGTTAGGCTGGTGGCCACTGCCTGCCCGCAGCCATCTTCTCAGAAATGTTGATGCCCTCTCCAGCTCAGCTGGCAGGGTAGTCCAGATGACTTTTCCTCAGCCATCCCAGTGCAAATTCAAGCAATGTACTTCAAACCAATTTTATCACAAACTGACAACTAATGCCTGCTGAGCAGTTACAGGACACACTCCACCAGCTGAGCCACAGAGTAAAAAATTTGGAAGGTAACAGCTTGGATGCTCAACGTGCTCAATGGCCATGGCCACCCATGCAGCCCTCTTCCAAGTCATCTTTTGCTTTAGGAGCGTCTTACTTGCCCCAAATTGATTCTTCACCATTAATAAGTAATGTTTGAATTATTTCCCCCCTATTAACAAATCAGTAATAATTGTCTTCTTTATCATATTAAATAAACAATAGAGCTAAAACCTACCCCAAAGTGTAGCACCTATGTAAAATAAATAGATGAGAAGAGATGGTATTTTCTGTCTCTTCATGTCTTCTTTGGTTCTTAGTAGACTTGTGTCAAACTGACAACATAAAAGGAGGAGAAAAAACCTGTTTAAATGCAGTAAGAGACTTACTCTATTACTTTGTATAGCTTATTAAGGACTGTAGGCCTTAATATCATGTTTTGCAATAGTCTTGGCCCAGATTTTTGGTGTTAAAATCATGGTGTAATACTACACACTTCATAATGGTTGAGGCTCTCTCATTAACATGTAATCCTTCATAGATTGATACTTTCTATTTATTTGTAATTAATTGAAAGTGTCAACCCTCAGTGTTCTTAAAGGGCTAGGGAACATTGATCTTCATCATTTATGAATAGGACATTCAGGAAAAGTAGTCAAGTGCCATTTCCAAAAGGATCTAAGATGCTCCTTGTCAAGCCAGATTTTTCTATTTCCTAAAATACGTTTCTGATTACTGTAATATTTGACTTTCTGAGGTGGAAAATTTGCCTGTATTTGCAAATATTAAAGATATAAAGAACTTTTCACATTTTACTCTTCACCAGATCGAAAGGGCATCAGGTTATGCTCCAGAAACGTGTGAATGGAAATCTAGGGTAGGAATGCAAAGGAGGAGGATGTTCTCCCATATCTTCTGGTTTGTCAGCTAAATGACAGTGAACTGGAAGCTCTTGTGCACAATGAAAAAAATTATGATCTTTTTGTAACTCATAGACCACACTCTTCCTCCACCCAGACATGCTACTCTAAAACACAGCATACCATGGTGGAGAAATTACATCATGAAGCAAGTAGCTTATTAAGAATTTAAAAAGCTTCCCCTAGTCCTTTTTGCCTCCCCAAAGGACAGCTATTGATACCATTCCTAACAATCACAGGGTACAAGTTGAACCAGGCTTGCTAGACAGTTCTTTTAATACTAGTGAATAATTTTGGCTGGTGTATATGACTGTATTTGTGGTGGATGCAAATTTTACGTCCCATTGATTTTTGCATGTTATTTATTTTGCAGACTCAATGTGATTATGTATGTATTCTCAATTTCCAATTTCAGAAAAAAACAATAGAGAGGCACCAAAATATTAGACCTGAGACAAAGGTGATGCAAAAGTAAACCAAACACAATATATGTTTTTGTTACATGTTAGCAGCAACTGGCAGTATCTGCCTTCTTTTCCTCCTTGCCTTGGCAAGTGCATCGTTTTTTATTGGATTTTTTTTGCTCATTTTCCCATCACTTCCAACTTGATTAATACAATATATTGTGCTTGATGTTTGAATTTCAGAAACTGCAATCAATGCTAAATTTCCCTTAGTGGGTGATCTGCCGTGTTTAGTAGACAGCCCGTGTGGTTTGGCAGTGATACTCTGAGAGTAGCATGGTTCCAACAGTACCTCTGCGACACATTTGGGGGCTGCATCAAGTGAAGCCTAGCAGTGCAGGACAGTGCAGGCTGACTCACCTCTTCTAGTTGTACTCCATAACACTGTACTGAAATACAGAACTATTAACTAGTTAGCTGAAAATTTTCCTGTTCAGCATAAATCTCAGCTTTGGATCATCCCACCATAGTATGTTAAGAAAAATGTTCTGTAGGAAAACCTGAGGAGTGCAGGCTCTGGTCAGTCTTTTCAGCAGGTCTGGGGTCTTAAAGGCATAAGGTATATGTATGCTGAGAGAGTGACACTGCAAAGTACTGAAGAAACATGCTTTTCCTGGTTGTTACAGACCTAAGTGGAACAACCAAGAAATTACACCCTAAGGCTTTGTAGTGAAATATCAATACGAAATTATTTACACAGACAGCATACCACTAGACTTAAGATCACTGTAGTTATGTCAGTTACTGATGCTCTAGTTTGCATAACACATTTCATAATTTCATAAAGAAACACCACTCAATTGGGTCAACACCACTCAAACAGGCTCAATTGGGCAGCAGAAGCTCAGCCAGGGTTTCTGAGAGCAAGGCAAAGCACTAAAATGCATCTTCCAAGACATACAGAGAAGTCAAGCACTGCAGCTCAGATAGCGGGAGGACAACACAGCACTTGCCTTAGCCACTATATTAAACAAACATCAAAAGGCACATGCTTTCTTTTTCTTCTATTAGTCAGCGACCAAACCCCAAGTACTACATCCTGAATCACCTTGGAACTTTGCATCAACTTGAACACTGATTGAAGCACTCCCCCAGCACACGGGCATTGGAATTGATCTCTGCTCAATGAACTTTCCTCTGTGAACCATTCGGAGAGCAGCAGATTATTATATTCTCCTAACCGTGTAAATATTCTTCTCATGCTGTGAAGCAAAAGTTACTTATTCCTTAGTAAAACCAATTCTGATTAATTCCTTTTCAAGGTAACTTAACAACAGCACATTGCATGGACACACACACTCAGAAGGACTGGAAATGCCTGAGGATTTTAAGTTTTGCCAACACATAAACAAGAAAACTGAATGTGTACAGTTCTAAAAAAAACCCATGTTAATCACATACTGCTAAAATCCCAAACTAGCCACAAAGATACTAGCTTTCCAGAATTTCCCCACTGAATCTTCAGGAGGTGTTTTCTGTTGTAGAAAAGAGAATTAATTCTCCGCCTCCCCACAGTGAAACCACCTATGGCTTAAATGCTAACTCCATTCTTCCCCAAAAGGAAGAAGGATGCCACGTTCTAAATATCCAAAATTGTCTCAGGACATAGCCCCAAACCACTGTGTTTTACCTAAACATACACATACCACATATACCCCCCTGCATCTACCCCATACATTTATAACATCACAGAGCAGTTATAAGAGTGTCGGGTTTTTTCACCTGTTCTGACTTCACAAATAGCCAAAAAATTCAGTCGTCCTGTTTCAGGTGTTTCTTGCAGTCAGGGTTCATATGTATGTAAAAAAATAAAACAAACATACAGCTCTGCCGAAACCATGGAACTTTTCCCTCTTCCTTTCATAAGCCACACCTACAGGGCTCAACTATTTGACCTGCAAGTTCATTCCTGTCCCACAAATGAAAGTGATTGTTTCTGTAGCATGAACCACATTTCTATACAAGTGAAACTTCCACACCTTTTGCATTCTCTGCTCTCTTTGGGCTTAAAAAGCCTTTTCTCTTAACCGTTTATTTTGCCTGGCTTTGTTGGACAAACTTTTTATTGCTTACTCCTGCAAACTGTAACTGAGGAACAGAAGAAATCAATTATTGTCAGAAATGTGATTTTTACAGCAGCAGCAGCAGTGATGCTGCTTTGGATTGTGCTTGGGCATTACAAGAGGACAAGCACCACAGCCACTGTGGAAACAGGCAATTCTCTTTACTAAGGCAAGGGTGTAGGAACCTGACGCGAGGAGCAAGGTAAATCCTGTACAGGCACAGGAAAAAAATAATTTAAGATACAAATTATCATGACGGTCTGCTCAGAAAGCTGCTGATCTGAAGCAAGACTAGTGGAAGCTGTGGGCTATCTGCAGGGTTAAGTAATCTATTTTCTCTTTGACAGTGTTTCGCTAGTGCTTATTTTTCACTGAACAATTCTAGCCACGTATGTGCTATCCGACAGGAGAAACTGATAGAACAACTCAAGTATTTTAGGGAAGAAAGCTTAGAAAAAACTGAACAAAATGCAGGAAGAGGTGAAAGGAAACAGTGACTGTCCTAGAAGATCCTGGTGGTGTTAGCAGTACACACATGACCTGTGTCTCCTGCTTTCCTGGGAGAACCAGCTTTCCCACATGCTCTGTTCCCCACCACCCTGCAGCAGTTCCAGCTGGCAATTGTGACTGATGTCCAGCTACAACTCTGTTGCTCACAAGACTTATATTTCCATACATCCAGCAGTAAGCTACTGCACCTCAAGCCATGAGCTCTGCTATTGTTACCAAAGACAGGCCTCTGCTTTGTTTATTAGCATATGCTAACTAAAATGAGTTAATTACTGAGCTTCTTACTATGTGAGAAAATAGTTGGTTGCTGAGCTGATAGTGATAAGGATGGGATAACAAGAAGTACTTAATCACTTCAAGCTTCTCTCATATGACAAAATATGTACTCCTACACTGCTTAGGACAGAGCTGTGGCTACTTCAAGGAATATCCTTATCATCCTCAAGAAGCTGGCAAACTCACAGTAAACTTCTACTACCCTGAGATGACTCAATACTTTAAAAGGATAATGTGGGGAAGGGTATCCTTAACCAGATGACCACCGAGGAGCTCACACCAGTGCAGAAGTGTTTTGCAGAAACTGCAAAATTGAATATACATGTGCAAAAAGGCTATTCAGTTATCCTAATGAATACGTAAGACTAGTTGGAGTTATGTATTAGATAGGCAGAATAATGAGAATCTTTTGTGTATAAATACCATGGGTGAATGTCCCCGGTAGGTTATGCTAGATTTGTGGATTTCCACCTAGCACCTGATATCAAATAAAGCAGTATCTCCTCTCTAAACTGCTTCTGGTTTTGAGAGCTTTTGTTTCAGGTAACACTATAAGCTACTGGTAGGTATAGCAGCTGCCTTCTCTCAGCCTGCATGGTTTAACGTGTTCGTGATATCTAAACTTCTATGATTTTAACTCTGTAAATCATTCTTGACAAGACAATGGGATAGAAGGAACAACCGGACCAAAAACCAGGTACCAGAAACTTTAGTGGGCTGATTGCCCAAACTTGGCTGTACCACAGGAAATGCACACTTAAGGTGAGCTTGACTAATTATAGTCTGAAAACCATTCCTCTAGAAGCCAGGATACCCACCTCCACTTGAAAAGCCTCACCCACCGAGTCACAGAATCACAGAATTGTCAGAACTGGAAGGGACCTCTAGAGATCATCTAGTCCAACTCCCCTGCTAAAGCAGGAACATCTAGAGCACATTACTCAGGACTGCATCCAGACTCCTCGACTTCACGTATTATTGGTTTGCACACCAGACAAACGACCCCACCAGTTTTGGGCCAACATTCACAGGTTAACATTAAAACTTTTAACTTGCTCACACACACAAGCCCAAGGTTGAGCCATGCATCAGGCAGAGAGAAGCAGCAAAGCTTTAATACACTTCCCGCGGGTTTAAAGTTGACTGCAGTCCGGGCCAGCCCGCACACCATTTATCAGTCGCCCGTCCCGTGCTCGCCAGGACCCTGCCAGCCCGTGCTCAGACCCCAGAGCACAATACCAGCGTCATCTTCCCCACAGCCTACCACCCCCAAGGTGACCGAACGGAAGTGATAAAGCCAAGGGAGCGGTGATTGGAGGTTTATCCGGCATGCCTCTCCGCCATTGGTGATTCGGGCTCGGCAGGCGCAGCTTCTAGGCGTGGATTGGTCGAGCTCGGTTGCCTCGGTTACGGGCCGTAGCGGGGCTCCAAGATGGCGGATGAGGCTGGGGGCGGTGGTGGGACTCGGCGCGGAGCCGGGGAGCGGGACGAGGAAGGGGCGGCAGTGGAGCGGGGCCCGGGCGCGGCCTATCACATGTTTGTGCTGATGGAGGACCTGCTGGACAAGCTGAAGCTGCTCAGCTACGAGGAGGAGGTGCTGAGGCGCCATAATATGCGGCCGCTCTCCAGGTGCCCCTCGTTCTCTCTGCTGGGGGGATGGCGGCGGCGGGGGATGCGGAAGGCCATGGGGAGGGTGGGAGCGGCCTCGCCCGGGAGGCGTTCTCCTGGCTGCTTGCGGGGTGTGGGGTGGCTGGGGCTGGAGGGTCGTGCTGCCTGGTACGAAGCTCCAGACGTGGGGGCCCGCAGCTGCCACGGGTGCAGTGAGAGGCGCCGGACACGGCCCGAACTCGGTGTGAACCCCGAGTGCTAGCGGGGAGAAGTCCCCGTGGGACTTCTAGGCCGCTGTGGACAGGGACCGGGGAAGGAAGGCTGGTTCGCTCTCGGATGATAAAGTACCCGAGTCAAGTGAAAAACAGTCAGCTTCCTGTGTGATTCTGAAGTTTTCAAAATGAGAAATCCCTCTAAGGGCAGAGATGTGTTAAGTCACCAGTCGCTTGACCTTTCAGGCCCCCGAGTAGATGACTGGGGTTTGAACGTCTGCAAGCCAGTGCATCTCTGCAAAAAATAATTCCAGCCTAAATGAATTTCTGGTGTTCAGGTTAACTATTTGTTATGTATTTGTATGGGGGGCGTGGACCTGTTGTTTTTAAGTCTAGTTTTTTATATCTAATACATATTTGTTTCATATGTAACATTTTAAATTTTTATTTTTTTTTAATTTCAATAGGAGACAGGAAACTTGGGAAATGGGACAATGTGGTCCCAACATTTACCTGCCCAAATAACTTTCAAATCCATCCATCAGTTTCAACCAGGCTCCATAGCAGTATATCACACAGTTGAGCTTTCTATAAGCAATAATTTCACAGGGAGGGAAAAACGTAGTTATTCTCTTATTCATATTATTCTCTTATTGGGAGGGAGACTTCAGTATGAACTCAGTGGTTGTAAGCTGGTTTTAGCCAGCTGTCTGACCATCAGTATATTCAGAGCAAGGGAGCAAAACTTTGTCCCCTTTAGCAAGCATCTGTGTCTAAGGGGGAGTGCTTGGTTCCAAGTATCCAGTGTGCACATGATTTATATTTTGCTGGGGACTAACTGTGGACTGATTTTATGGACCAAATTCTCATTAGAACCACATCTTTCAATTCAGTACCTTGCTCTTTAAAGTGACCCAAAGCACAGTAGGTGAGGATGGCTGGAAGGATGGCTTCAAAAACATGCTCCTGATCTGAGCTTACGCGCTGATTTAGCTACACTAGCCTTTTGCCACTCTTGAGGAATACAGGAAAGGGAAAAGGTTTGGGGAACTTTAGAGCAAAAGGAACTGTGTGTATTGCTGTTGTCGGGAAGAGTATTTGGGGATGTTAAGAAGGCAACAGAAGGCGAGGTTTCTGTAGTATAAAAACATGGATGAGGACAATATGCAAAAAGGGGACGCATCTGTATGCAAGGAGGCTTTAGTAAATTTGTTCTCCCTTACTCTAGGAAGCGCCTTTTGAGTTTTCATGCAGTCACTTGAAGCAAAATAAATGTAGTTAGTTATTTTTAAAGAGGCATAATTATATAGCTGAATACAGATACCTTTCTTCGTGCTGTGGGTCTAAACTGTCTTTAATGGAGGGCAAATGTGGTTCTAAAGGAGATGAAAGATGAAACAAATCCACCCTGGCTTCCAGTGTCATAGGTAAAGGTATAAAACTTTAGCAACAGATCATTTTAATTTTGTTTTTGAAGTAGTCTGTGCATTGTCATGTTGACAATAGTTGTCAATCACTTTTACTAACTAATTCAGAGGATGGATTTCAAACTTAAATTTTGTCTTGCAGTTTAAGTCACTTGTCCTGTGAAAAATGCCTGAGATTTAGCAAAATCTGAGCTCATTCATGGCCTGCAAGTTATTGGTTATTTCTGATCTTTGACTTTTGATTCTTTTGAGCTTTTACATATTTTATGTTATGCAAGGGGCATTGGAACGAATCTGTTGCATAGGGTCTTAATTAGTTAGTGGTGATATTTTATGAAGTGATGGGATGGATTCTCTATCCTTAAAATTAATTTCGAACAGAATTGAGCTCATCATGATTTGAGACTGCTCAGGTAAATATGAGAAGTAACTTGGATTTATGTGGAAACATTAATTTGGTGGTGTTTAACTGAAAGTGTATAATCCTGCTGGCAGGAGGGAGGAATACCCAGTTCCTATTTGATTCCTTTGAAGCCCAGTGTTGATTAATAGTTTACTCAAAGAGGGAAACAGGTGAGCTGCATGGAGAAAACTTACTCTACTGTGGTTATGTGTGAAACTAGACATCCTGAACTTAGCTGAGATGGATCACTCATTGAGAAAGTCAGTTAAGGAAACTGCTTTCTAGCCTATGCTGGCCTATAATGGAGTAAGAGCTTCAGGAGCTCAAAATATTTACCATTTTTTCCCCTTTTTAAACAGGCACTACTTTGCACTGCCCACTAATCCTGGTGAGCAGTTCTTTATGTTTTGCACGCTTGCCGCTTGGCTGATCACTAAAGCGGGACACCCCTTCGAACAGCCACAAGAATATGATGACCCCAATGCAATAATATCAAATGTACTCTCAGAACTGCGATCATTTGTAAGTGTTGAAAATGCTGTTTCCCCACGTGTATTTCAAGCACATGCATCACCTTCAGAAATAACAGTAATGACGTACTTTCTCTGCTGTTTGATTATGTTCTCAAGGACTGGACAGACCTGTCTTATGTTAATTAGTTATTAATTAGTTATTAATTAGTACTATGTTAATTAGTTAATTGGAAGTTTATACTGTGTGTACCTACTTGCTAGCTTTCTGGCACTATGAAAATGGTCTTATAATATATATGATTCCAATTAGGTCTGTTCCACAATCTGTAAAATGGATTAAATCAGGCTTACTTCTTATAGTGCCACATATGTTGCTCATTTATAGTAGTATAATTTTTTGACACGCTGAGAGAGTTTTGGGTTCTTCATCTTGGAGATGGGAAGACTCCAGGGAGACCTTATAGTAGCCTTCCAGTACCTAAAGGGGGCTTCTCAGAAAGCTGGAGAGGGACTTTTTACAAGAGCACGTAGTGATAGGATGAGGGGTAATGGCTTCAAGCTGGAAGAGGGTAGATTTAGATTAGGTATCAGGAAGAAATTTTCACTATAAGGATGGTGAGACACTGGAGCGTGTTGCCCAGAGAAGTTGCTGAGGCCCCATGCCTGGAAGTATTCAAGACCAGGCTGGATGGGGCTTTGAGCAACCTGGTATAGTGGGAGGGCTGGAACAAGATGAACTTTAAGGTCCCTTCCAACCTAAACCATTCTATGATTCTATGAATTTACAAAGATTTTATCTTGAAAGTTTACACAGTGCTTGTGATCCTGCTCCTGCCAAAGTCAATGGTATAGTCCACAGTGAAGGAAATGGTTTAGAATTGTGTTCATGTTTTGTTTTTTAATTAGGAGTAAATCACAGGGATTTTTTTCAGTATTAACACCTCACTTGTATCAACTGATGGCAGATATGATCTTATGGAAGATCATACTGTGATACAGCTGTGAATGATATTAAGAACACTGTTCTCTGAAAGAGTTACTTGATAAAAAACATAAGATATTTATTCTGTAGGACAGCAATAAATAAAATTAAAATATTTTATAAATAAAATCTGGAACAAAATTAAAATATTTTATAAATAAAATCTGGAACAAACAAGGCAGTGTTGAAAAGCTGGTGGTTAGGTCTCGGTACCTGAGTTCCTTCATAGCTGTTCTCACCTTGCCAGTGTGTCACTTGTATGCTTGACCATCTAGCTCCCTTGCAGCTTCCGACTCTTCTGCTCCCAGTGAGCATCCTATTACCAGATACTTTAAGATTTCTATACTACGCCTGTTCCTTGGGTTGTCCTGTTTTCCCTTCTGTTGCCTGACTGGAGCTGCACAGGGGAAGAATATGAATGAACATTGGTAAAATCTTCATACACAGCGGACACTTTGGTTTTAGAGCAGTAAATCTTGTTACCTCCTTCAGAGGAAACTCGGTTGGTGGGTAGCCATTAATAAACAGTATATCTCTTTATTTTAGGGAAGGCCTGTGGATTTTCCTCCCTCAAAATTAAAGGCAGGCTATGGAGAGCAAGCATGCTACGTTCTTGACTGTCTAGCTGAAGAAGCCTTGAAATATACTGGCTTTAGCTGGAAAAGGTATAGTACACTTTTAAGTGTCCTCCCTTATGCTTTGTTTTCCAGCAAATAAATATAAGTTGTACTTGTCAAGACAAAACATAGTAATTACCAAAAATGTTTTACTTGATGTTTCATGAGATGCAAAATTCAACTAGGCTTGAGGCAGTGGGACAAATTAATGCCTAATACAATTTCACACAATTTAGTCTGTTACCAGCAAGGATGAGTTTGGGCTATTAATAGACTTAGCTAATTCGTAAAGATTTGACTGATGACCTTTTTTTTTGTCATTTTCCTATGCATAACTGCTTGGTAATCTGACAGGTGAGTTGAAAAATACTAATATTCTTTTAGGTCCCATCAATTAATGTTGACGTCTTCAGTTGGAGATATACATAGTATGTGAGAATGTTACAAGTAGGCTACAGTAGCTATTTAATCTGAAGGAAATTTTAGGAGAAATTGGATGACAGATAATTTCAAGAATATGAAAATTTGTTTAAAAATGCTCTTTATTTCATTTGTTTCCTCCAATGGGTTTTAAAATGGATATAGTGTAGCAATTTCTACACTATACATATAAAATTAAATAAAATATAAATTTTACTGTTACCTCTATTTAGTACACAAATTCCACTGTAAGCCGAAAATGAGTCTGTTGTGACTTGCACTTAAATTTTAAGAGGGTAGACCAAAACAGAAAATTTATTCCACAGATGTCTTTGCAGTATGAAAGTACCGTATTGCTTGGCATAATAACTAACTCTCACTTCTAAGACAGATCTTTAACAAGGACTTTTAAGGCTGAGTGTTACTTGCATTTGTTTAAGTGTGTGAGACACTGTCTAGTCATATTCCACATCATCCATACTTCTCGTGAACTGTTTCATTTGCTTAGGAACAATTTACAGATGTATTTTCAATTTACTATGTTTAAAAGCTCTGCTGTTGTTTGTGCTAATTTCAGGCCAGCATATCCAACAGAGGAGCTAGAAGAAGAAGTAACAGAAGATGATGCAGAATTAACGCTTAATAAACTAGAAGAGGATGTTGAGGTAGATTTACCTAAATGGTTTTGATTATATAAGTATTGGTCAGCTATAAGGAAATTTTTCTCACTGTTCATTTTGTTTGGCTTTGTTTAAAAAGTCTTTTCTGCTAGCTGTTCCATTGCCCTTTTTTCCTGCATCTGCTTCCTGCATCATCAGCTTCTCTGTGGAGTTTTTTGTCTTCTTTCAGATAAGGTTGTTAACTCTTTGCAACAGAACTTACGTTCTATGCAGATATTGTGATGTGGATGCCTGGCTGCATTTTTACCAGCTTTGAAGTCTCCACAGAAAAAGTCTTGAATAATTCTGAGAACAATAAGAGACATTCTGTATTGCATGTTTGACCAGCCTCAGAAATGTAAGCTGTTGGCTAAAAGCTTTAAATGTGGAAACAGTCAGCTGTCTGCTCTTTTCTATGTCTCGTTAAGGTCTAAGCTGGTAAATTGGGAAGTGGGGAGGAAACATTTAACTAAAGCACAGTTGAAACCCTTCAAAGAACCTGTGGATTTGCTCTCAGGTATCTGAGGCCATGATTTTAACAATTAACATGTTTTATTAGCTCTTCTGAGTTTGAGTTAGGATTATACTAAGTGGATAACCACTTTTTAGAGCCCCTAATAGTTCTACAGGGATTAACTATACGCTGATGTTGTTTTTTTTTTTCCCCCATCCATTGTTGCTGCCAATGTATTGATATGTCTTGTATGCATTAGCTGTATCCATAATTGAATTTAGCAGTATTTCGAGTAGTTTAATGCTAATGATGACGTTCATTGATTGTTCTTCTGTTTTTGATTCTTCTGAATAAAATTGATGAGGCAGACAGAAGCAAGCCAAGTTCTGTAAATCTCGGGGAATTAGGTGAACAGGAGTCAGCAAGGCTGGCTGTGCAAGGAATTCTTCACAGTTTGGTTCCTCAGTTCTGATAACTAGGCATGTTGTTGTCATGGTAGTGTTGTAGTATGTTCTTTTAAGTGCTACACAAATATATATTGTCCATTTAGCAAAAGACAGTCCCTCTATAGTCACTACTAATTTCTTGCAAGTATTCAGGGGACTAAGGGCCAAACATGCCAGAATAAAACAAAGTGGACCCTATTAGTTAAAAACTAAGTAAGGTACAGGACTAAGCTCTGACATCTTCAGAGTCTTGAAGGGTTTTACACTAAGACCCATGTTATTGCAGCATTCATGATTTGTCTAGAAAGGAGGTGAATGATGAAATTTTACTTTGGTGGAAAAGATGATGGCTAACAGAAAAGTGACAGAATGACAAATGTGTATAAGGATGAAGTGTATGGGTGATAAAATGGCAAGTGAAATTTAGCGTAGATAAATGGAGGGTAACATATGGCAAAAGCATCTTTGACCTATGCAGTGATGGGCTCTAAGCTGAGCATGATAACTGAGAAGTGCAATTTTGAGACTAATAGATAATTCTCTAAAACTGCCAGCCCAGTGTGTAGAGTCATGGGCAAGAAAACAAATCAGTTGCTTCAATTTGAATTCTATTTTTCTGCCTGCTTTTAAAATGTGGCATCATTCTGCAGCTCCAAATCTGTAGTGTACAGCAACTTGAAAACAACTTGGTTTTTGTTCTGGTTTTATTTTTAATGTAAAGCTTTAGGAAACACATTAGAAATTACAGTTACCATACAGCTATTGATAATGGCCCACTTGATGCAAGAGAGCTTAGGTTTTGAGGATTTTTTTGGTTGGTTGGTTTAGTCCTTTAATACTGTGGCATCTTGAGGAAAATGTGGAGTAGATTTCATCTTTAGCTTGTCCCAGATATTGTCTCTCCTCATAAGATTTATTTTTTTTAAGTAAATCCAAGCTCCATTGTCATAAACTTTCCATGTACAGAAATTTCAAATTTAATAGTCCTTGTCCTGTGCTCCTGCAAAATAGAATTATGGAGAAAGATTGTGCAATACTTAATGAACTCCTACTTTGTAACTTTCCTTAAGGAAGAAGAGTCAGACAATGAAGAAAATTTTATTGACCTGAACATTCTAAAGGCACAGACATACAGATCGGTAAGTTGTTACCCATCAGTCCTCTCTTGAGAGATTTTTACATCTGTAGCAGCCATTAATTTCTGTTGGATTGAAGTGTGAAAGTCCTTTTATAGTCTAAACTTGAAAAAATGTTCCAACTGAAATAACAGAATCACATGGGGTTGGAAGGGGCCTCTGAAGATCATCTAGTTCAACCCCTCTGCCAAAGCAGGTCCACCTAGAGCAGGTTGCACAGGAACTTGTCCATGCAGGTTTTGAATGTCTCCAGAGAAGGAGACTCCACCACCTCTCTGGGCAGCCCATTCTAGTGCTCTACCACTCTCACAGTAAAGAAGTTCCTCCTCATGTTTAGGTGGAACTTATTATATTCAAGTTTGTGCCCATTTCCTCTTGTCCTATCCCTGGGCACCACTGAAAAAAGACTGGCCCTGTCCTCTTGACACCCACCCTTTCAGTATTTATAAGCATTGACCAGATCGCCCCTCAGCCTTCTCTTCTCTAGACCAAAAAGACTCAATTCCTTCAGCCTCTCCTCTTAAGGGAGGTGCTCCAGGCCCCTAATCATCTCTGTGGTCCTCTGCTGTACCCTCTCCAGCAGTTGCCTGTCCTTCTTCAACTGGGGAGCCCAGAATTGGACACAGTACTCCAGATGGGGCCTCACCAGGGCAGAGTCGAGGCGCAGGATAATCTCCCTCGACCTGCTGGTCAGACTCTTCCCGATGCACGCCAGGATGCCATTGGCCTTCCTGTGCCCATAAGGGCACATTGTCAGCTCATGGTCATCCAGTTGTCCACCAGGACTCCTAGATCTTTCTCCTCAGAGCTGCTCTCCAGCAGGTCAGCCCCCAACCTGTACTGGTGCTTGGGGTTATTCCTCCCCAGGTGCAGCACTCTACACTTGCCTTTATTGAAGTACATCAGGTTGCTCTCTGCCCAACTCTCCAGCCTGTCCAGGTCTCAGTGTATGGCAGCACAGCCCTCCATCGTGTCAACATCCCCTCCCAGTTTTGATCCAGAAACGAATCAGCTTATTTTAAACAAAAAACGTGCATCCAGTTTTTAAACTGTTATCACTCTAAGGTTCCTGGAAACATTTGCAAGAAAGTTTTGCAGCGACTTTTAGGGAAGCATGGTATTAGTTTCTTGAATGTATTTTAATTTTGTCCCCCTTGCTATTTCTGGAATATACTATAATTTCTTATTATACACATTTTGTTCTTTTCAATTCTAAGTATGATGAGTAGATCTATTTATTTTTTTTTATTCCCAGTCTTTATGAATTCAAAGAATTAAAGTCATTAAAGAAATCTGCTGTATCTGTAGTCTAGGTCATTCTGGATATAAGTTTTTTCCTGACTATGAACTTTGTAAACCATCGTAACATGATTTCTAAGAGTTCTCACTGTGCATAATGATATTTCATATACAATCTTTGTGATTTTTACACAGGACATGAATGACTCTGCAAAGCAAGAAGAAATTTTACAGTCCACAATAGATGCAGCAGAGTGGAATCTGGAAGTGGAACGTGTGCTTCCACACCTGAAGGTTATGGTCAGGACTGACAATAAGGTATGTGAGGATGGCTTTGCAAGTGTACACATGGTGATTTAAGTGTCATTTCAGTGTTGTTTACTTTCAATTTACAACTTTTTTTCTTTTTTTCATGCCAAGATTTGTGAATAATGGACTCTCCAATACTATCTTGTGTGAATCTTTGTCACTTACTTTGACTCTAGGAGCAATAATTTTCAGTACTTTTTTCCCAATATTATATAATAACAATTTTTTTCTGCTTACAAGGCACCCTATTTCCATATATTTATTTCTATATATTTATTCAGACATCTTAAGAACATTTTAAATCATTAAACGTTTCCAATGTATTCATAGTTCTGAAAAATTATACCCTCAGTTTAGCAGCTAGTAAAACATCTTCCTGGAACTTCTTATCTTTCAATTGTTCCATTTGTTGACCACATGAAAGGTTGTTTGCGTGAAATTCATCTTGCTGAACTTTAAATGGCAATAAAGTATGTCTGTACCTCTGATCTAGTCATAACAGGCTCTCCTTATGTTTACCAAAATGAAGTGAGTACTGTTTTGACTGACTTTATTTACCTATCCGGATAACTACCTCGAGATGAAATTTATCATTTCTTAGACATTAGTTTTTTTCTCCGTAATCTATTTCTATGAGTATAGAATGAGCAGCTTAGAAGCAGATGTCTATCTTTGGCGAATCAAAGTCCAAACATAGGACCTATTCCTGGTGTTGCCATAAACATCCTCTCTAGGATCTTGTATAGTACACACAGATCAGTCCAGGTTCAGAAGCAGAGCTTTGTTTCTTGTCCTTGTCTCCATTAGTGTGTGTCTGACAGGTCTGTGTCTCGGTAGATTTTGGGGTTTCCCTCCCTCTTTTCCTTATCATCCTATTTTGACAAGGTCCTACATTAGATAATTCTAATGTGTGAACATTTTCATACTCCACATGCTCTCATCTGTTAGTGTAACTGGCCAGGTCTGTTTCTTGTTACTGCCTCCACTAATTAAAATTTTTTTTAGCATGTTCACAAACACAGTACTGAAATAGCAATAATTATGCAGTGCTGCTACTGTGCTTCATTTTGAACTCACTGTCTGCAGCTGTTCTTTGGGCCTGGGAGATGCAAAAAGTTTGCACTGATAAGGAACAATTTGTGATAAAGCTGGGGAACTGGAATTGATTTCTAAGTAAAAGATGCCTACCTATCAAGTTAAAACAGCACCTTATCTCATCCCCCATCTTTGAGTCCATGTATGTTGCCTATGACCTAGAAGCTGCCAATAATTTTTCCCCCTTCTAATTTTGTCCCACAATCAAAAACAAGTTTAGGCATTTCTGCCTCTTCCATTTCTTTCTGTTCCTCTTCCTGATAATGGTAAGGATTAAGTAGAAAGAGAAGATCTGATAATGTGAAACTGGTAGGTGTTGGGCATTTGAAGCACTCCTTTTGTCCAAGCATAAGCTGAGCTACTGCAGCTATAATTAAAATTTTCAGTATTTGTGCGCAGAGTGATTTCTAACACTAACATTTCTAACACTAACATTTTCCATGAAGATCAAGCAGACTCTAAAAAGCATAGCTACTGTGGTATCAGTGGGGATGTCAGTGTTTGTTTATGGATCTGGGTGTCACACGTGACATTTAGGAGTTAGAAATTGTGTCACATTAAGCAAGTGCCTCTGGATACGAACGTGACATTGGCAGAATGATACATGATAATAGTATAAAAGAGAACTGACCCTGTCTTGCAGCAAGTAACCAGAGAAAGATAAAAGTTGTACTTACATATGTTTTACTTTATGGCATCTTTTTTAGGATTGGAGGATTCATGTAGATCAAATGCATCAACATAAGGATGGAATTGAATCTTCTTTGAAAGAAACTAGGGTATGTCTTGTATATACAGAATATTTCACTGATCTGTCAGCATTTTTATTTTCTCTTTTATTTGATGTGTGTTAAGGATCAAGTTGATTTTTTCCCCTTAATTTCATTTATGCTAATGCTGTAAAACTAAAAAGGGAAATATACAATAATAGTGATTAGAGACAGTGGGAGTAGTGAAATATCTTGTGGGAAAGAGGTGTATATTTGAGAATTATCAGGGATATTAGGGTTCATGAATGTATATATTACCAGAAATACATACTGACTACAGAGAGAGAAATAGAATAATACAATAATACAATCTGAAAACCAAAATACCATCAAATACTGTTGCTAGAGTAACTTACAGACATTGAGATTTGTAATTAATTTAGGAGGGGAGAGTGATGGAAGCAGTAAAGCTTGAAATATGTGTTGGAGGTGGGCAAACCAGAACACATTAGGAACAATTTTTTGTTGTCCAAACACAGCATTTCTGTACTATTTTTCTCTCTTACTTGTGGGCTTCTGTATCCTTTCTTAATTACAGCACTATTTTAATACTCTTTACATACTCCTTGTATACTGTCAACCCACAGAATATGTTTTCTCTAGGGTTACCTTGACAAACTCCATAATGAAATCAGCAGGATATTGGAAAAGATCAATAGCAGGGAAAAGTACATCAACAATCAGTTGGAGCACTTGGTTCAAGAGTACCGTTCAGCACAAGCCTTGCTGAGTGAGGTAATGAACTGATTTTTGTTGCTGTCTTCTCTAATATTAAACTTGCTATTAAGTGAGAGTGAAAGCAAAAAAGACGCAGAGGAATTATCTGTGAATTCTGCTGTTGGAAGTAATGTTTTTTGCCTGACTATTATGTGAATCTGTTGCCAATCTTGAGCAGCTAGTAAATTGCTAGTTCTACTTTCCCTGTGAAGTTCACACATCTGTGATGAGTGGAAAAGCTACAGTCTCAGTCCAGCCCTCATTTCTTACGTTGATTAATATAAGACTAACTTGTGCATAAAGTCCGCTGATTAATTATTTACTTTGTTTCATTTTTATGCCAACAGAGTGCTGTTTGAGAAGCTTTTTGATCACCTAGTTAGGAGGCCTGTAGAAGCTGCCATTTGGCCAGCCCTCCTATTTGTGATGACATTAAAATTAAAATAAGCCTAACAGGATTTGACCTCTGTGCTTTCTGTTTACTATCAATCTTTAAAAAACTGCAAGATAGTAATTTACTGTTGATGAAGAAATAGTCCAGGTTTCAGGATTCAATTATGTCTGAATTTGGGCAAATTTTCTTTGTTTTTTTTCCTCATGTAAATAATTAGAAAACATACCTTTTATTGTATATGTATTAGAGCTATTACAGTTTTTAAAACTGCTTTAAATCTTTGAATCATAGTTATTACAGGGGCTGATGTTTCAAGCGTGCCCTCATATGAATAGTGCTGTAAACATAATTGGGACTTTGTGGGAGTGTTTCTGGAATTGGGACACGTGAGACCAAGTTTTGATGTTCTCTCTGAGTTACAGCAAAACCCATGTTTCTTTCCAGGCTAAAGAGAAGTACCAGGAGGGGAGTGGAGGAGTAACTGAAAGGATTAGAGTGCTTTCTGAGGTAAAACACATTTTCACATAATTTCTTTTGCTTATTTTAAAACAATATTCAGAGAGTTGGCATTTAGTGTTTATGGTTCTACGAAGCCAGTTCTTTCTGATTTGTTCTCCTGTTAAAGATTAATCTGTTTGTTTAGTCAAGGTGATATAGTCCAGTCCCTAAATTTTAAACCCAGGGTGCCATTTATTTTTAACTTGTGAATTTGGGCAAACTATTGTGAGCTAATTTCCTCAGTTTCTAAAAGAGGGTAAACGTTCTGTATTTTATAACCTGTGTCCTAGAATTATTAAGGACTAATCAAATTATGTCCATAAGTTCTTTGGAAGAAGAAAAGCTTAACCCTTAATTTTAGTTAAAATTCAAATTTGAAATGTTCATCTTTCAAGCACTTACTATTTATTCAAATATTGTTTTTAACTTTCCATACTAGTCAAATTATGTTAATACCTAAAACTGTTTTTTGGTGGGTTTGTGCTTTTTTAGTGGGTTTTTGTTGTTGTTATTTTTTAAATCTGTGCTCTGTCAGATTTAAAGAAAAAAATCCCCTGATTCCTAACTGCTTCATTATGTTGAGTGTTTCATGGCATTTCATTTAGAATTACTGCCTGATTTCAAAATTTTCTAACCTTTGGTCCAATTTGGACTCTCTGTTGTTAGAGTTTGACAAACCCACTTTATTAGATGATAAAGTGTCTGAAATAGTCACACAAAATAGATCACACCATAAGAATCTGCTGGAAATTGTAAAACAGGTTTGAGACTTTTTAGAATAGAATAGAATAGTTCAGTTGGAAGGGACCAGAACGATCATCTAGTCCAACTGCAGTAGGTAATAAACATAGCAGTTTAACGAGAGTTCTCTAACAAAGATTTCTGAGTGTTTGGATTTTGCCGAATTAGAGCTTCTTTCTATTTCGCTCTCAAGGAGGTAAGTTTAAAAAAGAGTGCTTTACAATGACTTCAGTTTTATAATGTGTTTGTGCTTTGGAAATTATTGGCCGATTTAATAATTATTAACATGTAGTTGGCAGCCTTCAAACGATGTAGATGCAGTGGTGCATATCTGAGATAAACGGTACTTTGGATATTACTACTGATCTGCTTTCAGGCAGGCAACCAAATCTTATCCCACTTGGCAACACCAGTACCACTGTAGGCATGCAATAACAATGCAGCAGTGTTTCTTTTTTGTTACTGAAAAGGTTTATTGAAGCCTCAATGAAGGGCCATATTTATATTATAGACAAAAATACTAAATTATTACCTAGACTGCACCTTAGAATCATGTGTTTGCTTTTTCTTTGTTGTCTACAAAGGCAAACTGATCGATAGTCAGCGCTCAAATGCGCTTTTATTCTTCATACGTGTATTCTACATACCCATACCCCTGCCAGAGCCAGTGCCAGCAGACTCAACTGCTGCACCATCTTCTGCTGCAGGGCTATTTCTCAGGTTTCATTTGCTGAAATCCTGACCCTCACAGAAGGACAGTTAGCATGATCATTTGAATCTTGGTTTGCAGGGACATTGGTTCCTACCTTCCATCCACCATCATACTGCAACACTTACACTGTTGTTTTTATTGGTCTGGGATGTGCAGATTCTCTATAACACCATGATGCTTGGCCAGCTTGTTACTCTTTTTGCTGTAATTATCACAACATTAATTTAGTTAAATTAAAATGTTCTTGATGTTTGAAAAAAAATTGTCCCTCCACATACAGCAACTAGGATTAGTGCTTTTTTTGAAGTACTGCAGGTATTCAGCAGTTTTTTTTTTCTTAACTTGACATTCATCTGGTTTCATTAAGAAAAAAATCTCTATTTTAAGATTACAGAAGTATTAGAGAGAGTAAAGCAGGAAACAGAAGAGAAAGGAAGCAGTATGACTGATGGTGGTAAGTATGTTTTTGCCTCAAACCACACCCCCATTTCCTCAGTGACAAGTGCATAATTTGTGCTTTATTAAAGTCTAATGTATCAATATTAAAATTTTAAAAGGTGTCTAAGAAAATCAGGAGTCTAAACCTCTTTGAAAAGGTTACGTAAGTCTACAGAAGGTAGAGATTCCAGGATTTCCTCCTTTGGTAAATTATTTGTAAAATTAAAAAAAAAAAGGTGGTGGTGGCGTTTGTGGGTTTGTCTCTGCTTTGAATATTTATCAATTCACCGGAAGAAATTCACACATTACAGGTTGAAGCCCTTTTACTCTGAAATAGTTGCTACCAGTAGATTCCCTGACTAAGACTGGCTGGAGTCAGTGAGAAAATTCATTTTGGTGTTTTGATGTTTGGACTTCTTTTGAAATGTTTAAAAGTGCATACCTATTTGAATTTATCTCAGACTCAGGATTTGATTGTTTGAGTTATTTGCTGATAAATGCATTCTATTGCAAATGTATAGGGAGTATGAGTGCAGAAATAAATGGATGCATGTTACAGTAGGGCTAAATATGCACACTCTATCCGTATTTAACTGTAACCAATTACAGCTAATTTACTCAAGTAGTTTTAAGTGTTACTGTTCAAGGAAATTTTGTGCACTCTTGCTCCACTGTGAAGGAGCTACTGCCCTTCTTAACATCTTTTCTCTATGACAGCATGGCCAACGGTCAAGATAAAATCTAGAGCCTAGAATTACAAGGATCAGTATGATGCAGCAGCAGCATCCCTAGGGTGATATTAGTAGGAGGTGAGGGATTAGAAACAAAGTATGGAACACAAAACATTTTATTAGCTTTTCACAGGTAAGATGACGTCCTGCTGAAGGTGTCTTCAGTTCTCTGCCAAACCTAAAGTCGGTTATTGGGATGAGGCTTTCAGCTGAGTGAAATGCATCACTGACAAACCTATCCTAATGTTGATGCACATCTTTATGCAGATCTTAGTTGTCAAGAATGCAGAAAAATTGTCATCGCCTGTTTCTATCTTTAAAGTGTCTTGCATATTAAAAATGATGTATCAGCACAATTGTGCCTTTAGAGTAGAACACCGTTTTGTTCATTCAACTGTTTACTTTTAAGGAGTGAATTATAGAAAATAATGCTTTTGTGTTAAGTAGCTGACACAGAGTTGCACTGTTTATCTTTCTTTTTTTTAACAGCTCCTCTAGTGAAGATTAAACAGGCCTTAACAAAACTGAAGCAAGAAACCATTCAAATGGACATACAAATTGGTGTAATGGCACACACATTACTCCAGTCAAAGCTGAAAGAGAAATCCAATATGACCAGAGATATGCATGCAACGATGATTTCAGAAGCCACAGTAGGTGCCTATTAAAATTATTTGGAGCTGACTTGGTTTGCTCAAAATACAGTTTTCTACCATTTGCTTTTTTGTTAGTTTAGAGGTTTCCTTTTTCTTGGGAAAGGGGGATGTTCTTTTTTCTTGTTTGTTTTTAACAAAATGTTTGTCATCCATTTTTTAGAAGTACCAAGCACACTTTGGATTCAGTGTAGAGCCATGTTTAGTTTTTTGCTGTAAAGATTTACTGCAGATCCCTTCCAAATGTATTAATAAATCGTTATTAATGAACATGTCTCTACTTCATTGGCGAATGTTATTTAGTGTGAAAGTCTATAGAATAATGCTAACAGCCTGTAATCTTGATATGCTACATTGCTGAAAGAAAATTGCTTGCGAGGGACTTGAAAGAAATTTAATATGTCTGTCGGTGCCATTTACATACATTTAGTACAAAGTATTTAATTGCTGATATTGAAATGATACAGAATTACCCTTTCTAAAAGGCTGGGTCAAAATTTATATCAGCTGCAAGTAAAAGTAAATTATTGCTCTGAACTGAAGTTTATGAATTATAAGCAATAAACTAATGTTTCAATAATATTGTCATGCTCCTAGCGCATCCCTACACAAATTTGTGAATGGACAACCACCCTATTCCTCATTTGGTTTTTTGGGGGGTAGAGGGAAAGGGTGGGGCAGGGGAGGAGGATTGGTCCTCTAGATGATATGGATATTTTCTGCAATTATTTTTACATTGTCTCTGACAGAAGCAACGATACATAAGACCAAAGTATGTTGAAAGTACTGTTTGGAAATTACTGTTGGCTTTCTAATTTTTTTTCCATATGTTATGAGTGTTTCAGAGTCACTTTATATTAGTATTGGGTCAAATGCTGCTTTCATTTATAGTATGTAGTAGAACTCCGTGGACATCATTTGGATTATTCTTGTTTTCTGTTCCCGTGTTAGAACACCTAATTTTGATTTCTGTTAAGGAAAAATGTTGCCAAATCTGTTTGTATAATACAGAATGAGAAGGAAAATGTAGGAGGAAGGAGTTGGAAATGTAATGGAACAGGAAGCTCCCTTGGTCTTGGTAAATGCGTAGGTAGGGAGTGATTCTAGCTGTTATTGGTAATGAAGGAGCGTGTAACAAAGCAATAACCTTATTAAAGTACTAGTACATCCTTTTGGTTACCATTATTCATAAGCCATGAACAATATTGGTACAATTCCAGTGAAATCCTCCCCTAACTTCTGGCGGCAACACCATTCATCTTACAATTGATTTCTCTCTCTTAAAGGTGAGCAGTATTTTACAGAATCAGGGGATCAGTTCTGTGTCTGAAAGTCAAGACACTTGACACAGTCGATACCATGAGCCAGTTTCTTAATTTTGTTGTGCGTCAGTATTTCATTTGCCAAGAAGACCTAAACGCATCAGTTTTTAATAAGTGGAAAGCTATATGTAAATGTCAACTGTTATAATTTACCTGTGCAAGCAACTGCTGAAAATCTCTATGAATCACACTGAAAATCAGTTTCCAGCTTCTTTTGTTGCCTACCTATATCCTCCCACATTCATCTTAAATTAGCAAAGTTATTCATGTTCCCTTTGTTAGGTGGTGTTGCTACTGCATATTTACTTTAACCGTGGGTTTACTTCAACTTAAAGCAATCCCCTTCTGCATTGCCTGCAAAGCAGTTCACTGATAGTTTTGGATTGCAAATGTGCTGTATAAATGCTGTTTATGTAAATACTTTCCTCCTCCCTCATGCTAATAAAACAAACACAATTAATCAAAAATCTTCCCTTATGAATAGACCCTCTTATTCTATTAGAAGTGAATCTGTTGAGACAAGCATGGCCAAAAGCCTTCTAATATGGTAGAAAAATCTCCAGAAGACAAGCTATCCTCCTTTATGCCAAAGTAATTCTAAAATAGTGTGCTAATTATATGTAATTAATCTACATTATTTTTCATGGTACTGTCTGAAACTGCATTAATCGAAGCAGGACACTTCTGTTTTCTCAAGAGTGATATGTGGCCCTTAATTGTCATCTGGCAAAGAAAGCCATTTGACCATTTAGACAGTAAAATTACTTGACCCCACTCTGAAAGTGGTCTTACGGAACCAGGAAGTGGCCACACCACCTGCCTTAAAAGCATGAGGAAAGCAATGAGGTCTGTCAGAAGCAGCCTCAAAGACTGTTCAAAAAAGGCAATTATCTGTGTAATTATTGCACTGCTGGATCAATGCAGGAAGCAGAAGCCACATTAAAATTAATCCTTCAATTTGCCTGATTTCATACTTCGCTTATTATCTAGTGTCAGAACGAAAGGCCAACAAAGCAAAGGTGTCCCTAAGTTAGTAAGATGCTCACGAAGCTGTGCTGTGCTATAGAACAGTCTTTCTTCTGAAGAAGAACATTTGGGGCAGAAGGACTGTTCCTAAGAGTTAACTTCCATACACAGCACTCCTCTTCCAAAGTCTCTTAACATTTTCAGTCCTCTGAAATATATCAGTGTGAAGGCACAGTGCCACTGTTACATGTCATCTAGAAGCCAAATGGAAAGTTGCTGTAGACAGACCTGGAAGTAACACAGAGGGACAAACAAGGAGTTTCATTTGCTCAATCTGGTCAGAGGAGCCGTGGGTTTTGTCTTTGTGGTGAGGACTACAGTAGCTCAGTCTCATTGGCCTCAGGGAGAGCCGAGACTTGGCTCTTGGAAATGTGTGGCTGAGGAAGGCTCATCGGTAGCCAGCTCACTCTCCTGCGTGTACTCTGCAAAGCTCCAGAAAAGGAACGCTGGCAACATACTACTTCTTAGGGTTCCTGCAGCTCTGAAATCCCTCTGAACCTGGTAATGTGACTCAATGTCTTATTTCCCTGAGCTATCTTAACTCTAGGCTAGGATCTAATGGATGCAAGTGACCTGCTAGGACTAGAAGTAGCCTTAGTGCTTAGTGCGCTATTATAAGTCCTGTTTTCAGGCCATTTAGGATGTTTGAGAGTGGTGTTATATGCATGACCATCTTACTTTAAGAAATATAGTATTCCAATCCCCATTCTCTTCTAATGTCAGCAGACAGCACGATTTGCTGAATATTATGTGCTGTGCTGGTAGGAAGTGCAAAGGGCTGGATTTTTATGTATTAAACCAATTTTCACACCTTCTGTGGACATAGTGACTTAATAGTGAAATTGCAAGAGCTTAATAGTGGCTTTCAATCACATGCCAAGAATTCAGTATTTCTATAATGACACAAGTTAATCATTGTTAATCATTTGAACTTGTATCAGCGAGTGCCGTGCAGGAAGTTCACATGAATTTGAGAAACCACTGTTACAAACAACTCCCAGATCTGGCCAAAATATTCTTATTCTTTTCTGCTGATGGCATTAAAGGCCCCTCTTCTTCCACACAAAAGAGAGGAACTTCAGGGAAAATTCTTTCTTGAAAAGGAAAACAAATGCCTGCCTACTTTTAAACACTGCTACTTTTTTTTTGGAGTATAGCTCTGCTGTGGACTATGGCATACAAAAAAAATCACTGTATTTTTAATTGTAAGGTACAGTAGGAGCGATCAAGTCATCTCTGCGTGACCTATAAAAAAGACTAGGCATAAATAAAGAGCCTGTATGTGAACATTTCCAGCTTCTGAGCTCTTTGAATTTTGCGTCCAAATTTTGCAGCCTGGGCTTCTCTCCAAGTTTGACAAATGTTAATTAAAAAAAAAAAAAAAAAAGAAGAAGAAATTAGTGTGAGGCTGTTTCTTTTCATGCTGGCACTCAGCCCGCTCACTGGCTGTCAGGGCTGCATCGTGCCTCCGCGAGGTGGCTGCACTGGTGGCACGCATGCGGTAGGCACACTCCTCCTGCCCGTCGCTTGGCTGAAACCAGCCGTGGGCTTCAGCAGCGTGACAGTGTTGCCTCTGAATACCCTGTCCCAGTTCCCATAGTGTCACTGCTTTCCGCTTTCGCGTTGATGTATTAACGCGTTAGGAAATGTTTAGGTGTTTTCTTGACAAAGGCTTGGAATAAAACTCTGGGGGAGCCCGGCCTGTGACATCAGTGCCTGTGAGCTACAGTAAACAGAGGATATGAGCACCCCCTTTTCTGTGTGAATACACAGCAGGTGGGGAGTTTCCAAAGGAGGGATCTCTGGGATTGCAAAAGTTGTTTTTGTCTGCCATTTCCTCCTTTCGATGTATTTCTCCCTTCAGCAAAAACCATTACCAGGGCTTTTCTCCGATATTAGCTAATCCTTAGCTATTGCTCCAGGGCTTGGTGTTGCTGGAAATGTCTGTCTTTCAGCCTCCTAGTAACATCCGTAGCATTTTGCAAGCAATTATTCCCAGGCAACGCTGTTATGCTGTTATCAGCAGGGCTGAAAGCTTTTTTTTATTGAGAGTAAGTAACAATTTGAATAATGTTAATCTTTCACTTACTGGGTAGTTTTACTCTGTTCTTTTTCATTCCTGGTCTTCAAGTAATTAAGAGTGGTTGTATCTCAGTACTCCATTCTGGAGGTGGCTGAGACATGGTAGTCACGTGTCCTACCTACCTATTGTAAAAATCAACAAAGATTAACAATGATTTTAAGGTCAGAAGTACAGAATAATTATTTCCAATAATATTCCTCTTGATGACTCACTAATTGCAATTGTTCGTTCAAAATATTTTCCTGTTTCTGTGGCTTTCAAAGGATGGCAATGACATCTTAGTGTTATTCAGTAGTAGCAGGAAGAATTTAACTGTGGGTTGTAAGCATCCCCTGGACCAAAACTTTCCCATCCCTCCGCTAGTTTTAGGGCTGAAGTTTCTCACTGTGTCTTGAGAGAGGGGCTCTTGTAAGGTTTTAGAAAGTTCTTTCTATCCTTCTCTCAGCATTGCTGGTCTATAAGCATTTTAGCTCCTTTCAAAGAATCCATTTGTGAAAGAATACAAACCAGTAGTCAGACCAAGGGAAATAGGCTGTTCTGTGAAATTTTGCTGCAAACTAGTGCCAGAAAATGGTGCAGAAGGTTTCAAGGGGTTTGACAGCATCTGTTGATTATTGTTTCCTTTGTTACAGGAAGCACACAGGTTCCCAGTATGATGGCAGGCCCCTTCTGTCAAGCTTAACAAATGCTATCAAATAGCAGTAAAACCAGTGAAAACTCTGTGATCTTAAGAGTGTCATTCATTAATTTTGTACTAATCTCTCTAGCAGCCATTTCATTACAGCCTTCTGCAGAGTGCCTGTATTAGGAAGCTCAAGTAAACATACTTGACGATTTTTGTCATCTTCAGCTGTATCATAGTATGGCAATAAAGAATAAAAAATA
Organism: Gallinago undulata; assembly: GCA_026546715.1. Classification (NCBI taxonomy): domain Eukaryota; kingdom Metazoa; phylum Chordata; class Aves; order Charadriiformes; family Scolopacidae; genus Gallinago; species Gallinago undulata. The sequence goes on along the minus strand of JAOTQQ010000001.1, from coordinate 91,721,767 downwards.
CTGTTCTGAGAAGACTTTGTTCCTGAGGCAGAAAGATATACTCTAGGTGCGGCAGGTTTGGAGAGGTTTTTTTGCTCTAAGTACTCCAGTACTCAGACATTTCTGTTTGAATAAGAATATACTTAATACTATGTTTGGGTTTGTGAGATGTCTGTTGAAAAACAGGATTGCAGGTAACTGCACAGAAGATAAACAATTGAAAGTCAATTACATTTTCTTTCAGTTGTGAACAGGACTGATATATGGGTAACAAATTCAAACAGAGTGAAAAAGCTTCCTTTAAAAAGATCTTCCATATTATCTTTGCTTAAATACAGAAAACATGCCTCAGTTATAAGCCCTTCATTGCTTCTTGTTAGTCCTCACCCTTCTCAGGTGTACTCCTCTGTGATGATGCTTTCCTCCAAATACTTGAAATTTTGACAACATGACCTGAATATAAATGACTCCGTCAGAATCTGTCTGAGCTTCTGCTAACCTGGGTGGAAACTACCTGGTGTGTCTCTGTGGAGTTCCACATGTGAGTAGTGACTGCCAGGAGGCCCTGCTGACATCAATTCAGTGTGGGTGTGAAGAGAAGATCAGAAGCAGGAAGCGTCCCCACCTATCCTGTCATATAAACCTTAGCTTCTCTACAGGGTATTTAAGTAAACTCTGCAGGAGACTAGAAAGCCAGACGGACTGAATTTGCTATTAGAGCTACATACAAGAGGAAAGTGAACACCATGGTGCTTGTCACCCTACCACTAAAAGCAGTTAATCAAAAGTCATCTCTAATTGAGGGGAGGAGAAAACATGGATGAAGCCAGGTGGTAACTGCTTTGCCCAAAATGAATCAAACAAAAACCAGAAAATAAAACACATGAGCTGCTCCCAAATTCAAGTCTTCTGGTAGACTTGATCTCTTGGCTTGTTCTTGGGGTCAGGCTAAATGTTTTTCTGAGTCAGGACTAACTTTCCTACCTCATTTGTTTCTTTCAGTTCTTCACCACCTATTCTCTTCATACACTGTGACCTTTATGCCTAAAGCTTCAGAACTCTGGACAGACTCGCTTATCTCTTTGTCTGGAGGAGAGACAACTTTGTGTTGCAGCTTTCAAAACCCCTTATATTTTAACTATCTGCTTCTGCAAGGAAACTTCCTTCTTGTCTGCATCTTGAAGAGCTGTATACCTACCTAGACTTTCAAAGAAGCTTAACTTGACCTGTTATCAGCGTAAGGTTTGACTAGGAGGGAAACTTTCATTTATGGAAAAAGGACATTCTGTCTAGGGGTGGAAGACAAGGAGAAATGGAGAAGATATGGCCACAGGATGTAGCCTCTTGAAAGCTATAATATTCCCGTAGGACCCAGATTTTTATCCTGTGGCCAGACATTGTGAAGTGTCTCTGAACACCCCAGTTTGCCATTCCTGATTCTAGCAGAGTGACCCCAACATAAAGCTTCAAGAATATCGCAATGAAGAGGACTAATAGCATACAGAAAGATCTCTCACTGTGCAACAGTAAACTAAGTCTGCATCTGAGAAGAATCACAGCATTTATTTTTTAGTTACTCAAAATACAAAATACTACTTTACTAGAGTGAGGGACCTTCTGACAAGCAGAAGATTGAGCTTTGCTGTGAGGCAGAAAATGAAACAGCAAAGGGCTATCAAGTCTTTTTATGTCACTCCATTTTATATTTCATTCCAAAGAATGCTGATACCTCCTTTTCACTGTCTTAAGTGTGCTAGCTTCATTATACAGATCCTGATCTTTAAACCATGCTTTCTCGAATGTATCCTTTGTGGCACTTCTGTGATCAATTATGCTTTACTCAGTGCCATAATTGTTTACAACACACTACACTCTTCCACTGGGTGAAAACACATTTATTACAGACAATGGTGCCAGTGCTGAACTGTTCTTATTGGCCATTTGAAAACAAAAGCCAGACAAAAAGGCGTCTGTTTTCAGTGGCTGGTCAGGTTAGTACTGGAAGTCACTTCTTGGTGCTTTTCACCCTGTGTTGGAATACAGCTGCCAGTGCTCAGGGTCCCCTTTCATTCAGGACCACCTCTCTAGAAGAAGTGTCATGGTGGACTCGGTTTGGGGCTAATTTGAGCACTGACCTTGCCTTTCACAAGCTGTGCGGACAAGTTTTCACACTGAGTCATTATAGCCCTACAAATGATTTATACAGTTAGAGCAGCCAAGAGTGTCAAAATGAGTCATATTTTTCAAGTGACAATTGCTATTTTGAGTGACTGTTTTGCATTACGCTTACCAGGACACCCAGGAACCAACCAACGGTGTTTAAGCTTTCCTGCTGATCTCTCTTCCCACCACATGACTAGCTAGGGCAGTTATATCATAGAATCCTAGAATCATAGAAAGGTTGAGGTTGGAAGGGACCTTGAAGCTCATCAAGTTCCAACCCCTCCTGCCATGGGCAGGGACACCTCTCACTAGAGCAGGTTGTGCAAAGCCCCATCCAGCCTGGCCTTGAACACTTCTAGGGATGGGGCATCCACCACTTCCCTGGGCAACCTGTTCCAGTGCCTCACCACTCTCACTGTAAAGAATTTCCTTCTGGTATCTAATTTAAATCTCCCCTCTTCTGATTTAAAACTGTTACCCCTTGTACTGTCACTACACTTCCTGGCAGAGTCCCTCCCCATCTCTCCTGTAGGCTCCCTTCAGGTACTGGAAGGCAGCTGTAAAGTCTCCCTGGAGCCTCCTCTTCTCCAGGCTGAACAACCCCAGCTCTCTCAGCCTGTCTTCATAGGAGAGGTGCTTCTCCTTCTCATAGGAGAGCCCTCTGATCATATTTGTGGCCCTCTGCTGGACCTGTTCCAACAGGTCCGTGTCCTTTCTGTGTTGAGGACTCCAAAGCAGGACACAGGGCTCCAGCTGGGGTCTCATGAGAGCAGAGTAGAGGGGCAGAATTACCTCCCATAACCTGCTGGCCACACTCTTGATGCAGCCCAGGATGCGGTTGGCTTTCTGTGCTGCCAGTGCGCACTGCCGGCTCATGTTAAGCTTCTCATCCACGATATCACTTGTATCGCTGAGCTGCACCTTGCTCTTGCCCAGAAAGCATATGCCTGGGCGTACACTTCACCACGTCTGGATGAAGTGACTGGGGGTTTCTGTGAAAAGTTGCTTCAGGCAAAGGAGGGCATTGTCATGCGTGGCCAGCCCAAATCGCAGCCCACATACCCGGTGCCTTGGAGAGAGCTGAAAACAGAACTGAGAGCCTGCAGGCATCTGCAGCGGTATCAGCGTGCACAGGGTGAAGAAAGGCAAGGTTAAGGACATGGTAGTTGTGATCCTTCCCACAGAGGACAGACTTGGAGGACAAAAGCTGGTGAATAAGAGGAAACAATTGGACGTTTCCATGCAAAGAATTCCAGAAAAGAAACAGGAAGGCTGCAGCGTGGGAAAAGTCATCATCAAGATGAGCTGCTTCTGTGATGCAAAGGGGGAGGAGGTAGGTGCAGTTGCAGAGGAAGCTAGCAAGAAAGCAGCAGCACCGGAGCGAGTATATTAGCTACAAGAGCGAACAGCAAGAGCAAAGGACAGTTGATAGAGGAAAATGGAGTAGCTCGCTTAAAGGAAGAGGGGAAAAAGAGGCATTGAGGGCAGGGAGAACAGACTGGTATGAAACTGGAGTTCACTACAGCCTGAATGTAAGCTAACGTAAGTCATAGTACACTTTCCCCAGCATATGTGCACACACAAACACCCCAGACAAACAAACCAACCAAACAACTAACCAACCTTATATTTACCAGATACCTTTGGTGTCCAAAAGCCACAAGAAGAATTCAAAGGAAATAAGGAGAGGTGAAAAAACAGGGGGAAGTCAAAAGGTTAGGTGAGGACAGAGGCTAAGCGACTTCAGAAACAGATACATGAGGAAAGGAAATTGTAAACGGAAGGAGAAGAGGAGGGAGGAGGAGGAAGCAGAAGGCAGAGCCCAGTATGCTAAATGTGCTAGAATAATACTGGTTTTCACATAGATCCCCTTTGTTATGAGCTATTCCAGTTTTGGTCTCTGAATAGCTGGAGCTGTTCCAGCTGTTATGCAGGCAGACACTACATTATCTGCTACAGCCACAAACAGTTAAGAGCAGTGTAAACTGCTGCAAGAGTGTAAGTAAGACCCTACTTGTAACAGCTACAAGTTAATAAAATTGTCATTGTTTGGCTGCTACCCTGAGGGGAAAGGATAAAAAAATTACAGTAACCCTTTCCAGGGCACTATGTTTCCCCTCTTGCTTTTTTTCCCCTCCCTCTTTGGAGATGAACTGCATTTATCCACTGTTACTCAGTAGATAAACAGAATATCATTCTTTAATGTTTTATGTCCAGCATAATTTTTACAAGCCATAGGGAAATTTCAAACAAAACTAAAGCTGTTTTACAGTTTTTTCAGTTTACCAGTGGTAACTCCAGTGAAGTTTCTGTTGAACACTTCCTTTTTTCCTGTTTGCTAGTTCAAACTGGATGTCAAAGGGCAGAACCCACAAATATAACTTCAGGCAGGTTTAAAGGCAGTTATATTTAAATAAAATTTAGTTGGAAAACATCCATTGGAGACCTGCTCCTTGAGGAGAGCCATAAGCTAAATTTAAGGTTGCCTCATATAACTCAGAAAATAACTTCTTCCTTGTTTCTTCTTTGTCCCTACACCAAACTGAAGACCTGTGACGAAAAGCTGTGTAACCAGATTCAGATGGAAAAATTCAGATTCAGGTGGAAAAATGCCCACAGGATGAGGCCAAAGCGCTTTACTTGAAACAAGCCAGTTGCAGAATTCAACCAAGGTTCAGCTGGAGTGCTGCCTGTGTACCTGGCATCCTGCCCCAGAGCCACAGACCAACCGTATGTCTCCATGCCCTGGGCCTGGGCCAGCCTGCCTGGGAAGACTCCTGGCTCCACAGAGATCCACCAAGCTGGAGAAGGCAATGCCTGGTGGACTGCTTACACTGGCTCTGAAAGCCTCATAAGTCCCAGCTTTGGCAGTTGCTAGGCTGATGAAGCCTGCCCGGAGCTGTAGCACTCTGCCAGCAGTCAGGGTAGGAAAAATCCAAACATACAGCCCTGGGAGTTCAGCTTTAGTGTGGCTTAAGGTGATCTAACAGGAAGCTGCTGCGGGTGAGTTCAGTTCCTTGTTTTGTTTCCTCATCTGCACCTTTCTGCCACTTTCCCCGCACACCTTGCCAAGGTGAAACAGGGCAATGAGCTGGAACAGCTCACAGATGAAAACTAATCCTGTGGCAGGCACCGCTGCCCACCCACCCCATGCAGTTGGCTCAACGGCCCCTTGGGAAGGCACAGAATGGGAAAGAGAGGAAAGGAAGTCACAGGGGAGTCTTTTGTTGGCTATCCACAGTTAAAGCAGCTTTGGTTGGTGGTTTAGCTGCAGACTGCAAGGCCAGAATCAGTGGTTCCCCATTGTCAGCTCTTACCAGTACTGAAAAGTTTCACCTGGCAGGGAGACCAACAGTACATAATAACTGAAACCAAAACACTCTGCTAATTATTCTGGTACTAAGTGTTTCTTACATTTGAATTTGACCTTGAGAAGTCCTGTCAGAGAAGCAATTAAGTGATCCCACCTCCACCTCACAAAAGCTTTTAATTTCAAGAGAGAATAGATTCCTTGCCCACTGCTCCCCTCTGGACTCTCTTGAATCTAATTTCAAAAAAGACCTTCACGGCTAAATTAAACATTGGACAAGAGAATGGTAGAATGCCAGCCACTTTATCTCATAATATTATAATAATAAAGATCCCGTATAATATTATTACCCTTTTATATTCATTTTGGCCTTTTCCCTGTTGTCTCGAAACATCTCCTTTGTCATTCATTGATATTATTCTTAATAAGAGCATTACCCTGAAACACAGACTAGACTGAGGCTCGTGCACATAACCATACAAGATGACAGAGCAATCACACTCACCCACGGTGCTTTTCAGTGTAATATCTGTTGTCTTCAGTGGAAGTTGCACCTCCTCTCTTTCTCCATTGTGAGCTGTAAAGTACACAGAAACCAAGAGCTCAGGGAGTCTGAGCTAAAAAAGACTGGAGGCTGAGGAAGCAAGAAAGTAAGGACTACCATGTATGTCTGCCCCAGGCATCTGCCCCTGCTCTTCCCCAGGCATCCACATCTGGGCACTGGCTTTACAGGACATGGGGCTGAACTGCTCTTGGGGCAGACCCAGCACAGCCACTTTCATATATTACACAGCACCTGAATTTGGCTCTGGGAAGCAGTAAGAGTTAAAACCTGAATCTCATGGAGTTTTTGCTATCAACTGAAGCTTTGTGATTGACAAATTGCACATCATCACATTGGAGTGTAATCATGTTGCACATTCACTGGGGAAACATGCCTCAGTTGGTTCCGTTTCCCTGTTCAAGCAGCTTTATCCGCTATTCCTAATGCTGTATAGAAATGGCATACATGACATTACATGCACATAAAAATTCCTCTAAAAAAAGTAAACACTTGCTAATCTTGTGGGGATATTGTGCTAAAAGTGGTGTATCCATCAAAAGAAAACCAAATTCCATTTCATGCTAGCTCATCAAGAAAACATACACAATATGCAACCATTTCACAGCTGCCAAAAGAGATCAGTCTAATTTCTTTTTTTAGCTAGAAGGGGAAATCTAACCAGGCAAAGCTGTTGGGAGCCAAAAAGACTATTAAAAAAAAAAAAAGTGGAAAAAAAAGTAGAAACCATCCACAATTTCATCCAAAGGCAGAAGAGTTTGTCAGTGAAATGCATGCACTGAGCCAAGTGAAATAGTGGTGACATTAATGTGGCTGCACGTGAGGCATGCCAATCAGTGAATTTGTTGGAGGGTTGTTTGTAATCCTGGGAACTAGAGCTACAGAAAACATCTTGTGCAGTTCTGTTTCTGGTGTTCCTCTCTCCTTATCTCTCCCATCCTCCCCCCTCTCTCAGCCTTCCCCCGTACAACAACTGGTTGCATGCTAACAATATTTCTCTTTGTGCCTGTGCAAATACCATTAGATCCAAGCATATCTCACAGAATTTGAAGCTATCATCTGTTTGGACGTACTGGGTAGTCAACAACTTCCATGGGACAACCATTCTCCTCACCCAGCTTTCATTTTCTTAAAATACCTCAGGAATGGTTATGAATTGTTCAAATGTCAAGAGAAGCCCTCCCGCTCACCTCCCCAACCGCCCCCAGCCCACCTGCCATCAGAAACCCATTCAGCTCAAAGAGAGGCCAGATGTTAAAAATCATCTGGAAAAAAAAAATAATGTGTATTTGGACTGTGGGCAGAGTGGCTCAATTATTCTGCCCTGCTGGAGAATGAGAGCTGCTAAAGGAGGGAGGGAGGGCACAGTCCTTGCTCAGGCTCCACTGGGAAGCAGACTGGAGAGGGCACAGGCTCCTCCCAGGGATGGCAGGCGAGCTGTCATGTGAAAGATGTCTCCAGGAGGTTTTGTGCCTTGGAGACACACCTAGAAATAAAAAATTTTCCTCTCTGTGAAAGAGGGCAATTAATGATTACTCCAGGAATAAGTGATCCATGTCCAGCTTTGCATCCCAACAGAAGTAGCCCTTTATAGACACTATGGGGATATGCTTACATTTTTCTGTGTTGACGGTGCAGTCACTCTTCAGGCCCATGGGTTTTCCAGCCACTTAATTAACCTCTTGGAACTTTGGTCACTGCCTCTGAATGGGGTGATATGTCCAGGTAGGTATTCTTCAGATGAAAGAAGTGATATTATTATAATTATTACAGTACTGTCCTGCTGCAAGTGGACTGCTTGTTCTTCACTACCTACCACAGATTTAATCCCTGAGCATAACAGTCTTCTCCCTGTGTTTTCACAGCCTGGCTTTTCAGAGGAAGGCCTTTTGTTCCCAGCGAGGATGATAAATGGGTTTTAGCTTCATTTTCTCAGAGGCAAGCTTATGTGATTGTGCTGTCTGTCATGTGTGTACACTGATAAGTTTTTAACTGCCACAGCCAATTATAATTATTTCCAAAGGAAAAAATCGCTAGAGGCAGACATCTCCATGATAATTGTATTTCTATGGATTTGGTGAAAGGCAGCAGCAGACTGTGTTGGGACAAGGGAGGAGGAGGACAGAGCCCAAGACCACACTGCGAGTGTGCTATGTCAAGGAAATCTGGGAGGCTTCAGCTGATCCAAAGGCAGCCAGTGAGGCTGCAGACACTGGGCAGTCAGTCAGCACGGCCGACTCTCCAACCAGCGCACAGGACGTTCTGCCTCTTGCCCATGGGTATTACTTCATAGGGGACTTCACTGCCACTGCCGCAGTGCCGAGGAGGAGCAGGCACAGACCTTCCTTCTGCCTGCTGTGATGGAGAGAAAGGATTTTGCTGTTTTGATGCAGGCAGAGGCACTATTTTGCCCTAACGCTGTACTCACAGGTTGTGAAACTTGGATGGTGGCTGCACTGGGCTGGTAGGTACCTCCAGGGAGGACAGAGTGGCTGAGTGCAAGACATGGTTAGACTAAGCTCCGTACTGTAACTAATGGAACATAATAGGTGCATTGCGAACAAATATTTGTAACGTGGGGGACAATGTGTTCTCTGTGCTCAGAGACCTGCCAATATACTAATGAGAGCTGCTCAGGCCAGGTTTGTAAGTGCATTTAGGTGACTCAGCCAAGATGCTTTTGAAGATAGGTAGAGCCCAATTCTCTCTGACATCAAAAGGGATTCTGGCTTACACTGGATGGGAAGTCATGTCTTTAAACAGCTTTAAAGCTCTAAATCTTTCTTCTTAAATATTTTAGAACTGTCCTTCTCTCTGAGCAAATCTTGACTGAGATTTCTCAACTGCCTTCGAGAACAGAGTAGAAAACTACAGTTTTTGCTTAACCGAACCATTCCCTGGAATGATACACATTGTTTCTCCATTACACAACTTCCTTGGAAGGGGCAAAATGTCTATGGTGAAAGCAGATCACCATCTGCACCACCTGAACACCATAACGTATATTTTCCTTAACCTTGTTGATGATCTGATCCAGGATTCTTCAGGAGTCTCACTGAAGTGGAGGGCAGCTGCAGGTAACACCCCAGTTGCTCCATCTAGCAGTGTCTTGGGCAGTGGCCCGGAGCACCTGTTTGTGGCTTCAACTACAAAGCTTTGGAGTGCTTTCTGTGACCACTGAGTCACTAAAGGATAAATCATGTGACGAATCCCAGCAGCTCAGCGACAGGTGAACAGAGAGTGCAAAATAAAAACGGTAATGCAAGGAAAAAAAAAAAAAAGGACTGAAATACAGGAGTAGAAAGAGAGTAAGTGAGAAAGGGGAAGGGGGAGTGTGTAAGAAGCACTATTTCCCTGAAATAGTTTTGAAATAGAGGAAAAATGACTGCATTTTACCCCATAAAAAAAACATGAAAGGTTATCACTTTTTCACAGCATTGCTTCATTTTGACTAGGTCTCCAGCAACTATTACTCAAAGTTAGTTCAGGTTTTGGGAACATTTTTAATTTGCTGGTGCTTGTCACTTGAATCCCATCTTTACCCTTTTGTCCAGGCAGGCTCTCTCATAAGAAAATATTGATAGTTTTTTTTTCCTTTATTTTTTAAACTGGTTTGGTGATTTTTTTTTAGAACTTACAGTAAGTTCAGGGTTGAGCCTGTTCTAAAAATGTCAATATTGTATAGAGCTGTGACGTACAGATTTGGTAGGCTGCCTATGCCCCTGAGACAGGTCTACTAGTTAGATCTTAGGCCTGGAGAAATGGATATGGAGTCTATTCTCAGCTCTGCCACTGGCTAATTATGCGACCGTAGTCAGTTCATTTAACCTCGGCATGTCTCGGTTTCCAGATCAAAAAAGAAAGGGATAACATGCTCCTTTGCGAATGGTTTGTGGTGCTTGCAGGAGAACAAGGTATTACCCATCATGTTGCTGCTGCACTGTGACTCCTGGGTACAGATGGTTTCTGCAGGCGTTGTGATATGTACATCGAGCGAGTCTATGAACACTGATGGAGGTCTTGCCGTTGCATTTCTTGCTGAGGGAGACATCTCTCTCAGGTAGTTTGACAAATCGCTGCTACAGACGCCCTTTGCTTTAGGCACATAGGCTTTTATGTCACTCTTCAACATTTTCCTGCCAGCCACGGTAGTCGCTGCCTCCTGCACGTTGACTTGTATATGTGATTCACGCCTGCCACAGCTTCACTTGCTGACCCCAAGCAGTGATCAATAGCACTCCAAAGAGCAGTAAACAAGTATAAAATGGCAGATCAGTGACTAAGAGTTGTAATAAAATAGTTGCCTAATTTAAAGACCAAAAGTGCACCTTAGAAGTCATAAATGTGGGACTCATGCAGAGTTTTCAAAATATGACCTATTGCTTTTGTAGTGCTTGGACCTAATACACAAGTCAGAGATGGGTCTGTCCTTTTCACAGCTTCTGAGATGTGTTTCTGTGCAAGCTTCTAGAGCATGCATGCTCTGGGTGAAGAGAGACATGCAGCACCGCAGGGTGAAAAGAGAGGAAAATGGTCACGGTGATGTTAGAAAAAGTGGTTGAAAGCACACAGCTCTTCTCTTGGTTTACTTGGCATACCTGGGCCGGGAAAGGAAGCAGGATTGCCTAACCTTTCTCTCGGTAGGAATCAGAAGCATCAGAACTGCCTGGCGCTGCACAATCCTGCTTCCTGAAACCATCAGTAAGCAGAAGCGTTACAGACCTTCCTCAGCAGCAGAAGGCAGAGTATTGCCAAAGTTTTGCAGATGCATGCCTGGCTGGATGGGACAGCTACCTCCAAAAAAAGAAAAACAAAACCAAAAGAAAAACAAATGCCAGGGAAACTGCATGCACAGAGTTATCTTTTGGTGAAGCAACACTCTGTCGTACAAGACTCCTGGCTGTGTGAAATGTGTGCTGTTTTGCTTTTAGGTGAGCGTGGGTGTGTTATGTGCTATCTTAGCAACAGCGACAAATGCATGCTGCAGCTGTGGCCATCTCTCTTTGCAGCAGGAGGAGAGCATCCCCAGATCTCTTAACAGCCAACACACTGCGCAGCTCCCCACAGAGCTGACCCTGTGCCTCCAGCCCCTGCTGGCGGCTCCCAATGCACTGGCACTCAGTCTGGGCAGCGATGCGTGAGCTACAACTGAAGCATACATATCTTCCCTACTCCCCTCCGCTCCAGCCTGTCTCTTCTGGCCTCCAGAGAACATCATCTGAATAGGTCTGGCAGGAGCAGATCAGCTGCTTCGTGCCAGCCTACTCCATCATTTCTGGAGTCAGATGGCTCCCACTGCTCAAAGCTTTTCACTAAACTGGAATGCTGGAGGATGTTTTCTCCAGATATTCATAAAGCACTCAGACAAACACAGTAGTCAAGGCATTCGTATCCATTAATAACTTAAGGAGGGCTGGGGAAGAATTTAAGAGAATAGAGTCTCAGGAAGCTGGGGAGGGGGGGAGGGGGCAGGCAAAGAACCATCCAAGTCACTATTAATGTTGCAGCTAAAAAATAGGCGTAGCAAAACCATGTGAGACATAAAAAATACAGAAATTTGGTTTATCGCAGAATTTTGATTCTGCCCTGGCTTTCAGGTTGTTGAACTTTGGGACTTGTAAAAACATTTATATAAACATATATGGACATAAGTATGTATGTTCCTCAACTATGTTTAAGTCCTTTTTTTTTTTAATGCTTCACAATCACATATGCCTGAGAACGAATTATGCATTTAGGGTGCAAGTATTTATAGATCCAAATTTTTTAGACGATTCTACCATTAAAAAAAGAAGTCCTAAAGTGTGCTATTTCTGAAGAAAAAAAACCCTCAACATTTGTTGAAGAATCACTAACCTAGTCAAACGTGTATCACTGCAGACGTAGGAAAGAGGTAAAGAGAGCATTTATCTTCGCTTTTAAGTGAAGGGCAACAACAGATCATTTACAAATTCTTCTGTCTTTTGTGCTGCCTTTAAAAACTTCGTATTTCAGCTGTGTGTAGAGCGCATCAAGTCTGATAACTCGCCGAAGTGGCCCAGCACTGCAACGCTGGGCAGGGGGAGGGAGAGGGGGACCCGGTACCCCCCCACAGCCCTTCCCTCACCGGGCCAGGGCTTCACTCCGGCCAGAAGTAACTACCACACCGTGCAGGGACACGATTTCACAGGGCTTTTAACAGCACTGCCCTCCTCTCCGGGCTTATTTATAAGCGCAGTGTCAGGTGATTAACGGGAAAGGGAGACGGCAACCGGAGGTCCCCGCCCTCCCCCAAGCTCCTCCCCCCAGGGCGGGGGCGAAGAAGGGGTTAAACGTTGCTGCCTTCGGTGAGGGGAAGCCTTCCCTCGCCCCAGGCCCTGCGAAGGCGGTGTTTGACGGCTTTCAACGTCACGGAAGCGACCAGGGGAGTCGCTTCGGGAAGGCGAGCGGGAGCCGCCCCCTCAGCACTTCCCCCTCGCCTCAGACTCGGCACCTTCCTACCCCTCTCGGCCCCGGCGGCGCCAGGCAGCCATTTTATTCTGCCGTTAACTCAAAACGGAGCTTTCTGCGACCCCAGAGCCCAAGCGGTCAAGACAAATGCGTCCCGATAATTAAAAAAAAAAAAAAAGGGAAAACCCGGGCTTTGTCAGAGCTCTTCCCGCGGGCTGTTTCGGTTTCCCGGGGGAAGGGAAGGGAGGGGGCCCGCTGCCGGTAACGGCCGGTGCCTCCGTCACGGCCGGCCGGGGGCGAGCAGCAGAGGCGCAGCGCCCGCCCCCGCAGCAGCGCCGGGAGCCAATCAACGGCAGGGAGGACACCTCCTCCTCCCCTCCCCCCCCGCCCCTGCCGGCCGCCCCGCCCCCTTCACGGAGCCGCCCGTTGCGGCGCCCAGCTCCGGAGGCCGTTGGGCTGCCTGGCCGCGCTCCCCGCCGACGCCGCTCCGCCATGTGGCCGCTGGCCGCTTGGGTGCTGCTCAGCGCCGTGGGCGCCGGTGAGTTCTCCCCTCCTTCCTTCCTTTCTCCCTCCTTCCTTTCTCCCTCCTTCCTGACCCTTGTGGCTTGGGGCCTCGGCAAGCCGGGCCCGAGACGCCTTTCCGTCCACCCCCGCCTCTACCAGCGTCCCGGTGCAGGCGCTTCGTCGGCCCCTTGGGGTGTGAGGGAAAGAGGGAGGCAGAGCCGTCTCCCCGCGGCCCCCGCAGCCGTTGGGCGGGCGGGAAAGGGAGGGGCGGGTGTCGCTGAGGCGTCGGGGGGGGTGGGTGGGGGATGGATCGGGACGCCAGGCGACCGGTCCCGCGGGGCCAACGCAAGCCGCCTCCACTCGTGGAAGCTCCCGTCGCCTCTCGCCCGGAGCTCCCTCCCGGTGGTGGCTGATGACCGGCGTGGAGCTGCGGTCTGCCGCCATCCGCTGCCGGGGGAGGGGGGGGTGTTCTTCCATCTCTCCGCCTCCTCCCCGGGTCTGGGGGCGGGTGGGAGAGGAGGGACGCCGTGGACCAGCGCAGAGCTCTTCCTCTTCCCGTGCCTTGTAGCCTTAGGGCAGCTGAGTGATGTCCCTTCTCGACGGCCGCCTGCTGGGGGGCTGACGGCCTTTCTTGCTCTTGAAAGAAGTTTGGGCGTCATTGGTATGCAAATGGCATCTCGCAATCTAACTTCTTTTTCCTCTGCCTCAAGAAGAAACTCGGGGGGGGGTGAGGGTGGATAGGGAGAGTTAAAAAAATTACACCCCCTTTCACTTGAGGTGCAAATGCTCCGCTGTCTGTGAGCGGCACATCCCCATCCTCGTGTTTAAAGCTCGTATCTAAACTCACGTCTGGGTTCCCCAGTTAGCAGTAGACTGGCTTAAACGCTGAGCCCCCAGGCGTGGTTTGTAGTCAGTGAGAAACGCAGGTGTCCACCAGGTGTAGCTACCAAGCTTAGCCAATGTTGACACAACGTGCAGTATTCCCGAATTTGCACTGCGTATACCATTTGAAGCAATCTTTCTGTGGCAGCTTCACAAATGCATATTCTTTAGAAGCAGGTCCCCCCCTCCCAACCCCTCAGTGTAAGGCTCTAAAATTGTCACCTTTATGTGACACCTCTAAGATGATAATCCATGAGGAAGTTTGAGGCTAAGAGCCCACCTAGCAGTCCACTGCCTGGAGGGTTTGAGAACTATTGCAGAAGGGTTCTGATGACTTCCTCATCCCACAAGAAGAGTGTCGGAAGTCGACAGTGTCATCTGTCGTAAGCAGTGAGGTTTCTGTTAGTGGGATAGCAGCCACGCAACCCCTTCTACTATAAAGCAGTCAGATTTGCAGAGGCCAAAACCTACAAATATTTGTCTGTGTGCTTCTGCTGGTGCCCGTCTGCAGCCTGTGCCTTATTTCCCCAGCACTCTCCTGGTGGAGCCATTCACATGAGTACTTCTTAATTGGCTTCAGGCAAGATATGCCAGCTCTTGTAGGCTACATCACAGCAAACCCATGGAATCAGGAATTTACGGCTCCCTGCCATTCTGTGCTAATATTAGTGATCAATTTGTTTTAATTCCTTCAAGATATGTATATATTTTAATTTACTTTGGTAAATATTTTGAAGTATAGTTTCTTCCTTTAGCTGAACTAATCACCTTTCTCAGTAATGGGGCCAGTGGAGAATAAATTCTTCCTATAGAGCATAAATGTGCTAGCTCTAAAGGAAAAATAAAACAACAACAATCCAACCCAACAACCCCACACTCTGAAACCGTTTATCATGAGGTAGTGTTAAAATACAACAGATGTGAAATTTATTTCAGGAAGAACCACTGAAACACTACAGCTTTTAATTGTTTGCATTTTTTTTTTCTGTAGTGCATAGTTTGGATGCAGTTTCCCTTTGTTTTGCTTTTGTTACTTTTATTTTTTGAAGTACAGTTTAAAAAATGCAACACAATGAGTAAACCAGAGAATAATTCTTTCTTCATAGTTAAGTGCTGTCATACATAATGCATTTTTTCAGTTTATTATAAGCTTTTGATTCACGGTAGTAATCCAGTGACGTGTGAAAATATTAAATCAGTGTTTCAAGGGTCAGTGCTTTTTAAATTTGATCTGAGACTGTTGCTTTGAAAAAAAATAGCTTCTGCAAATAGCAACACAACTTTTATTGATTATTTTATTCTTTGGGGGGGGCTCTGTGTTTCTCTTTCCTTTCCCCTAATTGAATTCAGTCGTTGAACACATATCTAAATTCTGAGCTGGTTTAGGCATGTGAATACCAGTAGATCCTCTGAAGTCACTGGAGCTACTCCACCTTTTAAATCTGTGTGCTTACAGTATTAGGGGTTGTGGTCCTGTTTTACGGTATATATCTTTTGCCATACTTGGTTTTGTCGGGTGAATATAGTCAAGCATTTTGAATTATTAATATCACAGGGACTCTGGGGCACAATGACTTTTAGGACAGCTATTAAACTAAGTTACAGTTTCACACAAATGAGGAAAAATATAGAAAATAGAGGATTCAAAGCCTTCATACTTTGCAGTCAAATTAGTTTAATTAACCTCTTTGTTCTGGTTCCTGGTGTAATTTAAATACTGATGCTATAGTATCTGGTATTCTCAAGAACTGACTAATGGGTCTTTATTTCAGATAAAATCTTGGCATAGGATTTAGGTTTTTCCTGAAGCAGCATTCAGTTAGTACTACTGCTTTAGAACTGTGCTGCAGTATGGGAGAGAAATGATAAATTTATCAGTGATAACAATTCTGTGTGATGCTGATTTTTCATTACCTGCATTGAATTTCATTGTTAATAGCATTAATCACAACGATTTATAATACAGGACACTTGTTAAAATTTCCATTTTCAATTCTATTGTGTATGCACTAATAATCTTACTTAATATGTAGTATTGTGTGCGTGTCTCCTCCATCAGAAAGGAAAAGAGAGAATTTGCAAGGAGCAATCTAAACCTATGGGTGTTTGGCTCCACCTTCAGAGAGATGAAGGAACGAATGACAGACTTTTACTGACTAAGCTGCCCTGCCTACCTTCTCTCAGAAGTGTACAAGTAGAATTTTTTTCCCCTGTGTCCTTAAAAAACTATAAAGGATGTTTGTGTGGAGCTGATGCCTGGACCTCCGTTTTTAGATACCTCTGTGATGAGCAGCAAACATGTGAACAACATCAGTGGGACAACCTGTGGTTAATGTTATGTGCATGCTTTGCAGAAGCCAGGCCTTAATGCAGTATTTCTGTGTATGGCATTTTAGAGGAAATGTCCAAGTAAGTGGCAGCCCAAAGTTGTATTACTTTTTTATTTATTTATTATAGGTTATGTATCTATACATTAAATGGATGCGAGAGTGGCTGTCTGCATAGAGGTGCTGTGTTACAATTACAATAATACTTTTTTTTTTTCTTCTTTTATTACTCCCTTAAAGCATGGTTCTCTTTTTGTGGTTTTGCAGGAGAGTGTTTTGTTTTCCCAAGTGACATGTTGTAATTCTTTTTTCTTTCTTCTCTTGTACATTAAGAAACAATTCTGAATGTGTCTATTTTCTTTTTTCTTTATAGGTTCTGCCCAGTTGTTGTTTAATGCAACAGATGTTGTTATAAAAACTGACTGTAATGAAACTGTCATTTTACCTTGCTATGTGATTAATCTAAATGAGAACAATATAAATATCATGTTTGTTATGTGGAAAAGACAAGGAAAAATAATTTTCTCTTTCGATGGAGCCAAAAAGGAGCTTTTCAGAGATTCATCGGTTCCATCGGCTAACTTGGTGTCTGAGGAGGATTTACCCAAGGGTGTTGCTTCTCTTAGACTTAACAATGTGGAAGCAGAAGTTGGAAATTACAGTTGTGAAGTAACAGAATCAAATAGAGAAGGAGAAACAAAACTTGAACTTAAAAAATATGCAGGTAAGTTGACTGCCAGTGTTTTAGAACCTGTTGGGAGAGAAAACAAGCAAAATCTTGTGGGAAAGAGAAAAATAATGAATATGGCAATGTATTGCAAAAACCGTAGCACCCAAGCCTTCTAACTGGAATGCTAATGTGAGTTATTTTGGATTAAGTTATAGGGGAATGCTTCTGTGGGAAAGATCTGAACACATTTTTTCACTCTATAATAATGTCTGAAGATCACTTATCTAATATAGTAAAATATATGTTTTCCAACATCTTTTAGATTATATAGTTAGTGATGTTTTCAGCATGCTTGTGTTACTGCATTACATACTGAAATATAGTATCTTTGTAATGCTGAGATGTATATATCCATTGAGGTGGCTGCAGAGATCTTTTCTTTGAAGAACTGTATCTTGCCGTGTTTAGCTATGCTGAAAAATTACAGATAGAACTAATAGAAATTCTGTACAAGAGCTGTAAAACTCAATCTGAAGATATGTAGTTTTCCAGTGAGGTTCAAAATGCTACTACTAGATGATAACTTGTTACAGTTGTCTAACATTAAACATCATCTTCAGAAAACAATGTTTAAAATAATGGTGACTAAGTGATGACTTTCTCATTTAGTGAGCCACCTTACCTTACCTTGTCAGATGCAACCTATATGCTCTGGTGCCTCAGCTATTGAATAATGGGGTCTGCTGTACATGTGCTGTCTGTCTAGTATTCTGCAGAACTGTCAGTTGTGTAATTCACAGTTTGGTCTGATTACTGAGTTAACCATATACACTGCAAAACAAATATGATCCTGAAACGGATTGAGGGGGTGCAGCCACTGAGTGAGGATGCTGCAAAATCACTTGGTTCTTAGAACACTGCAAAAACAGGGGTAGAGGTATATAGGCAGTTTCCTTCCTTCTCTTGTAGCTTCTTCATTACTCAGCCTTTTCGGACTGTTTTTGCCATTCACTGTTAAGCTCTAGAAGAGGAAACAAGGCTTGAGGATGTAGTACAATCAAGTCCTGTTTGCAGATTTTATTGTGTTTTTTTTACTTTCTCTGTGTTTAGAATTTTGAAAGCTGTATAAAGACTACACAGCAGGAAACTGATGTAATTTTTCTAATTTCATTTTCTAGTTGACAGTTGCAGCAAGGAAAGTACCCCCCCAACACCAAAGGAAAAATGTGGTTGGTAAAAAATTTATAGTTGCAAGGTTACATTAGTTTGAGAGTGTAAGCCAGAAAACGTAAAACTTAGTGTTATATTTGAGTGTTTAGCTGAAAGTAAAACAGTCACTTGTTCTCTCTTTACATTCTTCTACATAATTTTTTGTTACTTGCTCCTCAGTGTTCTAGAGAGACTCTTGAAATAATAAGCTAATAGAAGAAAGTATAGCAAGTGAGTTTTGAAAAGCGTTAGTGAATAGTGGAAATCTTGTACCAGTCTTCACTCTGTCATTTCTGAGCAATCAATTCATGCTGTCACTATTAATATGTTCAAATTGGTACTTATCGACAGATAGTCTTAGAAGAGCCAACTATTCTCCATCTCACTTTACAGAATTCCTGGATTCACATAGGAAGTGGGTAACAGAGTGAGCAAGACTTAGATACTAGTACCCTTGCCTTTGGGCACACTCTTTCCTGATCAGTTATCAGAGCATAGTGGTTGTAAAGTTTCCTCTTTTTCTCTTCTTTTCTTCTTTTTCCCTTTTCCTCTTCTCTCCCCTCTCTTGCTCCTCTGTTTTCTTTTCTTTGTGTCCTCACCTCTTCTCTTCCTCTCTCATTCACCGGTTTCCTTTCCCTTTTCCCTCTTCTCTCTCCTCCTTCCCCTGCATGTTTGGAAGTCTCTCTTCTTAGTTTGGAACTGACTTATATTGGCTCTCAAAATAATAGTTTCACAGGAGTTTACTTTATTGCTGTGAAGCAACAGAGTAAGTGAAATGTATTACCAAGATAATGTGTTCAGCTTTTTCTCTTACTTGCATGCTGCATGTACCAGCAGTATTGCAAGCATTTTGGTACAGTAAGTGCTTTTAGACTCAGAGACTGGACCCTATGTGGTTCTGTGTTGCATGCTGAAGTCCTAGCAGATACTAGGCTTCGTGGCTGCTTTTTTTCTACTTGTAATACCTGGCAGTGTCATCTGGAAATGCTACAGAGGAAGTGAAGCTGCTTTTCAGTCTCTGCTTGCAGATATTTTCAATTCATTAATAATGCTTAGTTACCGTTGCTGGGATTTGCCTGTAAGATTTGGCTAATCTAGAGAATGGCAACTGTGCATTCAAATTACTGTTCAATATGAATTGCTTTTTTGAAAATGCAAATGAAGCAAAAAGCCTTCATTTAAACAATTGTTTAAATTAGGCTTCTTTTACTGCTAAGGAAGTTGGCAGATATTCATTTAGTATGTTTTGTGATTGCCTTGTATTTATGGTCTAACCACTCTTTCTTCTTCTGTTACTTCGGGGGGGGGGGGGAGGGCCGGGGGGGAGGGGAGGGAACAGGGAAATTTGTGAATTTAAAACCATCCTCAAGGTATTTACTTACAATTGAAAGTTGTGATTTATTGATACTTCATTCCATGTTTCTGGAGATGAAGGTACAGCTTTTAAATATGGAGAAGTAAGTGCAAGGAGTATGCATCTAAATGAAGACTAGAAGTTTCTTTGGAAGGAAATGTGCAGGCAGAGGAACAGTGGCAAGTATAATGTAAGAAATTGAGACTTTGGGCTCCACTGAGTGAGTCTAAATGAAGTTATGAGCAGACATGCAAGAACCAACTGCATTTTCTAGTTCAGTGGAGATGTTTTCAGAACAGCCTAAGGTATCCAAGATGCAAGGGAGGAAGGGCTAAATGGATGGTGGTGGCAAGGCCTAAAGGAAAGTGTGTGATTTCTAAAAATAACAAAGCAGTGTTTCCTTCTTGTTTAGGTTAGCTCCTGTTTTCCTTACCACACATCTGGATTGCTTCAGGAATTACAGCAGCTAGAGGTAGAATAGAATAGCTGGGAAACCATCAAACTGGACTTCTCATAGTCTGCCCACCTTCCTCGCTTAGCCTAAATACACCTTTTTTTCTGATCTACTATGCTGCTTGTAGTTTAACAAGCTAACTAGCTTGTGCTGCCATACAATAGCATAAACATCCTCTGCTGCAGTGGAGGTTAAGAATTCCAGTCTGGAAAATGTTAGGGTAACTAGAAATACTGAAAAACTAGGTTGTCACACACAAGATGAGAGTGAAAAATACATAGGTAGAAGTCATAGCTTTCTTAGCTTATTATAACTCTTAATGCTAACTATTACATTGAGTATTGAGCAATCTAGAGCATAGGCTAAAATGAGTAATAAATATAAAGCTAATAACCTCAGTTCTTGTTTTCTTCCTACCATTTTTCTTTGCTTATTCTCTAGGATCATGGTTTC
The DNA here is from genome assembly GCA_026546715.1 of Gallinago undulata. Lineage (NCBI taxonomy): Eukaryota > Metazoa > Chordata > Aves > Charadriiformes > Scolopacidae > Gallinago > Gallinago undulata. Next base: position 91,701,471 of record JAOTQQ010000001.1, on the reverse strand, counting down.
TTCTGGTGGAAAGGGCTCTCATCATATCATTGCTGTTCTTAATTATTATTTTGTGGTTGGCTCAGCTAAGTCTTATTGGTAAGTATTTGCTTTTTAATTCTTCACAATTATTGATTTGTCCTAAAAATACTTGCTTGCAGAAAATCATCCATGTAAGTTTGAAAGACAGTGCTTAAATTTAAAAGATGTCTGGTAGAATTGGTCTAGATAATACTCAGAGGGATGGTACATCTACTTTGTCACATGACATGGTGTTTGGTTTGCTCTGGAATCTTCTGATCATCCACACTGTGTTACTTATGTTCATTTCTGGACTTGCTTTTGGCACCTATCAGCTGATACGATGAGAGTTAACTCGTATACGGTTCTCAAGGTAGTGTTCCTAATAAGCACTGTTATTTACAGGCTTGATCAGTAAGAGTACACCAAGATACACTGTTTTGCACTATGTAGACTTCCATTTCCTGTTTCAGTAAGCCTTGCACTCTTTGAGGAGACCTAACATACATTTTTGGCATCAAGCTATGAAGGCAGTAGTTTAGCATAACATTTGCAGAGTTTGGGACCTTTAAACTGAAACCAAACTTGAGCTCATCAAAAAGATGTGTGTGCTAAAGGGTGCTGCAGTCATGCAGCGTGGGCACAGGCACTGGCGTCTAGTCCTAAGCAGTGGAGTCTGAGCCAGTTGGCTCTATTTGCTTTGAGGCCAGGGGTTGCTTCCCAGGGTTAAAATTTTGAGCAGATATATGTCTTTGTAGACAAAAGATATGATCTACAGCCAAAAGAGTCTGTGTTTAGAACTAGTCTGCCATATGGTGATGTTTCTGCCGCTGGTATTGTGGCAAACAATGAGCTTTTTTTGCACAGGTGTAATTTTTGTGGGGTAAAATTGATAATTTCTACTGTCATGGATTAGAACAAGGAGACTTTTTTTCCACTGTTGGTTCACCATGACACTGAATCATTAGAAACAGAAACATGTTTCATTTTGGGGTGAGAAAATCAGTATTAGAGAAAGATAGTGCTGTCTTCCTAATGTAAATTTGTTCATTAGTCTTTTAGCACTGGCTGAGTTATAATTTAACATTGACATCAATGATTTTGTAAATTTTGTTTTCAGAGGCAATATGTTCACTAGTGTAAGACATCCTTAGGTGTTCTTTATACACCAGTGTCCAACATGTGTGCAATGTAGAGTGTGCTTTATGTCCTAGTCTTTCAGATGGTTCCCTGTGGTGCAGTTTGTTACATCAGTTTTTGAGGTTTTTTCAGCCTCTTTCGATTTGTGGACATATAAAAAAAAAAAGAGCAACTGTGTAGAGTTGAGTCCATAAGAAATTTAAAGAACTTGTTCTCAGAGTGATTTGTAGTAATCACATACATACTCAGCCATCTCTATATAATTTTCTTTATTACCTCTTCATAAACCTGTGAAAGTGGTATGTGATTCTTCAAAGGTTCATCCGTGGTCAGAGGTTGACAACTAACATATATTTTTTAAGTTATTTTATTTCCATAGTGTTAGATTCCTGATTTTCGTTATTGTTCATAGTGGTTTAGGAGTCTGCTATGTTCAGGAATTGTTGTTGCCTTCCATTCACAGCAGAACTTTAACATTCTTAGCATTTTATCAGAGTAGTTTTATTGAAGTAATAATTGTCCTGAAATAAGCAGTGATAGAAGCACTGTCGTTTTACAAGAGTAAGTTGAGCCTGCTCGGATTTTATTGCCTCTGTGTACTTCATTGTGAGATCTGTTGGGGGAAAAGTAATCCTGCTACCTCTAACTTAATAAATGTTGTTGTACTTACTGTTTGTTTTTGTTGTTTGTTTTTTGTTTGTTTGTGTGTTGTTTTTTTATTTTAATTTGCACTGGTTTAGTTAACCTGTGAATCCAGCAATACTACAGTATAGCTTTAAATAGTTTGTTAAACTAGGCTTGGTTTTTCTGTGTAACACTTTGGGTTTGTGTAACACTTGGGGTTTGTGTTTTACGAGGTTGATTTTTTGGGTTTTTTTTGTTGGTTGGTTGGTTTGTGGTGGGGTTTTTTGAGGTCTTTTTTTGCATACAGGATTGGCTTTGAGGATTTAAGTATAACATACCCATTACTTATTTTTGCCTTTGAATCTTGCTTTCCTTATTTTAGCATATTTATAATATGAAAAAATGTGGATTTCCAGTTCATATGTGCAGGAAGTTTTTAGTATTACTACTATTCCAAATAAGTTTTTGGTTTAAATGGCAATAGTACTTCAGAGTATGACTGGGGTCTTGTTGTGTTAGACAATGTGACTACAATGAAAGATGGAGTTTTAATTCCAAGAGAGTATGCTGTAACCCTCCCATAGATAAGACACTATTAAAGATTTTTTCGTATGTACCCTCTGGAATGTTTACTGATTTTTTTTTTGTGTTTTCTCAAGGCATGTAAGTGGGATGTTAATTCTGCGCATGCTCCAAGTTTTTCTTTTGAAGTTACTGACAGTATTTGTTCTCTGTTTGTGATTACCAATTTCAGCATATACCAAGATAGTTGATATTTTAATTTTCAAGCTTGGAGCAAGAGCTGCCTTATTTTGAGTCTTAGTTTTAGCAACGTATAAGGCAGAAACAAACATGGCTTATTAAAGTGTTGTATTTGTACTGTTCCTCCTTTTCCAAAGACTACTAAAGTGCTGCTGCCTTCAAACCCTCCACTAGAATCAACCATTTCTGAGATGGCAGCTATTTAGCAGTGCAGTTTTACTGAAAATTAGTCTTGTCTGTGGCATCTGAATATGCAGGTTATCCCTGCATCTACTTATCCTCATCCTCAAAGCATTCTGGTGAGGTTGGAACATATCCTTGTTCCGTTGTGCACAAAGGTGATACAGTGTCACAGGAAAGAGAATTAAACACAATTTTGAAATTCCTGTTTGACACTCACCTGAGTAACAAATTCACTGTAACATTATTTAAATGTCAGTAGTGCATCTACTTGACTTAACCTTTACCACATCCCAAAGTTATTTTGATCACCTGAATTGCATAGAGGATGGAATTAAGAATTTGACTAAAACACCAGTGCCAGGTTTAATTCATCTGACTTAGCCTTATTAACCATATCAAACAATGAGAACAAATTATATATTGGTAGTATTTTTTCTAATTTTTTAGGATTTTGTTTATGACGACAGTCCTAATCATAAAATCTGTGTTTTTGTGAGACAATCTGTATGTCTGATTGTTTTCCTCTCTGTGTCTCTTGATTTTGTCTTTAAGCATTAAAATATGAAATTGAACCTCAGAAGAGAATGGGTATTATTATACCAGGAGTCATCGCCACAGTTGCTGCCATTGTAGGCACGGTTCTTTTTGTCCAAGGTAAGTGCATTAAAATTGTCTGCCTAGTTTAAGGGAATAAGAGCACAAATAAATCTCTTCCATGCAGTAGTATGGAAGTTAGTACCACCTATTAATTGCCATCTACTAATTTTGAAATGAAAACAGAAATATTATAGACTACAACAAAAATAGCATTATTGTTAGGGTTGTCAGGCCCTCAGATGATCATAGAGAGATAGAGACTCCAAAGTTATTTCTATTTTCTGTCCTGCTGCCTTGAGGGAATATTGGGGGCTAGGGAGTAACTTCTGGTGTTCAGTGGGATTTTTTTCTGGACCCTAAAAACTTGATGATACTAATGATTTAATTTTGTTGCTTTGTGTTTTACACCAGTCAAGGATTTCTATTTTACTAATTTCTGTACAAATGTTTGCAGATGGCTATACAGTACAGCATCAAACTGGTCTTGGCCTAATTGTAGTCCCTGCTATGATTTTCATACCACTTCAATACTTTATGTTTGGAATAGGTGAGTATTTATTCACTAGCTCAAGAAGATACTGATTGAAAAACTGAGCCCTTCTCCAATCTACGTACTATTTTCTTTTTTTTTTAATAAATAGGTGCTGCGATAGCATTGCTGGGTTTCTGACCTTTGCAGTGTCGCAAAACAAAATGTTTAACCTGTGTTTATTTGGCTAAGTTGCTTCAGGGAAAAATTATGTTGCCTCCTTGAAAAGTGAGATGTAGGGTAGAACATCTGAGCGATTCCTGCTCTTCTTTCCTAGCTCTTGGGAGTGGGATGAATAGCTAACTCTCAGAATGTGTGATTATTTTTTTTTCCACTTACTGTTTATTTATAATTTTATTTACATATACATGCATTTTTTATACTGAGTGACTTGCATAGCTGTTTTGTTATCATGTTGGCTGGGTGAGCCTGTAATTCAGGAGAATCTGATTTCTAGTTTTATGTGAATGATCTACGTTTTGTGTCTTTTTAGTTAATCTTTAAAATAATTGCGATTTTGTTTCTTTGTTTCCCAGTTTTTGATAATCTACCACAAGCAACATTCGTTCTGGTGGGTTTGCAAATTCTTGGTTATGTAATTGCTGTGGCTGGTTTTGTGCTGTGTGTCCCAGGTAAGCAATTTATCTTCTGTCCTTTTACTTTTGTCTCTACCTGATGTTTGTTTATTTGTAACACTAAAATGCTGTGAAAATGGCTTCACTGCACTGAATGTTGGCCAGTAACTTCTGTAAATGTACTTTAGGACTACTGTGGTGGTGCTCTTTTATCTGGTGAAAGAAGCACAGCCCAAAGGCAGTATTACATTACATACATGACTACATGCAGCATGACTGCATTCTATGACCAGTTGCTAAAAAAAAAAATAAATAAATTAATTTTCCAACATATAATGCCCTGAAGAGTCACCTAAAACCAATGGTGGCCTTTATTATTGCTATTCTTACTGGGGCCTAGGGTATTTAGAAACTAAACTAGAGTTATAATAACTTTCTCATGTTCAATGAATAAATCAGAAATTCTTTGTTAATCTCTGCTTGTATGCATCTGATAACTGAGTTGCTGGGAAACAAATACCGTTGCAACAGTTTAAGAAGGCAGGTGCAGTGACAGTTAACTTGGAAGCATTCTTGTTCTAAGTCTCATCGCGGCTGGCATCCTGTTTCAGCACCGGAAACAGTCAGTGTTGTAAAGAAACGCCAGCAAAACACCATGCACAGCACTACCCCTTATCACTGCCTCTAACCCTCCCTTTGTACCCTGCCTGCCTTCCCCTCTGCCCACATGAAAGCCCAGAGCAGAGAAAAGGGTGAGTTTAGGACTAGTCATCATTGGCAGTGTGTTTAGGAGTAGAATGCGTACTCGTGTTTGTTGGAGGCACTTTATACCCCAGCTTACTGTTTCTTAGAGACATTCTTCATTTTAATCATTTATTTGGTATGGGATTTATGAAAAACTGTTTCTCCTTGAAGTGATTTCTAAAGGTCTGCCTCATCTGGGAGAAATGATAGACTTTGCAGTGGAATTGTGTTTTGAGTTTTATGATTATTGTTTAGTGTTTACAGAGGTATATGTAAGGGACACCTAAGTGTTGTTAAATGTAATAGTAAAGTAAACTGATGGGAGATTTCTGTTAAAGCATTAATCCTCTAGAGTAATCCACAATGGAGGATGCTTTTATTATGCTTTCAAATGGAAAGTCTCCCTAGTTTTTCAGGGTGACCTTTTCACAGGTCACATAAGGTAGGTGTTACTTGTATCTGGAAGTTTAGCTCAATGATCCTTAACTTTCAGCAGAAATAGCTCATCTCAGGTAATTGCAATGACTTCAGGACCCTGGAAGCAAATACTGGAGAACAAGGAGTTTCTGCAGACAACTATGGTTGGGTTTTAATAGCCTGTTCCTGCTCTGTGATATCCCTGTCAGCATGGAACATTCCCATTATCTGTGGGGGATTTGTCTCAGAACTACCCTCATATTCTGCTTCCTTCTTCCACCCTGTTTTATCAGTAACAGTATTGATTCTGTAATCTGATGCAATTATAGTTCAAACAATTGGGATTGAAGATGTAAGCTTAAATTTAAAATAATTTAATAATTAATGAAAGAATGTTGTCAATTGCAATGAAAGACAGAATAGTTAAACTGTAGTAGCTAAGCAGGATAAATCAGTAAATTCCCTTGTATCATTAAAGAACGTATACAGAAAAGAAAGATGCAGAAGTAGCTCTGGGACAGCTTTAAAAGAGAAATTAATCACGTTTGTTGTTATCAGGCTTATTTATTTTAATATTCAGTTATGTCCGAAAATAAAAGTTTGTGCTTTTACTTGTGTCACATTATACAGTTTCTTTTATTGTGTTTTTAACAGCTTGTCCTCCGATACATGCGTCTGTTATCATTGCTGGCTTAGCTATTCTGGCAATTGCATATTTGCTTAGTCTGGGTTACGTGTTTATTATGGGTAAGTAGCACCTAATATTCTGTGTTGCTTTTTTATTTTTAACTCTTCAACATTCAGAAGAGCATTTTTCTCTATTATACTTTTCAGAGGTAGACACAGCTTATTTGAATGTGTGATTTTGCAATTACATAGTTAAAAAAATTACTGAAAAGTTGTCTGTATATATTGGCTTTGTTTCATAGAGCTTGTGTGGGGAATCTTGAGTAAATAAATTTACAGCTTATCATAATAAACTGTCTTGAGATTGACACAGCCAGGTTTCTTAAGTAAGAGTGTTTCAGCTGTAGGATGGTTGTTACTGCTTAAGATCTGCATTTACACAGATGGCTAGCTAAAGCTTAGAATGCAGAGGGCAAAAGGATTCCAAGGATTCTATAGAGTAGGTTATGGGATGGTGCAGACAAAAGCTTATCAAAATACGAATTCAAAGAAGCAAAGTCAGCCTGGCAATTTCCACTCGTTAGAGGTAGTTAAAATAAGAGCAATTTGAATGAACACCTTTCATTTTAGTGAATCCTGTTTTTTTTCTTATGCTTAATTTTAAAAGCCAGGAACAAAGAATAGTAATACTTTGATTCAGAAACTGGTCTGTTCACCAGATCTAAAAAAAGATGAGAGATTTCAAGGTATAAAGGCCAGTCAGGCCTGTTAAATAAACAAAATCATGGCAATGCTGTGTGATTGGAATGCTGGCACCACCACAGCATAACATTACGTGGACTTTGCAGCTTGGATTTGAGAGCAGAGCGACCTTACTTGTTTCAAGCTGTGCACGAAGGTTCTTCAAAGAACTTCTTAGTTTAAATGCAGAACCATGCAGTTGAGGATATATTGCTTTCAGACTCAAGCTGATGTGCATACAGTGAACTGAACTATGCAGTCCTGCAGGTTTAGTACGTGTGTGCTATGTGTGGGCATGGTCAGAAGTAATAGACCCTGAGACAGGGAGGATTTTCATTAAAGAAGAAATTAAGGCTTAATATTTGATGACTGAGATGAAGATAAGTCAAAAATGTGACAAAGGTGCAGCAAGCCTTTAAACAACAAGAAAAATAATTCTTATTGACTTTGGACTACTTACATATATATGTGTGTCTGCATAAATATTGCATTTGTAGTTTGATTATGCTGGCTGTAGAAGTCAAATGTGACCGTCGGGGTAGATTCCAGCACACCGAAAATAAGCACAAAGAATAGTGTGTAACATAATTCGTTTTCAGAGCTGAATGCAGGAGTGAGACAATTCACAAACTGTACGTTATGAGATTATTCAGTTCCTAAACAGAGGCTTTAAGAAATTGCGGATCATCACATTAAGTAGTTTTAGGTAGATGAAGCTTCAATTTTGTGTGTTGCTACTCTGTTCCAGGTTTCATCAGTAGATATTTTTATTCAGTTGATCATGACATACTCACTTTTTTGTAATTGTTTTAGGTTCCAGAATGAAAGATCATCCTCGTCCAGGGGTAAGCTTAAAATTAATAAATTTGGGGTGACTAGATGGCTCAGGGGATTGTAGTGAGATACTGAACCTTTCTTCACTAGTTCCAATTCAGACCAGGTTGGTAGCAAGCAAAAGTTCTGGCTGTGTAACAGATGTCTAGTGTTGAGTGAGTTGGTGGTCTTCATTGTCCCTATTGAGTGTGTCTATAGTACTGTAATTGCCACCCTTACCTGATGGCTACTCTGACTCTCTTGCCCAAATGGAGTTTCAAGGGCTGTCACAAAGAGGTGGTTGGATGTGAAGGGAAGTTTGGTGTTCTTTACAATGCACTTTTTCATGTGAATTTATAAAGACCCTTTGCTCACCTTAAGGAAAATACTTTTTCATTAAGGTGAGTGCAGAATACCATTGAATATTTTTTTAATTTAGGTGGCTTAAAACAAAGACTTAGTTCGGTTTTTTTTGGTTGTTTTTTTTTTTTCCTATGATCATTTACACCGGAACACTTTAATATTCTCTAGCATTCCTAGCTTTATGGGTGCTATAGCCTTGATTTTTTTTTTATTTTTTTATTTTACTGTAGCGCCCCCTAATTTGATGAGACTATCTGAAAGCAGAGTGTCTGTCTTTAGGTCACACAGAACAAATGGAAAAGCACTTTGTTTTTTTTTTAAAGAAGGTTTTTTTCAGTAAGTTTTGTTTGAATTCTAGAGTAATCATTCCTTAAAAAGTAATTTTTATAGACTTAGGCAGTGCTTTCTAGTGATACATGAATATGAACTGCCTGATTTCTGGAGTTTTGTGGAAGCAAATAAAGAGGCGCAACTGTAAAATACCAGTAACATTTCCTTGTAGCAGGGGAGCATGGCAAATACTGTCATCCTTTTTCTTGTCTGGCAGCCATCATTTGAAATGCTTTTTCAGATCTTCTCTTCAGTCTACAGGCTGAGACCCAGCTGTTGAAGAAAGATGTTTTTTCACAGTGGGAGAGGAGAGCTGTAGGGAGAGTAAGACTGTAGTTAGGAGAACAGATTTTTTTTTTTCTCTTCCCCAACTTTCCCTCCTTCCCCCCCATTTACTTTTTTCTCATCCGTTTTCATTTTAAGGAATAATATTTCAGAGGATTGGTCTCTTACTTAGGAATATAAATGCATGGAGTTTAAAAAAAAAATTTAAAAAGGAGGATGTGCTCAAGGTTCATTATGCTATAAAAATGGTACTACAGATATGCTTCTTTCAAAACACAATCTTGCCCTTATCTGGTGCTCATGTTTACTTGCAGAATGGAAGCAAACAGGGCAAGAGGAGATTTTTTTATTTTAAACTTACGTTTTGGTTGTAAATAACTTTTCTTACATACTTTCTCATATTTTTTTATATTTTATTACATATTTTTTATACAATTTTATATTTTATTGTATGCTAAATAACATCCTTTGTGGAACTCCATTCTCTTTCTGAACTGTTCTCTTCACAAGGTAGTTTTACACTACAGCTAAGATTTGACGAAGAAATAGCCACAATTATGTAGTAGTAAACACCTGTTAACTCTCTCAGTAGGAGACAGGAGTGAAATAAAAAAACCAAATGTTTAGGTCATTGGAAATCTCAGCCACTAAAAATTTGGGTTTTGTACCTGCAGTTAGCAGAGGGTCAGATAAAGAGTAATTCAGGTGACAATAATTGGTGCCCATGAACTTATATAAGTTACGGAAAGACCTAGTGGAAAATTAGGTGTATTAATATGTTGGTTGTGTCTGTCAAGGGCAGTTCAGCATATACTGTTGTACTTTGGGGCAATAAATTGGTGTGAAGAAATTTTGAAAGTACACTTTGATTCTGTGTAATCTAAAGACTATGGACAAATTATTATCAGTGAAGTGCTTAATTTTGATGCTGGGGCACATTTACAAAATGATGCTTGATATTTTCTTGAATCTGTGGGTGGAAATATGTGTATTTTGAAACCTGTCTTCTTAATCAATTACTGATTCTTTTTTTTTTTTTTTAACATTTCTGTAGACTGCTCGTGTTGTTTCTGATGATTGTCTATCAGACTAAATGCACAACTGTGGTGTATTTTTTTTGAGGAGATTATACTTGCTTGCCTACTTTTTTGTTTTGGTTTGGTCTTTTTCAATCATGCTACTTTATTACTACCCATTGATCAAATCACAGAAATATCATTTGGGTTTTAGAGCTTAAAAGTAGTATCTGCATGCCTTTTGCTGCCACCTAGAGGTATTTCACCTGAGGAAAAGTTTGCAGTGGGGGAAAAATAATCTGGAGAATGCAGTTATTGATTGTTCTGATTTTTTTTCAGAACTCTAGTAATTTTATTAACACTCAGCTTTCTTCGTTTTTGTAGAATCACTACTTACTGTATATGTCAATTAGAGTAATTTAACTGTGGCGAGCCAAAAGTAAACATGAAGGCTTTTTATACATATATATATTTTTTAAATGTTTTGCAGAAAGCTGTAGAAGAACCACTAAATGGTAGGTGATACTCAAGGCTTATCTTCTAATGAAGGGATTAATTATGAAAAAAGGTCAAAAATAATATTAATTCTCAACACAACAGCACTGAGATGGCAGACTGGTGTGTCAGCTTCTGTGGCTCTGTGAGTCAGTAAGAGTTTGGTCTCTCAATGAAATTATGCCTGCAGCTTCAGACCTCCTGTTCGACATTATTGTGCTTTGCTAGCCAGCGGCATTATTTAACTGTTTTAGGACAAATCTAATATCTGACGGTATTATAGTCACCCTCGTCACTTTGCAAAAAGTCCAACTTCTAAGAGGAAAAGAAGGGACAAGTCTTGGAAGTTGATGTTAGCTCTTCCTCGTGGACATTTATCTTGGTGAAATACTTAGGGTTTTGCTATAATCTATCCTTGTCACTCTGTTCTTTTGGTATTTCTTTGGGTTGGAGAAACTCTGCAATGGTATTGGGCTACTCTGATACCAATTAAAATGGGGGAAATTTGAAAGGGATGATTGAAATTTTTATTTTTGCTATTCTGTTCACTAATTGGCATGTAGAGTAGTAGCAAGTAACCCACATTTTAGAATTAATCTGAATATTAATTATGAAACATTTCTTGCTGTTTGGCTTATTACTAATCCATTTGCTTGGCTTTTAAAGATGCAAAAGGAGTGATGTTAGAATGATGGTAAGTCCAAATGTATTTCCAGATATTTATTTTAATTAACATGTAATTTGGGATTTTGATGTTTAGTTACTGATGCTAATATGGTGAAACTTGAAGGACAGGTTTCAGTGCAGGTGCTGTTCTTATTCAAATAATATTTCATTGAAAAGAAAGCATGCATATTTTCTGTATCATACATAGGGAAAGAATGTATTTCTAAACAGTGATGAGGATGAGTCAGGGAGAGAGAACTATTAAATAGTATGTTTCTGATCAAATGTGGAAAGTCAAATAGTTTGTGTGCTGCTTTTATGCTTATAGTATTTAAGATGCATGGGCTGTTTCCTTGTGGTGGGTTGTTGTATTTGGGTTTTGATATTTTTTTGTTAATATAGCTGAGCATTCTCTACGTATTTAATTACACATCTGCATAAGATTTAAGATGTGTTTAAATAACTTCAACTTACTTTTGACAAACCTGAATTTTGAACTTCAAGATCTAAAGGTGCACTGTGGCTTCTGCCTGTTGGTTAGGCTTGATGTTTAAAGATCTACCAAATGTGGTAAACAAAGATGTATGTTGCAGTGTCCTGGTCTAACTTAAGATTTCTTCTGATTTGAAATGTCAGTGCTGGGACTAGTCCTTTTTGATTTTATAGTGGCCTGTAAGATTGCAACACCGAGTACATGTAAATGGACTCCTCCTAATTTATAGTAAGCCATGAAATGAGAGAGACTGTATTAACTTGGCCCAAAATTCCCAAACTAGTACCTGAAGTGGATAGCCAAGTTTGTGAAGATTCCTGGTTCCTGCAGCTCATATCCATCAGAAGAGTAACAGAATTTGCATGGGCAGATTGTAGAGAGCTTAAAATCTAAGCTGTTATTGAAGATCTTTTATTAATTTTTTTCTTCTCAGAAGCTGTACATAATTTTCATGGGAATAGGATAAAAGAGCACGTGTTGATGCTGTTGGTGCTGCTGTTGCTTCCTGGAAACTCAGCAAGCTTGTAACAAAGTATCCCTAGATCCTTGACCTGATACTTCTGTATCAAATTGCAACATTTTAGTAGTCAGTATAAAGGAGTAAGATCACTCTAAATCTGTTAATTTACTTGAAATATTTTTATATCATGCCACTTCTAGAAGACGTGACTTGACAATGTGGCATTAAATGAGGTACTAGTTAGCCCTAATTGGAAAACGGTATGTCAGTTGATTTTAAAAATAGGTTTCCTTACAAACACCAGGAGCTGCTAGGTTTATGTTACTTACGACTACTACCCGATTCATCCAGGCATGCCATAGGATTATTTTCTAAATCAATATGAATGCAAGTGCTTTTGCAGTATGAAGGACAACTGCATTGGTGTCTTATAAATGCATTGGTAAAACGTATACCTGTTAGTGCAATATGAAGTAGGAGGAGCGGAAGGTAGGTCCTTCTTCAGAAGTGACTATTGCTTGTTCTTCATAGCAGCGGTTTGAGGTTAGGAAACAAATAGGTATTTGCCAGTCAATTGCATTCAAAACTGACCAGAAGGGAGATAAGCATGGGATTGGTACAGGTACCACATTCTGCTGCTTATTGTTGGAGAAAAACGTAGAATTTTGCTTGGAGATCCAATTTTAAATAAATTGACTCTTCTTACAAAAACCTGTCTTCTCTTTTAGTGCTGATGTAGAGCTTCCAAAAGCACAGAAATTGCCAATTAGCCACTTCTTTTCGACTTACGGGGTCAAAAAATAACAGGTTTTACAGATTAAAGGCAAGGACTCTGACATGCAGACCTTTTGAGCTCTACCTGCTTTGTACTTTAACCTTCCCTTGGAAGTTCACAAGCATACCCCAAAGGGGTGAGACTGATGCTGAAGTGCACTAGCTTACAAAATGGCATGTGAAAGTAAATCAGCATTGGGACTAAGGACAGGTCAGATAACTAAGGCTGGGAGCCACTACAGCTTGAACTGGAGCTCCAAGATGGTATCACGTGGCTGTTATGGCAAGACTGAAATGCCGCTTGCTGTTAGTTCTGCTCTTTTCCATTATTTGAGTGCTAAGCATGCTTTCGAAGTTGTGATTTTTTTTTTAAGCTGTAACTTGAGTAGGCAGCACAAAATGTTGCTGCTCATCCCAAACAATCTTTTTGTTGTTCTTTTTTTTTAATTCCCAGAACTGAAGAGCTGTGCGATGCGTGAAAAGTACACCGTCGTTGATACACCGTGGCCTTGAAGATGCACTACTCAAAGAGAAGAAATTCAGGAAACTAGTTGTTTTGCATGTGTGGCAAAAGTGCTTTTGATATAAATGATGTAATTTTATAGTCACAGCAGCTGTAGCGAGGAATGTGTGTGTTTGCCCACATGTGATCTTTATTTTCTTGTTATGGTATAAATGGTATGGTTGAGGGTGAGAATATAAAAAGCACTGTTTGCCCACTACAGGGTCTCCCTGCAGTAATCCTTAGTGGTATTATTTTTGAAAACTATCATTAGTCACTGCTTTGATAGTGGGCGTGCTCAGCCCAAAGATTGCAATACCATTTAGACTATTGTTTTCTTTATTTGTGTGCATGGGTAAGGTATGGTCATGTGTCTATGATACAAGCAAGAAGTAGAGATTTTACAAATACATCTTTTCTGAGATTCAGCAAAACTGTTATAAAAAAATAAATAAAATGCTTATACACAAAGTTGCGTAAGTACACAGTTTACTCCCAGCTCTCAAGTTATCAAACAGGTTCTCCTAATTCCACAAAACAGTAGTAGCCCTCTCTGTGGGCAGTAGTCATGTCTGCTCTGGTGGCAAATATTTTAGTCCAGTGAGAGAGCTCTCCGTGCCTCTTCTGTATTCTTTGATGAGAAACTGCTCAGCTGTTTGAGCCTAATTCAGCACTGGAATTATAGAGCACAGCAGCTAGTAATTTTCATGCTGAATGTGGTTCTTGTGTGTGTTCATGTCGTGCAGTGTTTGGTACTGGAAGCAATTTCAGAATTTCTTAACTTGGTGAATTTGTAAAACTCGTTGATGCTTCATAAAAATAGGAGCTGTCCTATTTAGTGTATTTTTGACAGAGTTTTAAAATCTGTTTTCTTTAATGGAAAAAGGAGCTATTTCATTTCTGACACAAGTTTGTGGTGCTGCCATTACAACACAAATACATGAAATCGAAGATAAGTAGGAGGAGCTGATGAGAACTGAGGAGGCTCAGTGTCTGTATATATGTAAGTGGTACGGGTAAAAATCCATTTTCTAGGACTTGCACATTCCATGAGATTTTACCATGTTTTACAACTGTTTTGAAAATTGTTCCAATGTAGTTGGCTTCTGTTGCGCTTTATATATACTTTGTAGAAATCTTCACTCTGCCTCCTGTTAGTAGTAAGGTAATAATTTCAAAGGCACACATTATTTTCTCCTAACCATTTAAAACTTTGTTTGGAAAGCTCTTGCCAAACTAATGTAATGAAATCCCTGGTTTTAAAGATTCTGAGTAATTAGGCACATCTCAGAGTTGGATGTCACACACTAAGGTTCATGTCCATGTTGCAGAGATTCAAGTCTCTGTATGTTGAGTTCCAAGTCTCGATGCAGACATCTTGCATAAAGAATTCAGCAAAATAAAATTGAGGTATCTGATTTTACAATATTTGCACAAACTGCCCTCTTGCTAGAGCTGCAGGACTGAACTGCTCAGAGGAACACATGGTCCAGCCCTCACTAAAATCAGTGGAACTGGCCACAGTGAAGAGGGTTATTCATGTGATCAGACATTTAGGAAACATGTATGGTTTACACTTGCTTTCATACCTTCAAGTTTTTCAGTTTCTTTCATAATAAGATTTGAGCCTCCTATATACAAATCTTTTGATATAGGTTTTTCCATAATCACAGCAGTCTCTACCTAAACATGGGAGATTACTCTCCATTAACAATTCAGTGTACGAATTTAACTGATTAAGTGCTGTGCAGAGCTCCCTGTTTATAACTAGTGATTCCCTCTGGCAAGTTGAAAGTTAAGGCAAGTTGAGGAATAAAACCAAACCAACTGGAATTCTGTTGAAGTATTTTGCCTTACAGAAACTGTTATGTATGATGATAGATTTATGTTAACTTCTGTAAAGCAAACCATTTGTGTCACTGTGGGGTGAGGCCAAGCTGTTACTAAGCATTGCCAAAACACAAGGAGCTCAGTGGCCGCATACAGGATGCAAAGTCAATTGCCCCAGAAATGGGAGAAACCCAGCATCCTGTTGTTGCATTAAAGGGCTTTGCTCTGGAGTTCTTGTAGGTACCAATTTAAAAGTGAGAGTTTAAGAAGTCATTGTTACACCCAGCCCTTCCCACCAGTAATTTTAAACCAAAGTTGTTCATAACTGTATGGTTCCATGTGTGTGTGTATATATAAATATATAGACATTTTAAATATCTATACATCTATAGTCTTTATCTAAGAAGATGTTTTTATTTATGAAATAATTTTGTAAATATTGTGCTAATATACTTAAAAAATAAAGTAATTTTAAGTTGTTTTTGTGAGAGATTTTCTTCTGCTATGACATTGAACTTCTGTTAACTGCTGCTGTAACTTCATAGTCTCCCTGCCTTTATACCCTCTCCCTCTACAGTAGTTCCTGGATATCCTGGAACGTTCTCAGTGTTACTTAGGCTGCTGCAGACAGTTTTGATTGGGAGATCTTGCTGTTTCTCCTTAAAAAGCTGATCCAGTTGGGGAAAAATTATGTAGATTGCCCTTGGATAACTTCAGTTGGGCTGACCAACTTCAGCTATTGAATGTTGTCACCCATGTATTCTGAGAGAGGTAATACAAGCTGAGGAATAATGAGCTCCTACTGTAACTTTTAAAAACACAGCAGAGCAGTGCATACTTCTAGTCAGTCTTCACAATGCTGAAATGGCATTTCTGTGAGAAGGGATGTGTTACTGCTAAAGCACTGCTGCCTAGGTTCCAGATCTTCTGAAGCTGTGTTTGAAATTTGTTTGAGTGGAGAAATGAGAGAAGGCTGGTAAGTCCTTTCTGGAATTGTTTCTGCTTGCACAGTCCCATTCAGTGGAGCGGAGCTGATGGGAACAGTTACTGCTGTTAGTGATTGCCTGCTTGTTCAGGACGATTTGAACCATGGCTGTTACTTCAAAATCTCTTCTGAAGTCTTTTGTGATTTCCCTATGCACATTTTCCTCTGTAAAGGAGCAATGCACCATAGTTTGAGCTATGAAATTTAAAAGCTGCAGAATTTTGCTGTGCAGGGACCTAATTGCAAGGTAAACTATGAACTCTGAGTGACCCTTATTCAAAAGCACAGCAAAACTGTGTTTGCTTGAACCTTGGGGTGAGAAAAATGGAGCTAATCTAAATGGAAATGGTTGGAGAATATCTCAAAGCAATCACATATAATACCAGTACTTCAGACTTCTAAGCAGGTAAGGTGGGGAAACTGACCCAAACCTGAACTGTCCAGTCCAGAAACTACGTGAAAGAGCTTCGATGCTTTAGCAGAGCTCCGTAATTGAACATTTCCTACTCTAGTTACCTGCCTAGTATCAAAAGTGGGCATCCTCTAGTTCCTTCCACGTAACACAAGTGTGTTCTTTATTCTCTCCAGCAAATAATTATTTTGTGCTTTGTGTTCTTTGCCTTTGCCATAGAGACAGCTAGTACAGAGTTAAATACATCTTGCTTCAAAACTTCCATGATGAAAATAGTGTGTGAGCTGGACTGTCTCTCTTCCTGAGTGCTCACAGTTGCCTTGTTGCCTACTGTGCACGCTCCTGAAATCTGATGAGGGTACGGGGTGAGCTGGTAGGTGGGCTTCAAACCCTGCACAAGGTGTCAGCACTGAGGATTGGTCTTCACAGGCCACCTTTGCTGCTGCAGCCAGGAAAGGAAGGAGTAGACATAAAGTATGAGAAAAGAGCAGAGGCAGGCCCATCAATCCTTCAGTGGATCGATGAGTTGGGAAGAAACTTTAATACACAAATGTAAATAGCATGGAGGCAAAGATCATCTGCTTTGGGGGAGGAGAACTGCAGTGTTGAAACAATTTTTGGTTTCCTTCTGTTCTTTTGCTTGCTTGCTTCTTTTTAATAACTACAGACAGGAGGCTTTTGAAATTACTGGACTGGAGAGTGGGTGCAATGAAGGGAAGAGAAACTGACATGAATACACATTTGGGGGAAGAAGTATTTAAAAGAGCTTAGGAACTGCAGATTTGGCAGAACAGTGTGAACAGTTTCTACAGCTTGACTAACAGCGGTACTTTCAGACCCTTCAGGAGTTCTAAGACTTTATGTAGTGCCAGCTTCTGTATGTGACCAACCAAGTAGAGGTACTTGGGGACACACAGTCATGTGAAGTCACTTCCACACCTCAGTGATGTCCCTTGGGCATAGTAACTAACTGGTGCAGATTAAGGTTTAGTATGCCTTCAGCTTGAATTAGAAATTGTTTAAAGTACTGAGTTTTACCTGTCATTCACAGTTTATGTACTTGCAGGTAATGAAATATTTTGAAAGTGAGTGCTCTAACTGGTTAGCCTTTCTTTTCCCCTTTCATTTAAGATTGCACAATAGGTGCAGGTGCAGGTTAGACTTGGAATGATTACCAGACCTGTGGAAACATGAAGGATGACAACATTTTTCAGAACTTTGACCTTAAGGTCCGCTTGATGGTAGTTTTATTTAGTTGTATTCATTTAACTTACTTTTTTTTTCTTCTGTAAATGCAGCAAGAATTGCTTTCAGAACAAGAGTATTTGTTTGTATTTTTGGTGTTTGGGGTTTTGGTTTGTTGGGTTTTTTTTCTGTGTAAGAAAGCAGTATTCTTTATTAAATTATGTATATGCAGAAAACCCAGCAGAAATTCACTCTGTTCTTGACCAGAAGGTTCATCCAAGCACAATGAAAAGTTCAAATACAGCAGTAAGGAGAATAGGGATCTTTAAGGTCTATCCATTACAATTAATTTCATTTACATTTGAGTATAACCAGTCAAGATACAGTTTCGCTGAAGCAAAAGGTGGTTTAGGAGTCTCTGACGTCTCTTAGAAGATAAGCTGCATGTTAAAGAGAAAATTCATCATATTAAACATGAAGTAGAAGTGAAGTTGCTGTGCGGTGCACAGACACCTGTAGGCACTGGGCATCAGGCCAGGTAGAATTTGTAAGCTTTGATTCAAGAAACACTGATAATTTAAGGATTATAATAAAATTAGATCAATTATAATTAAAGGACCCTACCTCACCAGTGCTAAGCTATGAACACTTCCCTAGTGCTTCTGGCCACACTATTGGTCTAACAAGCCAGGATGCTCTTGGCCTCCTTGGCCACCCAGGCACGCTGCTGGCTTGTATTCAGCCGACTGTTGGCCAGCACCCTCAGGTCCTTTCCCACCAGGCAGCTTTCCAGCCACTCTTCCCCAAACCTGTAGCATGTACAGTCACAGGACCATGATCTCGTTGCAATTGCAGACATGGTGGGAGAGTTTGCATGGCTGCAATGCTGTCATGGATGGCCATGTGCTTTCTTGGAAAGAGAGGCCAGTGGAATGAGCTGGTAGAGTTCTCTACACAAGAGAGCAGCTGGAATGAATGGAGCTATGCTGGGGGGTGGGTGAAGAACATGTTGGGAACTTATGGGTAAGAATAAAGGGGCAGACCAATCTGGAAGGGGAAGTCAATGAGGCCCTCTCCAGAAAGCTGGAAATAGCCTGACATTCTAAGGCCCCGGTTCTCCGGAGGGACTTCACTCCCACTGATAGTTGCTGGAAAGGCAACAGTTGCTGGAAATGCCTTGTGTGGTGGCCTGGGTGGATGGGGGGAGAGCAGTGGCCATTGTCTACCTGGACTTTAGCGAGGCTTTGGCACTGTCTCCCCTAAAATCTTCCTGGGAAGGCCGAGGAAGTGTGGGTTAGAGGAGCAGACAGTGAGGGGGGTGGAGAAGTGGCGGAATGGCTGAGCTCAGAGGGTTGGGATCAGCAGTGCAGAGTCTGGTTGGAGGCCTGTAGCTAGAGGTGTTCCCCAGGGGTCAGTCCTGGGCCCGGTCTTCCTCAAGAGCTTCATGAGTGACGTGGGTGAGGGACAGAGAGTCCTCTCTGCAATTTTGCTGCTGATGCCACAAACCCGAGGGTGTGTGTGTGTGACCCAGCAGGCGGCTGTGAGGCTGTGGAGTGAGAGCTGGAGAGTTGTTGGGAGAGGAAGGTGCTGCAGTTGCCCAAGGGCCAGGGCAGGGGGGTGCCCGTCGGGAGG
>JAOTQQ010000001.1:91572987-91674181 GCA_026546715.1 Gallinago undulata | reverse complement strand
ATCAGGCATTGGAATGGGCTGCCCAGGGAGGTGGTTGAGGCACCATCCCTGGAGGTATTCAAGAGACGAGTTGACATTATGCTCAGGGATATGCATTAGTGTTGGGTGGTGTTTTGTGTGGTGTGGGGTTTTGTTTTGTTTTCTCATTCGTTGGACTAGATGATCTTAAAAGGTCCCTTCCAACCTAGGTGATTCTGTGACTTTCATCTGCAGACTTTCATCTGCACTTGCTCTCCTTTGCACCCAGGAGCTGGTAACACTGCCCAGGCAGCTGAGACAAGGTAGGTTCTCCCCAGGGTCCCTGTGCCTCCTGACTAGCCAGCAAAGCGAAGCAGCACAAGGAGGTCAGCCGTTGGTAAGTAATTTTTCAAATGACTCATTAGCAAGTAATTTGCTGCAGTGAACTAGAACAAACCAGCTGAGTCACTGACTCTGTATTGAGATTTCATTTCAGGGGCTTTACATACAACCAGGTGTGGTCTGTCTGTCCCCACACACGTGCACTGCAGGTCCCCAGCGCACGCATGGCCCAAAACTGTCCACAGGAGGATCCTGTATGTCTCCCTTGGGGCTTGCTTGTATTTGGGACCTGCCTGACCCAGAGCTTCCAGGTGACTAAACGCCAGAAGAAAATTAATGTACATGAACCACTGGCCCCTGCCCCGTGCAGCGTGGTCACCACGGCAGCTGATCCAACAACACTCAGCTCCTCCAGACCAGTGCAGCCAGAAAGAGATGAACTGAGGCAAAACACTATCGAGTACACCAGTTCAACAGCAAATCTGGCATGACTTGGTGGTTGCATGGGGCCCCTTGGGTTTGAGTGGGATTAACCCATCCTCACTGGGTGTTTGGGGCCAGTTCCACTGTCCTACGATACGCTTGCCTGTGATAACCTGAAAATTGTCTCTGTGTATGTCAGGCCAGGGCTTGTTTATGTTTCTGTTTTGTATTAAAGAGATTTAACAGTGCCTTGTTGTATCTCAGCTTGAAACAGCAACTAATCATTGTAAACTGTATGGATATAAGTGGCTCTGAAACCATGACAGAAATGTAATCAGCCAAGTACGTACTACTTGAAAAGCATCAGTGCTTGCCTGGGTCTTGCAGGAGACCGGTAACCTAGGGGCACGCTGGGCCTTTGGAGAGTTTGAGAGTCATTGACTTTGCTAAATACCAAAAACTAACAGAAAACTATGGATTGGGTTGCATTATTTTTAATGATTCTGCACTGATTTCCGTCTTCTAGCAGTAGTAGTCGCCTCTCCCAGCAACTCGGGGGTACTTCCAGGAGTATCAGACCCGATGTTTGATGCTGCTCTCAGAAGCATGACCCCTAGTTCTTGACTGTAGTGTCAAAAAATGATGAAACTACAGCAGAGCCCAAGAGCTTGTCCTCTTTATGCCATGCTTACACCCCCAGCGCTTTACTTGGGAGAGGCTTGACTTGTGCCACAGCTCCCTCCGTAGGGCTGCTGGTGATTATTTGCCTCCCCATCAAACGCTGTACCTGAACTACCAGCCAGCCAAAAGCCTTTTCATGTTCGGGCAGTGGTTCAGCTTGGATCACATCACTGGCTGAAAGAAGTCTGGGGAATAGAGCTGAGAGTGAATGAAAGAAACTGGTTTACATAAAAATGAGTGGTGCCAGTTCAACAGCTCCCAAGAGCTGGAACAACACGGGTGAGACCTGAAAAATGTCTAGCATCTCAGACTCCAGGCTTGCAGTGATTTAAACTGACTCTGTTTGATTGAAGCTTGCTGAGTCAGGCAGGGCAGATGCTTTTCCACACCTCACTGCCCCCAGCTCCTGTTAATGGGAGGGGGTTTACCTTCAATGTCTGGTAATAAAAGGAAAAAACAAAAGGAAAAGCTGCCTCAGGTATCTTTTGGGAAACACTTTGGGAAACACTTGCTCCACTTTGGCAAAGAGGAGCCACCAGAGACACTCTTGAAGTTGAACATTTTGGGGAGAGCTGACTGCAGGGACAGAGCCAGGGCTCAGGGTAAACCTCTACAATAAGATAAACCCACAAGTGGGTGGCATCTCAGTTCCACGAGGACTGGAGCCTTGGACAAACTTGTTTTGGGCAGTCGTGACCTTACTTCCACTTGCATTTTGCTGTAAGAACAAATTGCCTGATTGTTGCCCAACTTGCTTTTAGCTTTAGCTTTGCTTTGTGGAACGAAATGATAGCAAGGATTTGTCAGACTCTTACCACCCAAGTGATCCTCGTGTAATTACACCTGCAGACAATTAAAAAAAAAAAAAAAAAAGACTGCTCAACCAGACTGCTTAAAATGTGTAAAAAAATAGCCTCAAATTGGCTCTTGGAGGAAGCACCAAGGAGGAAGAAACCCAGCCATTGATGTCCTTCTGCTGGCAAAGAAAAGGGGATGCAGAGCACATACCATACCAATGCATGGAACCAGTAAATTAGCAAAAAATTAGCAGTATGGCTTATGAATTTCAGCAACATGGTAATTAACAGAACTTGTTGGGATTTATTTCGATTAAACTGGCAAGGCTTTGTTGGACAATGAATATACTTGTTGCTCCACATAGCTGATGTAGTTCTTCAGCCCACATAAATGGCATTAAACCTGTGTAGCACAGCAAAGCAGAAGAGCTTTCCTTCAAAAAGTACTCACAGAACTTTTTTGACCAGGCCTAGTTGTGGGGCCAAGTGCACTGGCTAGGGAGCAGGGAAAAGCAAGCAGCACTGTCTTTCTTATCCGTCTATTAAGTGCTTTGATCAGGAGATCAATCCTGCTCTACATGATGACAACCCTTGCCAACACCAACACCCACAAGAGGGGAATAGGGGCTGGAGCAGAGGCTGGCAGGAGAGGTGATGGCACACCGCAGGGGTGGGAATTCACATCCATTGCAGCTCTGCGGTCCTGGCCTTTGAAGGCATAAACATTCAGGCAGGACTACTCCACTCCCACCAGGGATTTTCCCCTTTCCCCGTCCCGTTCCTTGCCCTCCACTCCCTCCCTCCTCCCCTGTGGTGCTACAGTGCAGGCACCCCCAGCTGTGCTGCAGGGGTCACCCCTTCCCTCCAAATTTAGTCTTTAGAGATCATCTTCATCAATGGTGCTTTTCCAGAGCTGCTGTACCTAGGTCCAGTGCTTTCGGAAGTTGGCTGTGTGCCCTGAGGGGCAGTGAGGCAGCTGCTGACTGTGGGCCTTTGCATGCTTCCTTACAGAAAATATTGACCCTAAGACTTCTTTTTTTTTTAAATGTCAGAGGGCTAAGCATGTTTAATTCCTATTAATATCAACAGGAATTAGACATCCAGCCAGCTGGGTGAAAAAGAAAAGAAAAAGGACCTTAAGCACCTGGCTGATGCTGTGGTGATGAATCAACCATGCGCCAGCCCCCAAAGGATGAATCAAGTGTACTGATAATCCAGACCTTTCTAAAATTTGCCTTAAAAGTCTGTGTGTTATGAATACACCACCTTTTTCAGTGTCATGCAAAACAAGGGAATAATTAATTTACACATAAACACATATGAATATTTTCCATTAGCCTTTAAAGGACCTGTTTTTAAAAAGATCTTTACCGGATGTCGGTCATTTATACAAATAAGCTGGATACTTAAAAACGTAGAATCTGGGGACTGGGCCGGGCCAATTTCTCATGTGGCAGAAACTCCACTGACTGCAAGTGCATTTAGGGCACGGCAGCAAAAGCATCCCTCCTGGCAACAAAAGAAATGCTGGGGAGGAACCCAAGTCCCCTCTGCCGGCTGCCTGGCGTGCTGCCCTCCTGCCTGTAGCTTTTACACCAGACCCGCTCTCACCCTTGCCAGGGCCTGTTGTAAAGACCCGACAGCTGATGAAGAGCGTGACCAGCAATGCATCATTGGGCAGTGAAACACTCAGGGGATAAATAGGGGGCTACTGGCAGAGGTCTGGGGTTCTATGGCTCTGCTTTCACACAGGGGGCTCCAGACCCTCCGGGAAAGTGATTTATGGCCTCCAGATGGAAGGTGGCTTGGCCCGCCCCATGCAAATAGCAACACAGAGGCAACTATCTCTGTGGTGGGTGATGGCAAACATGGGATGGTCCAAAACTGGCTTGCAAGCAACACAGAAGCCAGAAAAGCTGAACGGAGAGATGAGCAGTGCTCTTGCTGCTGTGCCATGACACTGTTTTTACCAGAGCTACCGAGACACCGACATAGGGTGCAGCAGTTCCTCCTATTGGGTAAAGATGGAAAGTAAATGATGGAGGGGAATGCTTCTTTGCTAAAATGCCCAGACAAACTCCAGGTTAGGAAGGACAAGCGGAGAAGCTACCGAGGCTTAGTGGCCTGCCAAATCAAACAAGTCATGGGAAGGAGCTGAAAGAGACAGCATTTCTACATTACAAGATGTGGTAAAAATGCTCCATAAATAGAGCTAGTAGAGAAAAACCTGATCCTTCCACTGGAGCTGGCTAGAGAGGATACCACAGTCCCATCTGCACTCTTCTGGCCTCTTCTTGGTATGGCCCCCCCACAGGTGGGACACGTTCTGCTCTGCAGTCAGGGACCATCACCTGCCCAGCAGCAGAGCCTCGGCCACCCCTTAAACCCCCATCTGTGCCACACCACACCAGCAGGTTGGGAATGTGCTTTGAAGGATAATAGCAGTGTTGCAGGCACATGGGTTCAGTGTTCCTGCCCAGGCAGCCGTGCTCAAAACCCCTCTCCATGAGCACCTGAAGACTTTCTCCAGTGTGGCACCAGCCCATGCACAGCCTACTCTGGCACTTGACAGTGTGCCACCTCCAAGAGAGACATGCACACTGTGAGGACAGGTGATAAGGCTTTTCAGTTCAGTTCAGTGTCTCACAGGCAAAGCTCTCCTTGCAGCTCTCCCAAAACTAACACCCAAAAGCAATGTCACTGTGGTATAGTTACTCACATTTGCCTCTTCATTTTAGTGCTATACATAATTAATACCAAGGAGGTGAGCTGTAGGAAGGAGTAGGGCTTGTGTCCTCTGAAGGAACAGCCCATGTTGGACATTTCCCCCCCCTGCACCCCTCTGCCCCCAACCCATCACCTCCTGGGAAGGGCACCGCGTGCTCCAAGATCCCGTCTGGAGCAGTGGCAGCCTCAGCAAAACCCAATCCACCCGACTGCATGGTATAGCCCCACGGGCAAGGTCTACCAGCAGCTTGTGGGCTTTTCAAGGAGAGATGGAGGCAGGAAGCCGCCTGAGTGGAGTACTAGCTGACCACGAGCCAGCAGTGTATCCATGTGGCCAAGACGACCAATGGAATCCTGGGGTGCATAATAAAGACTGTGGCCAGCAGGTCGAGAGAGGTTACCCTCAGCCCTGGTGAGGCCCCATCTGGAGCACTGTGTCCGGTTCTGTGCTCCCCAGTACAAGAAAGACAAGGAACTACTGGAGAGAGTCCAGTGGAGAGCTACGAAGGTGATCAGGGGACTGGATCATCTCTCTTATGAGGAAATGTTGAGAGACCTGGGTCTGTTTAGCCTGGAGAAGAGAAGATTGAGAGGGGATCTCATCAATGCTTATCAGTATTTAAAGGATGGGTGTCAAGAGGATGGGGCTTTGTCAAGACTCTTTCTGGTGGTGCGCAACAACAGGACAAGAGGGAACAAACTGGAGCACAGGAAATTCTGTCTCAATGTGAGGAAAATCTTCACTTTGAGGGTGCCAGAGCACTGGAACAAGCTGCTTAGAGAGGTTGTGGAGTTTCCTCCTCTGGAATATATTCAAAACCTGCCTGGATGCATTCCTGTCCAACCTGCTCTAGGTGACCCTGCTTTGGCAGGGTAGTTAGACTAGATGATCTCCAAAGCTACCTAAGGTCCCTTCCAACCCCTACCATTCTTTGATTCTGTGAAGCTCCCTAGACAGAGACCCACCACTACAGAGGGAAGGTGTGAGACAGCCTGGGGCTCCGGATGAGGAGGCTAGGAAAGCAGGGAGCACATCTGCAAGCCCCAGGCCATGAAGCAGTGATGCGGGTGGACAGGATTGCTGCCGGGAGCCAGGCTGTGTGTGTGTGCACATGTGTGTGTGCCATGTGGGGGGAGCACTGGCTTGTAGCTCCCTACCACAGAAAATGGAAACACAAAGATCAAACCTCTGCATGTATCAAGCTCCAGAGAAGAGCCGTTACTAAGCAGAGGGGTAATTTAGACTCTGCTCTGGATGTGCTTTCACAGCATCCTAAAGAAACAACCAGCCTGTGCCAGCCTCTGACAGCTGATGCTTTATTACTCTTATCTGAACTTCACTTTCGTGGGTTACTGTGGACCTCTCCTTGCTTTGCTTCACAGTCCTTTCTGAAAGCTTATTTTAGAAAAGCTCACTCCCAAGGCACTCCAACACCTCCCTTTTCCTCCATCCCTGGTGACAGCCCTCTCCCTGAGCTCCTCACTGCCCCTTGGAGCACACAGCCCGAGAGTGATCTGCCTGTGCCACAGGAGCCTGCCTGGGCTGGCTTTTGGGGAAAACCAGCCTTTGAGGTCTTTAGTGGCAGCTCTTCCTGACTTCCACTTTGCAGAGAAGGAATTAAGTGTTTGTCACCACGAATGGCTCAGAAACAGATTTTCACATAGCTTCAAATAGCAACTCAGCGTACACAGATTTACTTCTTTCTTCTTTCCCTCTGTAACATGGAGGGGGAGCAAAAAAGGATATAATCAGAGGCCTGAGTGCCAGGTTTGCTTCCTTGTGTCCTGCACCCTGAGTTTGCACCATGTGCCTCTTCACCACGTGTCCTGGGAGGTCGGCACAGTTAAATCTGGCTTTTAACAACCGAAAGCATCAAAAGCACCGCACGTCTGCAGAGCCCCCACCTCTCCTGCTGCTCAAAACTGCTGGGAGAAAACTCCTCTTCCCAGGCTGGCACAATTCCAGCTTTCCCTTCCACAGGGGAGGCTAGCACTGAGAGTATTTGAGTTTGGTTTCCCCTTCCCCAATTCTATCTGAATAAAAAAAGAGTTTCTGAAAGTTTCCTGGTAAATTTCCTTTCCCAAGTGTCCATGGCATTTTACATCTCATATCACAAACCTGGGAGCATCTGCTGCCCAGGGTTCCCTCTGAGGACACAAGTCCCAGGAGGAACACAAGACTCCTTTTATCTATGTGAACCCTCCCTTGACTGCCAGGTGGACTAATTCGGAGAGGAAGGCAGCAATTTCCCCAAGTACCTGCAGCAACCCTTCTCTTCTTACATCTAGCTTGTGCTGGCAAAAAAGCCTGCGTTGGACCCAATTTGTGCTATGGAAAAATAAAATAAAATACCATCAATCATAAATATGCCACAATAAGCAATTTTAAAGAGGAAAAAAAAATATATAGACACATGCATATAAAATATGCTTCTTAGCTGTGCTTTTACTCCAGCACTCACTAGTTGCTGAATATATGCGTTGTGGGCTGTTGTACCCACCCAGAGCAGCCTCCTTTGCTGCTGCCTACGTTACCAACTAGTGTCTCCAGGTGGGATGTGCTGGTAAGGCAAAGTCCTGGCACAGGTACCTGAGGACATAAGAGCCATGGTTTAGGTCCAAGGGAGAAGCACCGCTGCCTAGAAAGGGGAACCAGCTTTTATTCCTGTTTTTCCCCACCACGCCACGCAGAAAGCACAGTGAGATGAAGCCAGGCATTTTCCACATGTGAGTCTCTTGTTTGTCTTCTCTGTTGACATCCAAACAAATCGAATAAGCCTTTGTATAATCTTATTAACATGAAAAAACACCTTTTTTCCCAGCAGGAGGCACACCCAATGATAGAGGACCAAACTGCAGGTGCTGTTCAAGGTGTCGCGTTGTATTCCCACTCCTAGATGAGGAAAGGAGTGCTCAAAAATGAGCAGAAAATAATTTTATGACATTTTGAGCCCTTTGATTGTGACCGCATAAAATGAAGAGGTACACTCCTTGCCCCAGCATCCCCACCTCAAACACGTAGTGGTGAGGAACCCCTCCGTCCCCCTGCCAGCAGTGGTGGGGCTCCCCTTGCCATGGGTTGACTCCCCACTGAACCTGTGTGATGGGAAGGGCACCTTTGGGGCCCTTTTTGGCACCCCCTGGGCACTCCATCCTTCCTTGGAGCGCACCCTATGGTGTGCATGTGGGTCCCTTAGCAGCTGCCTGGTCAGGCAGTGGGGCTGGGGGTGCGCAGCAGCCTGTCTCTGTCCCCTCCCAGAAGCCCACCCCCCCGACCTTGCGGTGCAGGGAGCAGAGGGGTGTTCAGGCATCCGGACTCATGCTTTCCAGCTGTCCCTCCTTGTGTATGTGCCTGCAACACACACACACTCGCCCACACACACACACTCGCTCACACAAAAACAAGCAAAGTAGGTGAACGTCAGTGCTGAAGCAAGAAAATTCTGTTCAACTTGCAAATGAGGGCAGTTTTTTCACTCCTTTTTGGGAAGCGTCTGAGAGGAGGACAAGGTGATGCTCTGTGTGTGTGTCCTGCTCCTGGGCGGTGACAAGCAACCTCTGAGCATCGATGGCTGAGGAAGAGGAAGGAAAGTGGAGGTAGAGAAGGACGTGCTCCTCCTGCAAAAGCAACACCTGGCACACTCCCCACTGGTCCCTTCTGGGAGTGACATGTTTGAAGTGCAGAAGAAAAGGCGACAGGTGTCAGGAGGGAGAGGAATTGCCAAGCAGAACTTGGTTCCCCATTAAAAAACAAACCAAACCGAAGCAATAAAAACCCAGACAAGTGGACCAGGTATGGTCAGGCCGTTCATCATGTGCATGAGTGTGTTCCCAGGAGCCATGTTTCAGCACACGCTGCCTGGGGCGTGTGTGTGTAGCTGCTGAGGATGGATCTGTCCATCTCCCATGTGCAGGAAAGCCTGGAGTGACCCTGAGGTTCCTTGCCAGGCTGTGGACCTGAGACCAGCATGTGTGCTCAGCTCTGCCCATCTCCATACCTCCGGGTAAACATGCAGCACAGGCAGGGCACCAGGCTGCTGAGAGGGCCAGAAGCTGCCAGTGACACTGGCGGTACCTGCCACCGTCACCGCTGTCTGCACCCGAGAAGTAAAAAGGGCTGCGTGAAATTAGAAGATACACAGCAATTCATCTGTGTCCACATGGTCTCCTCATGACCTTAGGGACGGCTAGGAAGCGAGGCTATGACTGCTCCTGGTAGCAGCTCCTTCCTTTATCAGTAGGAAACGCCAGGTTTTTGTCTTGTGAGGTTTCCTTGGCCCTGCCTTGTCCAAAAGCTGCCACGGGAGAGGTCCCCATTGTGGCTGGAGAGCTGTCCTCTTGCCAGGGAGCAGCCACAGCTCCACCGTCCAGCCTCTGCCAACACTGACTCCCCCTTAATGGACAATTAAGAAGCACACCACTTGGCTTCAAAACATACAATATACTTTATTGCCTGCTAGATAATCAAAGTGAGGAGTAAACACCATAGCTGCAAAAAGCAGAAAAGGACCAGGAGAAGGAAAAGAACATCCAGTCAACAAACAAGTTATCAGGCAATAAAACATACACAATATAAATAATCTGTTTCCCAAACAACTAAATCTTTATTTTGCTAATGGCCATTATATGGTTAATTATCAGTAGTAAAATCTCTGGATTTCCTTTTCTACACAGCATTAGTAGTAAGAAATATATAAGGGACTCTGCAGAAAGCAATACAAAGGAGTTATATACACAGGCACCTTCTGTGGAGCAAGAACAGAACTTCATCTAATAAGGAAGGGCTATCTACAAACCAGAAGACCATGGTAATACAATATTAGCTCAGACTTAGTTTAGCTGCAGCCTTTCCACAAGGTAGGCTAACCAACTTATGTATACATATATATTTTAATATAGATATATAGAGAGAGATTTATTATTTTAAAAATAATGTGAACTACCTGTAGTTCCTAGACTAATTTTAAAGAGGCAGTGTACCTTTCCGAAGCTTCATTTCAGGAAGTATATTAAAAATGGTATATAAAAGACTAGCAGACCCAAGCTTGCAAATCAACTTCCAATATCTTCCCTCCAGATTTTTTTTTCTAATGCTATAGCTGCCATCCACATTGACAGCAATGCCTTTAGTCATCTGGATTGCTATTTATGTTGCTGTAATTGCTACCACTAAGTTTACTGGATTATAGTGTTAGTAATTGTGGATTATAAATAGCAATAATGCCGCAGTACACTGTCGAAGCCTGGCCGCGTCATGAAGATCTAGTCTGTATGTGCATGCAGAGTTTTGCTGTTTAATCTAAAAGAACATTTCTCAGTCAAAGTGCTTCCCTTGCCAACCCTCCCACATTGCGCAAATCACGTCACAAAGGGTTCCTCTCTCTAAGGAAGATGTGATGCCTCTCACCTCACACCAAACTCTCAGCAGTCCTTCATGCAGCATCCATCCACCCACCCACCCATCCACCCACCCATCCATTCTTCCGTCCATCCATCCTGTTTCACTCTTTGGGCATAACCCTTCCCTCTCCCACAGCCAGTGTCCTGATGGCTACTAAATATGACTTAATAAAATTAAACTGACTATTTGAGGAAATGCTTTTACCGCATTTTGGGCCACATCTCCAGCTGGGCTATTTCTGCCTCATGTTCCCGACAGCAGGCAGGCAGCAGAGCGCTGCCCATCACTGTTCCTACCCGAGAGCCAAGAGAGCCCAAGCCACTGAGCAGGGGACAGGAGAAGGGAGAGATGTTTGCTGGGGACGCCGTTAGGACTGGGTGAGATCAAGGGATGGCCTTTTGTGGCCACCCATTTCTACCCTGCTCACATCTTGGGGTCCGCTCGCAAAGTGGGAGCGTGCACGTGCAGACGGGCAGCAACTCTTCCAATGGGATTTTCTGTTAAAAACCGGGATCAAGGGACACGGGTCATAAGTGGTACCATTTTGCTCCCAGCCCAACCCTCCCCAGGCTTTGCTGATCCTGAAGTCCTACGTCACTTTTGTTCACGATGCAAATGTCACTTAACATGTTCCTTGCTGCAAGGGTTTCTAGAAGCCTCTTCCCAAACCTATGATGACGCCCTGACACGTGGCTATTCTACTTCGTGTACCACCCTGGTGGTGAGGAGCCGGGGTTGCAGGAAGGAGGGCTCCTAAGTGGCTCAGACCCAGGAAAGACCCGAAAAACAGCAGCACAAGCACGGGGGTCTCCCACTTGGGCAGAAAACCCCATCAGTGGGATGGCTGGGGGGGGGTGGTGGGAGGGATGTTTCTGGCTTCGGCTCTGTTTTCACATGTGCCTGGGTACGCCCCACAGCCTGCAACGTTTCCTTGTGACCTGCCAAACTGGGATCTGGCCTCTGTAACTTGGCGCGGTCCCACCAGTGGGAGAGAGAGCTCTGCTCCCCCAGGACCCCTCGCTCAACACAGGCCAGTGGGCAGAAACGACCCCCAGTACAAGCACCGACACCTGACCAAAAGCACACAACACACCCCCACCAGCAGTTGTCCTCGGAGTACAGCACAAAACATGTATCAAGAAATGCCTGGCAATAAATAAATGGTTTCCCTGTAATAATTCTGGCGTTTTGACAGGGAAGCTTAAAAACGGGCATTTTAAAAAAGGGTGCCCTGATGGAACAGGACGTATTTGCAGTATTAGAGAATGAAGGGTGGACTGTATTTAAAAGCATATTTGCCATTAGCAGTTTGCCAGGCAAACGCATCCTGGCTGAATCCAGCATTACTCTCCACCTCTTTGCTCACAAAACAGTAAAGCTAGAAAATTCCTGATTGATACTTCAAAGTGACCTCAGAAGCAATCTCAGCTATCCAAGCAACAGGTATCCTCCTCTGTCTCATCCAGGTACCCACACCAAGCACACAGGTAAGTACCGTAAGAAGAGAGACACATACACAAAAGCTAGAAGCTGACATGTATGGTGTGTGATGTAAATTCTTCCACCTCTATTGGGAAAGCCACTGTGTACAGACACTGTTTAAAACTCAGTCCCCTCAGTCTCTGCATCTCCACAGAGTATTACTTCATCTTTCTTATATGTCTGAACCTTGCTTTACCCTTAGTGTTACACACAGTGCAAGCACAGCAGAATGAAATGCTCCTTTTTTTGTGTGTGTGTTTTGGTAAGAATTTTGTGCCTGCAAGGGTCACAGGACTAGTGTTGTTTCTCAGTTCTGTTAGCAAGTCCTCTTCAGGTCTACAGGATTCAAAGCAAATGCTGATACTCAACAGCAGGGAAAATACAAGCAGCACCCTGCTATGCTGGGAATGAAAAAAAATGGGAAATTTTAAGAGAAGCACTTACATTGCATACAAAATCAACTAAAGATTCACCTTTAATGGCTGCTCTTGTGTTTTTTTGACTACTGAGGAAAAGGGTGTAATTTGGAAGTCAGGCTCAGCCTGCAAAGTGCAGCCTTTTTTTGCTGCATTTGACTCCACCACAACCTATTTTTGCTTATCCTGGGCAGGGCTGCTAGGGCTGAGCAGCGACTGGGGGGCGCACAAGGGATTAGGAGTCTGTTGGAGCAAGAGAGAAACTGTGAAACACGGAGGGAAACACGTATCCTTTCCCAGGCATCTCTAAAGGTTTTATCAACGGTGGAAGCAAGGGACTGCTGGTTACTGTGCAGCTGAGGTGCAGTTTGATAGGCATCCACCCTATTTCATAATTTGTGTGTGAAACTAGGAGCCAAAAATTCCTACCGCCATCCTTGCCAGGTTGATTACTGGGCTTAGGGAAAATCAGTTCATCCCTTCCACACACCTCATTTCCCCTTGTATAAAAGTGCCATTTCTCCTGCTCGCAAGGTTGTTGAGGAAATTGCATTTTCTGAATTGCTCCACTGCACCCGTTTCGTTTTTAGCCATAAAACGCTTTTTTCCCCAATGTTCTGAGACTGCCAGCTATTGCAGCGGGTTGTCTGTGGAGGTACTGCCGTTATAAAGTCAGCCTCTGGTCGGCATGCAGCTGCACTGGCTTCTGTCAAAGGCTCTTTCTTATTGGAACTAAACAGAGTTGGGTCCCTCACCCATCTGCTCCTTGCCATACCCATGCCCATAAGTGGGCCAGGCATCACCTGGAGCAAACACCTGTATAGGAGGCCAGTGTTATTAGGGCCTCTGCTTTGTGTCCTGCCTGTGGTTTCACTAATTTTAGCTCTTTGATACAGAACCTAGTCCCTGCTTTTCTTTGTTGCACCTCCCTATGTATCAGTGCTCGGGTCTGGGGAAGGTGTTGACACTGCTTGCCACCAGAGTCAGGGGACTCTGCCATTGCCTGTCCCTGCCTCCAAGCTGCACGGCATCGGGCAGAAGAAGAACAGGGCTGGTGGGACCTGAGGCCAGGTCTCAGCAGCACACCGGCACAGGCAGGACGACCTTCTCCTGGTGCCTGGACCATTAGTACAGAAGAGGCTTTACTGACCCATTCCTGTAAGCCTACAACTTCTGCCAAGCACCACAAGCCCCTGCCCTGGTGCCAGGCACAGAGATGGGGAGTGTGGGCAGGGAGCCTCCCGACAGCCCCGCATGGGCAGAAAGTGAAGGCAATCGCACCCTTTGCTTGAGGGATGTGTTCTCCTCTTTGCATCCCTGTTGAACACCCATTCCTGGTATTGGGTATTCTGCATGTAGAAAAGCAGGGTCCAACCCCCTGCAACTCCTCGGCATCTCCCCAGCTAAATCAGGGCACTGTCAGCAAGGGAGCACGACTGAACTTGCTCCACACCGAACCAACACACTCAACTTGCTCCATCAGTCTCCTAGCTGTCTCAAAGCTCTTCCACTAGTCCTGGTTTTGGAGCTGGAAATAGTCTCACAGCTGCAGTCATGGGACCCTGTTCCCAAAGCAGAGCCCCAGGGATGTTCTGCACTGCCAACATCATTGCGGGATGACACCAGGGAAGACACCAGGCAGGCACCTGGCTGGAAGCGCAGGGGGTGCCTCGCCAGCAGCATCTCTCTGGAGGACAGCCAGGCAAATGCCCGTTTCCAAAAACACCCACGGCAGCCGAGGGAGGATGGCTGCAGAGTGAGGGCAGGCTCTGGCGCCTGCCAGCTCACCAGACTCTGGGCACGGCTGGCACACGCGCTGTCTAACGAAATGGATGCTCTTCTCCTTTGGTTTCCTCCTTGCAATATGGCTTTAATGGTGGACTCATAGTGTCTGAAAAGGGCACCAAGGTAAAAGCTGGCAAGCTGGGTTGTTTTGGGTTTGTTCGTTTGTTTTGGGTTTTTTTTTGTTTTGTTTTGTTTTCTGTTTTTTTACTGTCAGAACTCTGTAAAAAACCCAAAACAAACCATAAAGGCAACTGCTAGATAGAAAACACAGCATGAGGAGAAAGGTCTCTTTGAACCTCTCTGGTATGGCTATTAACCGTCAACCTGACACACCATTTGAAGGAAGAGATTTTCAAAGGCATGGAGGAGTCCTGTGGCTAGCAATAAAATTGGGCTGGTGCTCCTTGAAAATCTTGTCTCAGATCTTACCTGATCACTATTTCTAAGGTTGCGTTTGTAATAACAGCTAAAATGCTTCTCTGTCCAACATCTTTTGAGGACATAATCTTTTTCTCTTATGCCCTAAAATTTTGTACTTAGGCACTGGAGGAATAAACCACCCTCAAAATGTAAAGATAGTCAAGCACTGGCAAAACCCACACAGGGAAATGGTTGAGTCTCCACTATGAAAGGATTTTAAGGACAGGTTCAACACCCTCCCGTCAGGTATTTTCTAAGTGTAGATTAACCCGTCTTTGGGCAGAGAAACTCTCTAGCTGCCGTCTCCAAGTCCCTTTTGGCCCCGTGACTCTGTGCCAAGTAAATACTGCTTAGATCCCACCCTGCCGTGACCTGGGATGTGTTTAATATCCTGACTAGCTGCTCAGTTTTCTGCCTTGGCTTGCTGTTTGTCCAGGAACACACACAACCTCTTCAGACATCCCATTAAGAGTCAGCTAACATCTTCCTCACAAACGACCAGAAGCCTGTCTACTTTTACGGTCCCCTTTGAAAAAAAAAGCTGGGGAGCAGCAAACCAAGAAGAATGCTGAGAGATGTTCACAACAACATTTCAAAAGCTGCTACAGAAAGCTTTCCTTCAGCCTTTTGTCGCCTTGAAAAATGGTGACCGGACTGTTGGCAAGTTGCTAAGGAGCAGGAAAAACCCACACTGACAAGAATCACTATGTCTGGTTCCTGCCAATAGCCCGCACAGGTTCAAAGAGCAGTTGGTTTTTTAAATCTGCTACGAATAGCCCAAAGAATTGCCTGGTTGACATGAAACATGACGTTATGTCAAAAAAGGAAAAAAAAACAAAAAAAAAAAAAAAAAGGGGAAAAAAATCAAACTAGGAGCCTGGGACATTTTAAACAGGCACTCAGAAACATGGAGATGAAATGCGCAATTAGTAGAACGACATCAAGAGGAATCAACCTAAAAGGACTGAAAGGAAGCAAACAAACAGCAGCAGCAGCAGCACCTGTCTGCCATGCTCATCTACGGATGGCCACGGGGGTCTGTCTGTCTACCATTTCTGCAGCAATCAGTTACTTCAGCAGCTCACTGACCTACCCTCACCATTGCAACACAAGCAGAACACACAGAATTTGATTTAGGGAAATGCCTTTCCTATAGGCTTGTCTGCACTCTGAATTATTCCTCCTCCTCCCCCGTTTATAAATTTTCAAATATAAAAGGTATGGGTGAAAAAAGACCATCTAGAGACACATTTAATTCAATTAAAGAAAGTCCGTGGCATCCTTCCTGGATTCATATTTCTTGATGAAACCAATGCCCAGTAACAGTAATACGAGGATAAAAATGTCTTTGCATCAGCAAAAACTCACGCGCACAGGGACTCGAGACAACCACCACCACAGTATTCCAAGGAGACGGCCGGAGAATACAACGGCAAGTATCCAGAGCTGCTACAGCCAGCATCAAATCTTCCACCCTAACAACCCCAAACCAAAGAGAACTGCTGCTCACCCGACAAAAGCTCCGTCACGCAGAAGTGCCTAGAACAGTTTTCAAACAGAACCTGGTGAAAGACACAGAAATTAAAAGCAACTTTTCACTGACTGACCAGACGTGCAGAGCAACGGCCCTTCCTTCCATACGGGCATCCCGCAGGTGCAACTCTCACTGCAGCTTTCTGCCGCGGGGTCCGTCTGCACTCTTGGGGTGGGCATCCCCATCCCATCCCTTGGGATGCAGTGGGGCTGCTGCACCACACTTCCCCCCCCACTCTCCCTGAAGGGCAGGGTGCCTGCTCGGGTGGGAAAGCAATGATGCTTCCTTCACATCAAGGTGGACCTGATCCCGCAAGCTTCCTCCCCGGAGAGCACATGGCTTAGGTGAGGCTATGTGGGCAAGGTAACCAGAAAAGCCAGTAATTGCATTCATTCATTTGAAGGTTTCTTCAGTAATTACAGAAAAAGAAAACTGAATTGTCTGGGGACTCTTTTTTTCCCCACTAAGAAAGAAATTTATAAATGTGGGAAGAGTTTTATTTTGCAAGTTAAGGCTTAGCATGAGTTACCGCAAATGCTGAGGGTCTAAAATGCAGCTCTGAAGCTGGGGGGTGGGGTGGTTTTTTTTGTGTTTTTTTTTTTTTTTAAAATGTGTGTGACTTCAAGGAACATTAGTTGCTATAACAAGCCATGCACTAAAAAATGAACCGGGCCAAAAAAACCTCATAAACTGCGAATCTATTCTCAACAATAAACCATTAGGAGAAGGAAATAATTTATTGTATTTCAAAAGCCTGCTGGGTTCCTGACGCTGGCGCTGCCTGGGTTTTCCTACAAAAAGCTGAGGCGCAAGAAGGGCCCATGGAGCCCAGCTCTGCTGCTCCCCCTACTTCACTGCAGGACCCTATCTCCTTGTGCCTATCTTTTTGCAAAATCTGCATTTGATGCACAGCCAAAACTGGGGAAAACAGTTTTTAAAATGCCACTAATTAAAAAAACTATTCTCTGTGCAGTAGCTCAGGAGGGGGTGGGACACTGCCCATCCTACTGAAAACCAGTGGGATGTTTTGCTACTGATGTCTGTCAAGTTTTTAGCTGCTTGAGCAAAGATAGGAGAGGGAAGGCAAGATGACTGAAAAGGAAGGTGAGAAATTTGTAAGCAATGTTTGACGTTCCCAACTTCCAGCAACTTGAACAAAATCATACAGCAAAGACATTTGTCTCTATCAAATAAAAAGCACTTTCAGTTGGACAGTAGATTTGACAAAAGTGACAAAACCCAACCAGTTCTTATTTTTAAACAGCTTTTATGCGCCTCCTATCTTGATGGCAACGTATTTCCAGTGGCTGAGATTTATGGGACGGTGGTTTGAGGCTGAAAGCAGCTGCACATTCCAGACATGCCACCATGTCCTCTTGCAAGTGCTGCCAAATGCGACGGGCCAGTGCTGCCAAAGGGCTCCCATCTAGGTCTGAGGCAACGTGTGGCATCTAAAAAATTACATCCACCATTTTCTACTTTTTTTAAGGATTGTCAAACTAACTGTATTTGTGGTTTTATTAATCAAAACTAATAAAAAAATTACTCATCCTGCAAAGCACTCGGAGTATTTTCCAAATGCCCTAAAAGCCCAGAAATTTTTATTTCATTATTAAAGATGCTTTTAAATCCCTGCTGTAAAACCCACAGCCTGTCTGAAGCAGGCATGAGGTGTCCTTGGCCACCCTACGGAGCTGATCCCAGAGGTCGCTGGTTACTGCTTCTACTGCCTTAAATCTACTGCTGCACCTGACAGCGGACAACACGATCGTACCAAGTATCACAACGACTGGTCTAGGAACCAGTGACTGTCTTCATACCCAGTTTTGAGTTATATACGCGGAGTTGCAGAAAACCAACGAGCAGCAAATGCTGAGAAGCAGCACAGCAAGGGAGCCTCCCGCCCCAGCAACTGCCAACCTCCCTCTGGCAGGAGCACACGGTGCCGATGACAATGTGTTGGACTCAGAGAATCAAGTGGGTTCAAAATACAGCTGTCCTGACGTTTAAACCATAGGCTCTTTTGTTTCCCCCTCATGAAAGTCAGCACAATTCCACTGTGAACCTGTGCTGATCCCCAACAGCCTGGCTCTGAGGTCTGCAATCGCACCTCTTGGACGTCAAACATCTTAGGAGATCTTAGCATTTGCATCCGGCATCCTCCAGCAACCCTTTGTCCCCAAGAGATTCCCTTGCTGGTGTGGATTTCTGCTTGAGAATTAAGTACTTGTCTTCATTTTAAAAGATCCCAGACCTGAATAAACTATATCCTAAATATGGTACACTACAGATAGTCATTAGTAAAGATATTTTGAGAAAGATGACGTACCGAGAGTGAACAGCCACAGAGCAAATGCTTCCCTGCATTACTT
The DNA here is from genome assembly GCA_026546715.1 of Gallinago undulata. Lineage (NCBI taxonomy): Eukaryota > Metazoa > Chordata > Aves > Charadriiformes > Scolopacidae > Gallinago > Gallinago undulata. Next base: position 91,655,843 of record JAOTQQ010000001.1, on the reverse strand, counting down.
TCCAAGGTAAAACTATGCCTTCTGCCAGCCAAGCACAACATATTTTTTTGAAATACAGCATGAAGAGTTTTCTTAAGCACCAATTAAAATGATGATAAACACTTGCTACTACTTATGATGAACAGGCAGGGAAGCATTCGTTAGCAATACCTTTGCCACGTGCCGAATACATTCATCACCTATAAGTAAAAGGGATAGTTTAAAACCTCAAGTAGCTCACGTAATACTTCCGACCGCAAAGTTACCACCACAGTCACTGAAGTAAAACACAGCATCCATTTCAAGCCACAGACCCGAACTGCAATTTCACCTCTTTCTTTTAGACCGGTTGGCAAACCTTGCTCTTGAAATTGGAACCTTTTGAAGACAAGGAAATAGTCCATCTGCTGCGATGGTTAATTTCCCTACCACCTTACTTCCATTATAAAACACTGCTCTCCAAGACAAAAGGGGACCCAACTTTGTTGAAGAAACCTGTCAATCTCTGCACACAATTTACATAGCTGATCTGACTGAAGACACATTAGACCCCTCACTCTCCAACTACTGCCTACCAAAACCTGGAAATTCACGAAGATCTGGCGCTACTGTCAAGCTGACAGCTAAGTGTGTTTTGGTTTTTTTTAAAAAAAACAACATATCTGAGCAGCTGTAGGCAAGAGAACCCAGCTGCATGGACTAAGTTGCTGTGGTGTAGAAACACTTTGCTCTCCTTAAGGGGAAAGACCAGGGAGGCTTGTGGGGAAAGAGCTGCCCTCTGCCAGAGCCCTGCTTCATGACAAATGCCACAGCTGGGAGTCCTGGTAATGTTCACTCACAGACAAGAATGGGTGTTTGCCCGAGCCATCAAAGACCAAACCAGATGGAACATCTCAGCCAGTATTACTGGACACCTCCACCAAAAATAAATCTTAAACTACTGTCAGATCGGGACTATATGACTTCCAAATTCTCCTTAAATCCTGGAAGATGGTAAGATGTTTCAATAAACCACAGTGATACCACAGCAGCATTTAGAGGGCCTCAATTAGAACAGAAATCCCATTATGTTAAACCTTCTGAGGTTGGTATCTGAGATAGACTTTGAAACTTTTGGCAACATGCTGCTGAGTTTTAAGTCCTCCAGCAGCAATACCATTTTAAGAATCCCACTCAAGAAAACACCCAGGAACCAAGATTTTTCATACTAGGAAAGCCTAAAAGGAAATCGTAACTCTAGGTGTTGACCATGTATTAAGGGAACCCACCCAAACATTGGATGGAAGGGAACTGATGCTCAGATTGATGTGACTGGAGCCTGACGGTCTGATGGTCTGCCAGAACTGGGAAGCCTTTGGTGGGCCATGTATGTAACTTTAAAATGTATTCCAAATACTTCTTTTGGATCAGAAGGACATCTCCTGAGTGCTCAATTTTTTCTTTCCCTCTTTTATTTTCTTTTTCTTAAACTGGATGTTGTTTGATGGCACCACTGGCCTTCTCTTAGTGTGCAAACTGTAATAAATGTGCCTGACTCTCTCGATGTTACTTCTCCATATCCAAGCTCTAAGGTAACAAAAGTAATAAAATGCTGCAGAATAGGTTAAAGTACTAGTTATTTGCACTCAGAAAATTACCCTTCGGTGCTAACCCTGACACTCTAACTCAACTGGTTTGATTTTTAGATCTATGTCAACCAGTTCCTCTTGTTTCAGGGGCTGACAAATAGGTTGAAGTGTTGCTCTACGTGGAATAAACTTTTTGTATCACTTTAACATGCTGGATTTTCAACTGGAGTTTCAGCCAGGGGTGAGACAGCTACATCTTGTGCTAGCTTCCTTCTGCTGGAGATCTAATGTTATGTTCTCCTATCAGAAAGTAACTAATGAAGCCTAGTTGAAATTTAGAGTAAATTTTAATTACAACTATATTAGAGCTCAATTTCTTAATGTTTCTGTGCCAAAAACAGTCCACAAAAAGAAGTTGACACTGGATAGAGGGTAGGCGTTATATCTTACAGGTTTTATTTCTGAAAACAAAACAAAATAGAACTTTGCAGCAGATATAGGTACGCATCTCATATTTTCTTACAAGGTGTTAGTGTCCTACTGAAGAATTGACAGCTTAATGAGCTGTAACATAATTATGGTTTGCTCAAGTAGACTTTGTGTCTTGCTTAATGTTGTCACACACTGTCGGGGGAAAAAAAAAGGAAGCGTTTGAAAGCAAGGTTAGCTGCATGTTAAAAAGCCCCAGGATGAAAGAACCCAATAAATGGAGCACCTGGCAGAAGTGCGGTGCTTTAGCAGGATGATGCCCTTTCATCCTGTGTTTTTTGAAAACTATTAGTGGAATTTTTTTACCTGACAGTTATGAGAGTGTCAGTGTAATGCAATGCAGCTGCAAGAAGCAATGTGGGTGAGAGAGCTGGGTAACAAAGCAGATCTAGATGCACCCAGAGTTAGCTGGATTGAGCAGGTGTTTTGTTGGAAGAATTAAATGAGAGTAGATGAAAAAAGATGGGAGTTCAAGAAATGAAGATGTCCATTTTAAGATAATTCTGTAATCAAAAAAACAGAATAGTGACTTCAATGTCCCTGACTGGGCATACTATAATGAGAGAATATACATTTCATACAAGATTTCTTCCAGCTTTTTTTGCTCAGTGAATCAGAGCTTTTCTCCCCTATTCCCACATATGACATCTACGTGGCCTTCAATGGTGAAGCTCTTCCATTCCTGGTGTTTCTTTGAGAATGTACTGATACATACCCAGTAAAGGCAGTGCAAGGTTGCGTACATTTCTTCTTCCCTGAGTAAATGGCACAAAGTTAAAAAAACCACCAAAACCCCAAACCCTGCTATGAGTCAGAGATGGGAGTTCTGCTCCCATGTGAAAAATTGGTGTCTACTGACTTCCACTACCAAGTCTGTACCGAGGTCTTCTGTGATCAGAAAAATACATTACAATCAAGGAGGCTTCAGGCATCCAAGGGCAGGAAAAGACAAGATCCCCAACAGTCTCATTTTCAAGCCTCAAGAGGGTAAAATACATGGGCAGAAAACAGACCTGGTTAAAGTACGTTTCCAAAGTAGTGGGAACCTGTCAGTTCAAACATTGGTGACATTTGCTACTTATTTTGAAAAGAGAATCCATTTCTGAGTAAGTTCTGTGTCCAAAGACGGAAAACCCAGCAAGGGCTTCTTCATCTGAGATGATTTCTCATATGTTTGTGTGGACTATAAAGGAGCTTCCCAATTGTGCAAAGCTTCAAAATCCAGAAACATGAAGTGGATACCTGGAAAGCTCACGAGAAAAGGCAAAATTTTCTCCTACAGTCCAATGGCACTGAGTCCTGGCTCTCCCTGTCCCACAATCTCCAGCTTTATGCCGACATAAATCCATTGCATTCTGGGGCATTTGCATAGCTCTGCAGATCAATGTCAACAGTGCTGAACCAGACTCAGAAGTTTTCAAAAATAAAAGGCAAGCTCCCATTATAGACATTTGTAAGCAAGAACAAATGGTCAAAAGTTCTTTGGAAAACATGCAACATTTTTGCAGTCATTGTGTAGAAGTTGAATGGATGATCTGACAGGAAACTACACCTTACAGCTCTGAGGATCCATCTCTGGGTTTTGGCATCTTCCGTTTTCAGGTGGAAAACGAGCTTGTTTAAGTATTTAAAAAGCCAACAAATTCATACCGTTGCTAAAAACAAATTCTGCAAATACTCAGCCATATGTTAAAGTAAACAATCATTTGATAGTAAAGCATGTGAAGTATCAAAGAAGCTCCGTTTGAATAGTATTTATTTGCAATCATTAGGTTTAAATGGGAAACTGTTTACAGGCACACACTAGATAACCAAAATAGAATGAACATAAAGAAATCTATTTGAAGGTCCTTTTCAAATATTTCAAATATTTTATTAAATATTTCAGTTTCATTATCACAGTTTAATGTACTTTAGCATATTATACACATGACTTAGCATGTGCACTTTAAAATATCAAATTAGAAGATTTTGAAGAAAGTATGACATTCTAGAAATGTGCTTACTGACTTTCAACTACACACAGCTAAGAAGGCATTTGCTCTGTTATACAACTGAGGGAGATGAACTATTGTAAGGCATGTTTACACGAAGCTTTGGAGAGAATAAAGCCAAATACTGGGTCACAATTCAGTGGAATTATATGTGAGAATAAAAGGAAGGCTTGGGCCCTAGGAAGAAAGATCACAGCAAATCCGTTGTGTTAGAACTGTCAACAGATACTGGTTATTAAAAGCAAGAGCTGCTGAGAAAGAAGGTTTTTGTAGCATCCAGGTCAGCAGGAGCTGTGGTTTTTTTCAGGTGTGATATGTGAAGATCACACCTTATGGTGTAATGTGAAGGAAAGAGACTGAAATCTAGCAAGAAAGTTGGAAAACTATAATCTGAGAAATCTCATGGTGTTTTATTGACCTAAGATGGGAACACTTTTGTACAAAGAACACATTCCAAGTCACTGCGGTCCTGAGTGTGTGTATGCACATGTATGCATAACATGCAGATACATGCACATATATGACTCTCTTGCTTTTGTCACCTTCAAAGCCCCAACCACTGATTAATGTGTAGCAGTGTGTGGGAGAAAATAAGGTTTCAGTTGCAGGGGTGGAAGGAGTAGACTAGACCATTACATTTTGGAAGCCTAGTTAGTCAGCCTGTACAGGTGTGTTTTTTTCCAGCAGAGTACGGTGTGGGTCTGCTGGTATGTGGTAACAGTTAAGATCCAGAAACTAAAATACAATTATTTGGAAGAACTCAATAAGCGTTATGCTATTTGCAGTCATTTTTAGAATTCTATGTCAATGAAGGTCCTAGGTCACAATGATGTGCCTCCCCCAGGAACATCATGCAAGCCCAAGCTTAACTCCAAGAGCATAGTGGTCCATAACTGGGGCTCCTGCACTGTCACAGTGCAAACAACAATGCTGCCCCATAATTAAGGATGGTTTTGAGCATAAGCTTAGGTGTGTTGCCGAGTGGAGATCTCATGACAAGTCTTCCTAGATTTCTGCCTTAGCAGAATTAGTGGGGGAACATAAAGTATACATCCATCTCATAAGCTTCTTCAAAGTTGTCAATTCAGTAGAAAATGCTGAGTATATAAAGGACTATAATAGTACTTAGGTGAGAGCATAAACCTCACTGTGCCTTTTTACTGGGGAATTCAGGGGAGGAGGCAAGTAACTCTTTCACAGCCTAAACACACTCTTTCATGGCGCTCAGTGCCCTCAAGTGCCTCCGCATCCTGGCAGCTGTAGGTTAAAGTTCCACAGTATGTACAGAGTAAGGAGAATGCCACAAGTATTACAAAACATGGCAAAGACACCTAAGAGCTCTACAATCTACCAAACAAGCACGGCAAACAAACGGCATCTAATGGATAACTTATGGTATACAACACACAAGTTGCACAGTTACGTTTCCTTGCGAAATCAGGATTGCAAACGTAAACTCCAGAATATGTTTCAAGAGCAGCATTTGGCTTACTGCGTCACCTCTGGCAATAGCTGAAGTCCACCACCCCACGAGCACTGCATTTGCTGCTGTTATAAAAACCAACTTCACTGAACCAACTAGAGCTAGCAGGCCCATGTCCTGCAACCCATATGACTCTGGCAGAGGTTAAACAAAAATGCTCCACCAACACAGTTTGGCTATCACTGTATATTCAGCCTTTACATTGTCTGCACAATAGAAATGTTGCTCTTGCAAAGTAAAGCACACGGTGATATACAAATGGTATCAATGGCTGAAAAGTTACACGATCGAGCTTTAATGCAAATGGAAGTTAACGAAAGTAGTCTTTTAGAAGAGGTAGCCATATTAGACTCAGCATTCAAAAAAAGGGAGTGCACTCAAAGGGTTAACATACACTATAATCTCTTGCAGACCCATCATGTTTTTGTTTTTCCCTACATTTTTTTTGCAGAATGTACACACCCAGGCGCACACGCACACAGGCACACGCACACTCACACATATATATACATCTATCTTTTTTCATAATTCCCCTCTGTTGCCATAACTTTGCCATACTGAGAACAAAGGCCAGCTTTCCTTTCATCCTCTCTTAGCTGTCCCACAACTACCAACTGTTGCCTTCAGTCTGCTCAACATCCATATAGTAGCTGAACAGACAGTGGAAATTAAAACAGCTTCAATTTAATATCCTGTTCCAAGAGAAAGCATCCAAACTGCAAGGCATTCCCTTCTTCTGATGCAAGTTATGACTCTCTTGGGTTTCTACTTGATATAAACTGCAGAATGCTCTTCAGCCTTGTGCTACAAAAGGCAGCTTTCACCCAAATAATAAAGACCAAAGCTGGAATTTAAACACAAGTTCACACGCTTCTACCAGTCCCTTGTTCCTGTGCTCCTTTCCAACAACGCTTATCACTTTAATTTCAAAAGTCATGCACCAGTGCTATAAAATAAGACACCCAAACTACCAATAAGTCTCTTGCTCATGACTTTGGGATACTGTATTAGTATAAAAGAGCATTCAGTCATCTTAAATAAATATATTCTATTTCTGAAATCACAGCACATTCAAGGGGTAGTTACTGCCATAAGCAGAGCATTAAAGTAATCTCCATAGATGTTTTTAGAATCACAGGATCCTTTAAGATCATCGAGTTTTGATTGATTTGGTCTAATATCTGGAAAATAACCTACTGTGGGGATAAGAATCTGCATCTCAAATGTTCTGCAGAACATTTTTCCCATATTTGTATACAGTACTAGGACAAGTAAGAAGACATTACAGTAATTTTCTCCCAGCTGCTTAGATCTGTAGCTTCGGCTATGACAATGTATTTAGTATACCTCAAAACTACATATGAAGTATCAAAGATCACTAAATAAATAAAAGCCAAGGAAAACTGGGACAGTACTGCATTTTACACTTGAGACAAGATTCCCCCCTCCCATGGATAACTCACAGAGGACGACTATGGTAAATGCTTTTCTTTTTTTTAAAGAAAGATTTATACACAGGTTCAGATCCAGAAAATAATGTGAAATGCATAAATACCGATAGCTTTAGCTAAGTTAAAATGGGTTCAGTAAAGTATGATACAACATATTCAGAATAAACAAAGCAGAAAAGCATCATATTTTGGTTTGCTTGAGATATACATAAGGTGCAACAATTTCTTCTCTAGAGGCATTTGTGGACAATGTGTTAACGGGTAACAGTGTTTGCTGGTATACTGAAGTACACACAATAGCAATAAGATCTTCCAAAATGAAAGCAGGTGAAATTAATAAAAATTAAAACAAAACAAACAAGGAAAAAACCCAACCCCAATACAGTAAGATATTGGTCTGAAATTTTTGTTGTGCTAACAGACTCTGTTACCTGAAAATACTGATACCCCTTCTAGTAGATTCAGGGAAAATTCTAGCTAATGAAATCAAGACATCACTCAGAGAACCAACAAAGGCAAATGCCTAGTGAACTATAAAGCTTTGCAGGATTTCTGCTACTCTCAGTGCCTAATCGCTTAAAAATTAAGCATATCTACAAAAAGGTTTATAAGTATCTGAAAACAGTCATATCCAGTAAACTGACCCAACCCTACCCCCTCTCTAAGGGAAAGTCAAGGAAAAGCAGATCAAGTAAGATATTAATTCATATAGAAAAAACTAATTTTCTGTTTCTTTTAAAAAAGGTACCATTAATATACAGAAATATCTTCAGGAACAATATTGAAATTTAAATCGAGGAAGGATGGGGTGCTTTGACAAAAATATATCTACTCTAAAGGTTTCTAGAGAAATAAGTTAGTACCATTGTCAACGTGAACGGCCTGCACTGTAACATATTTGGATTTCAGCTAATTATAAAGTGGTCCAAAACTCCAACAGCCACCTTGATGTGACCCAATAGTTTTTAAGTTTTTCCTGTCTTGTTAAAAATAACTTATAAAACTTTAATAAAATCTTATTAAAAATACTGCCATAGGCTGCAATGGCATTCTAGGGGCTCTTAGTCATATATTCACCTGCATTTTTAAAAAGCCTTTTCACTGACTCATTGGCTTGTAAATGTTGTTCTTTTGTTGTTGTTCCCTTCTTCCAACACATGTATCCTCAATGGTGCTGCTTCAGTGACACTTTCCCCAGCTACCTGCCTTTTGTCAGACCTTTAATCCTTCATTACAACCCGTGTGGTATGTTGTGTATTGTTTCCTGACACTGAACCAAGGACTTTCACTTTACTACTACAATGAAAGGCTAAACCCAGCAAGCATTAATAGAGTTACTGTCCATATGGCTATTACATCAAATTAGTTACAAAATAACCCCAAAACACATTATCAATTCAGTCAAGTATAAATAAGAATGCCTGATAGAATGATGTAAACTCGCATCATTTAAAGACTTAATTCAAAGAACTTCAAACTCAATCTAATACTATCAAAAGTTCAGCCGGTATGACGAAGACTAATAATAGAAAATTATTGCTGGAGTCCAATTTGGTAAATTGTTGTGCTACAATGCAAAAAGTAGGGAAACATCTTGTGCTATAGAAGAAGTACCCTGTTGAATTTGTAGCTTTAGATCAATTACTAGTCATCGTTTTGCATCTGTTGGTAGGAATCAATGCTTGGTTATACAATAGCGTAAGTCACGATAGTGGAGAGAACAGGTCAAGTGATACACTCGGCCTGCTCTTGGGATGTATTTATGAGAGCAAAACACAAAAATTCAACATAAGCAAAGACAGAAACTGGCAGATGGATCTGTTTGGTAGTCTGAATACAGTCAAAAGTTACTCTTCAGTTGTAGTTTATCTGTATACAGCTTGCCACTTTACCAACACAAACTGTAATTGGCCCTTTATGCAAACTCTGAAGCCGATTTGGACTGTGCATAGTAACCACAATGACAGTGTCTGTAAAATGTAAAAGTCATGTGTATCGGTGTATATGTGTATCGAAAAGTCACGGTTTTAGATTTTTCAGAACGGTGAAATAATACTAAGGTCACTTTTGAAAAACACATTTGCAGTACTTTTCGTTTACAGGACAGTTTCACCAAGTCACTCAGATACCTATGCAAAAATAAAGGAACCTTCCAAGGCATGAAAGACGTCAATTATCTGCAGTATTTTCTTTTCCATATACCACTCCTTTTTCTAATGCACATCATCCTGGTTATTCAAAGCTAAATTAAAAAGAAACAAACCCAAACATAGCCTGTCAGAATCTTCGCCAGTAAACTCTACCACTCTGGTGGCAAATATAAAAGTGCAGAACATCTGGACCACATGGCTGCCCAAACACCGCTAACAATGGTACATCTGTCCAGGCTGCCTTGAGTTCTCTGGAACAGGTTTTAAATTCATTCTACAATATAAACGTAGGCATAACCTATTAATATAAACCATCTTAGAACTTAAATCTTCATGTACAAAAATGACTAAGAATATCTAATAATAACTAGTGCAGTGCGTCAGTGTTTTTGTTGTTTTTTTTTTGTTTGGTTTTTTTTTTACTTTTTAATTTAGAATAACTAGGTATTATACGAAACTAGTTGCCGTACTCTCTGGTTGGTAAAAGAGATGCTGTGTGAGCTAACAGTAAAGGCAGCCTTTTTCACACCAACCACCTATTTACTGTTTAAAAGCCTTCAATAGAAAGCAAGCTCTGGGATCACTCCATTTCTGTTCATTAAAAGACAATTAATATCAACCTTCTACATACTGGGATCCAATTTGAGGACCTGGCCCAAGTTGCTAATGTCTGGCTTCCAGTGAATTCTGGGCCACTCAGAGAAATAAACACTTGCTTGCAGTCTATAGTTTCCATCATATGGACTGTCTAGCTTCCCTTGGTAAAGACAAGGCTAGGATATTAGGTAAAGCACAATGTTTTACAATAAAGTGGAGCTTCACTGGTCAGCGCAGGAAATAAGCACTGGAGCCTGAGACATTTCATTTGGCTGTCCATCATGTGGGAGAGGTGTGGCCCTCTGACTTCTGCAAAAGAAGAAAAGAAAAGCCACCCATCATTATTTGGAGCATGGGAGGTGCTTTTACCAGACCAGAAAGGATGGAAAGCGGCACACGATACGGTTTAACACCCGGTATTACAGCACCAGAACTCCCTGCTGCTAAAAATGCCTGCATACTGCTGTCACACACTCTTTTTAGAGGTAATTCCTGCAACAGTAAGACAACAATATCCTGAGGACAACCTGCAACACAATGCAAAGTCAGGCAAAACCAAGACACGGTGGTATTTGACTATACAAAACAAAATACATGCCCGAAGAGTAAGTTGAGAGTGCACAAGTGCTGTTACTCATTCTCTAAGAGAGTGTCTTCAGCCCTCAGAAGCAGAGAGCAGAGCTCATGGGTGGCAAAAGAAGGCAAACGCACAGTCATAGATCATATTAACGCAAGCCCGTAGTCAGCTTTTAAGCATTAATGGAAATATATTCATCAGCAGACTTGCACATTGGGATTACTCCAAGTTTCATGACTTAACACTTCATCGGCCCAGCACAGCATCTCTTTCATTACTACAGCTGTGTTAATTTACAAATGATCCCCTGGCACAAGGGACCATAAAAATAAACTGTGCCAGAATTATGTGCTGGAAATCAACATCAATCATTGTAGCAGATGGACTCGGGAGGGCTCCTTTGCAACTTGCCTTTTAAAATACATATGCATAGCACGTCACCGCCTGTTATCTAATCTCACAAGTCAGGTTCTATTTTTGCTACTGTATGTGTCATTTGCAGCAATGAAAATCTGGGGCCCGTTTCTTATTTATACAAGGGCCACTTTACCTCACCCTGGCACAGCTAAGACCCAGGCAGAAAGGGAGGTACCGACGTGCTTTGCAGAACCGGAGTGCCATGAAGTGGCCTTGGCACAAAACGCAGCTCACGTTCACAGCGCGTAGCTGGGGCTGGCACAAGGCACATACTGCTGAACAGAAGCCCTCAAAGGAAAACCACGCTGCCACTTCCAGACAAGCTGTCATTATGGTTAAAAAGGAGTTTGGCTTCCGTGGCCCTTTGGCTCTGTGAAATTATTTCATAATTAAATTCAGACACTAAAGAAACACATCAAGCAAACCTCTCATGCTGTTCTTCTCATTTCTGGCTATTTGCAAATAAAGAAGTGAGTCGCAAAAGATAACAAACAGTCAACACAGTAGAAAAGAGATAAGCATCTAGCCCATCAGATTTAGGTTTCTGTTTTGACTTCTGTCGGCCAAGACTGTGAGAGACATGGCAAAGTTTCTAGTGGGAAAGAGTCCTCCCTTCTTGTCATTTCCACCAGCAGTGATTACAAGCTGGAATTTGCAACAGTTGCTGGACATTTGCCCATTTGGTGTTTCCAGGCCTCATGGAAGGTGCTGCATTGCTCTAGCTACATGACAAGATGATGAAAGGTGGGAGTAAGAAGGAGGGACCCAAGCAGAAGGCTATATAAAACATAGCAAAGTGAATCCTGTTGCTCTTGTGTAATTCTGGTCAGCATTAATGGAAATCAATGAAACCCCAAGGGTGGGAATGTGAGAGCAGAGCTTAGCGCAGCACTTCCCCAAGCCTTGCGGCTTCTGACCACAGAAGACAACAGAAACAAGTTCAGACTTTTGCTGTCTTGATAGCAGACACTTGTTCTGCAATGCTGGGAGAAAAGGCCAGGCTGACTGCAGCGAGAAAACACTTCTCACCCAAAACAATGCTGCTTAAGCAAGACAACAGCTTCTGCAGAGAAGAGCTAAGAGCCTGAGATGGCTGGCTTTGCTTCTTGTAGGGCACCTGAGATTCCAAAAAGCCTTTCAGTGTTTGATGCGCAGGCTGAACGCACAGGACTGGGTTGGCCTATGGTGGCTACAAGATCAACAGTAAACTGAGGCTTAAGTGGTTTCATCAGCCACTGCCTTGTAGAATTTCTCAGGCAGCCAGCAATTTGTCAATTTCAGAGGCTGTGATGGTTTCAAACTGGCCCAGCACTTCCTCACTGATTTTCCACTGCAGTTTCATCCCCAATAAGCTGCAGCATCAAAGAACATCAAAGAACAACGCAGGATAATTAAGAGTCAAGAAAGACTTGCTGTCCTTGGTTTCCTCCCATCACAGGTCTAGCATGCAGGATCTGACCATGTTGAACTGATCCAACAGCCCTAAGTAACCTGCACATTCTCCACCTTCTCCATGTGGATGGTCTACTCAGTAACTGGGAGGACCAACCCAAACTAATGTGGCTTTCCACCACTCAGAGTTCTTCTGCCCATGCCATTCTGCAGATGCTTTGCCTCCTCCGCAGCAAAGCACAAGAGTAAAAATAACAAGTTAGCTTCCTTGAGCCATGATCAGCATACAGCTGAAGTTTTCTGAAATTCGACAGTCTTAGGCCACTGAAAAATACAAATCAGCATGCAATAGCCATTCAAATCTGCTATTACCTGACAAATGGCATCTGATAATTAGAAACCCTCAAGCATTAGGATCTCATGGAGCTTACGAACCTGTTTATATACAAAAATTGGCAGGTAAGCTTGCCAGGGAGGATTGTTTTACTGACTAACAAAACAGATTACGCTATCATTCAGCTGAAGACTTAACATTACTAAGCCAGTGGCGTAAAACAGACGTTCATAGAAAGCTGTAGAAGAAGAAACCCAGGCCAAATTGAATAGTCTGCAATTCACATGCTTTCTAAACAAGCTGCCAGACGCATACTATTCACTTAGACAACAAAGGGAAAAGAAAACCATACCTGTGTACATTTTCCATGGCTGCTACTTCTGCCAGAGCAGCTAAGCTAAAAAATGCAGACACCGCTGGCATATCTGACGTAATACTATGATTTTCTTCCATCTCTGCATTTCTGGAGCATTCACTGTTGCAATCTGTTTCTGCACTTGATGTTTTTTGAAGAGTACTCTGTGGCAGCAATTTTGGCTTCTCCTCTGCAATAAAAGAAAGTTATGCTTGCAAATTTGGCAATTAAATTCACAGCAGCACATCAATATACTGGCTAGTCTGGTGTTAACAATCTTCACCTCTAGGGCTTTGATTTTTTAAGTGTAATCCGATTCATGCTGCAACCTCTTCTGATCCAAGCTACTGGCAGAAGCACAGTACTAAGTTTTATGAAGCAACTTACCAATTTTGCATTATCTTTTAGGTCAAGCAAGAGGGTGTTTGTGTATGTTTTAGATACAGGAGTCCTGACAAATTATCTTAACTGCAGAGGACTCCTGCAAGGACTGTGGCATTGACTGTCATATTATGGAATTAATTTATACATCCTGTAACAAGGCAAAATGCAATTTCTTTACAGGACTGGTAATAAATTATGAAAGGTAACCATGTCTCCCCATCAGCTTTCAGTTCTTAAAAGAGAACTATCCAAGGAGAGAGGACAGATTTAAGCATTCAAACAAAATAAGTTGGCCATTATGGACACACTGATTTTCCAGTTGATTGATACCTGTATTTTAAAGAATGACCTTTCTAAGCTATGAAAACAAGCTAACTGAAAAATATTTCCCTGATAGGTCATTTGTACTCCAACCATTTCTTTTCTCTTTCTTTCTCCAACCATTCACTGTTAAGAAAATTTCAAGTCTTATTTCCTTACCCAGTGTCCCTCCTGCTGGTGACACACGACCATCTGCTGTTCGGACAAGATGAGTGATCTTAGTTTTCCTTGCTTTCCTTTTCTGGCTGCCAACTAAAGGCTCGTGCATCATTGCTGGCTCCGGAGTGTTTAGGGCAGGTACAGAAAATTTATTCTTCCAGGGAGAGTCACTGAAATTTCTGTCTTCTGAGAATATGGCTGAAAGAGGATAAAAATACAGTTTTACATGTAGAATAATTCAGCTACTAGTTATACTCGTTTACCAATTTGCATCTATCTGCATAAAGGCTTCCCTCATAGCTGCTCAGAGCATAACCCATGACAAGATATGATCCAAATGCTGCCATGTTTGCAGGGAAATAGTAGCATCAGCTCCTAAACATATCCCGGAAGGTTCAACTTTCTAGTATTTGTAAAGAAAACTGTGAGACGGGCAGTAGCACTTCAGTGGGAACAGGAGTCTGTATAAAACACTGCCAACAGAAGATGCAATCAAGTAGCTAAGAGACAAAATGTATTTAAAGGAACAACAATGACCCTCATTTAAGTTTATATTAGCTCACAGGTGGACTTATAGCAGAATTCATGAATTCCTGACTACGTCCCAGTCTTTCCTCTATAGTCACTTTACATCATCTCCTCTAAGCAGTTGTTTTTACAAAACCACAAACCGTATATAACACCTAAAAGGCAGCAAATGCAAAAGCTGAGCTGGATCACAGTTGAAGACAAGAATGCTAAAAAAGAAAGCAAGTTCAGGATAAAATATCATGATGGAAGAAATAATGCCTACATGAAGTCAGAGAGTGAGAACAGAACAGTTCTAACGTTGGCATTTCAAAGTAGACTTCTGCCCTGAACCAAAAAATGATCACAAACTTTCACTTTGATCTTGTTCATGAAGAAACTGGTCAGACAGCTATCACTAAATGTATTTTAGCTTCCAAAGTATGAGATTAGTGTGTAGTCGTCAATCGTTTGCAGTTTCCAGTGATTTAAGAAGCTATCCTGCTGATACCATATGGTATCACTAGTCCATAAATTCAATCTGTGACATCTTTTTTCCTTCTGTAATAGAAGTATTATGAAGCCTACCCCACCTGCGATCACTGTAAGCTAGGGTTAGAAAGAGACTACAGGCAGCAAAGGGAATGCTCAAGTCACTTTTTACAGATGCTAGGCTCATCTGCTTTGAAGTTAGGGGCACTCATGGGCACCTGCACCAAGTCCTTGGGAGTATTTTTTCCCAGGGCACTGGCATCCTGAATCATTTTCCCTAATGCCTGCACCTCATCACCCTGATGAATTTTCGACTCATTATCTTCTTTACTACCCATCAGGCTGCACCACATCTCTTTGCAACAGTCCTTTGTATGCTGCTACTGTGCCTACAGTTAGCTTTCCCTTCCCCACAATTTCTTTAATCTTTATTCCTGTTTTAAAGATACGTTTAAGACTCATTTGTTAACATTCTGGGTGGTCAGACCAGCAAAAACTATATGCACAAAAACTCAAGCTGGAGTGCAAACAATTGCTCTTTCAGAAGGGCTCAGCATTGAGCAAGACCAGCCTCCCACACTGGGAACGGTCATCTCATGCAGGAGCATCCAACCGCCTGAACCGTGCACAACAGCCAGGCAGCCTGCATGGACTTTGCCCTTTTTCATTTTAGGGTGCACTTACTGTTTGTTTATTGTTTTTGTATTGTTGTATTGTATTGTTGTATTTTACGTGTATATTATATATGCTTGTTTTAATGATCTTCCTATTCAAAGATATGGCTAATATAACCTCTATCTTTTGCTAGTTTCTGTAACAGTTAACTGTGTGAGGATGTGGACTGGTGAAGAGAATAGTTGTAACACATCTTATTTTGTTAGTTGTTGCCCTTTGCTCTTTTGTTCTAAGTGGGAAAGGACCTTGTAATGTTTTATGGTATAAGGATACAATCAGATCTAGTACATATGTGTAAAAACATTTGGAAAAGTTCTTAATTCAGCTTCATATCTTCTCTTATAAAACATTTTTGAACTTGTGCATGCTCTTTATTTTGAAAAAAGCCCACAGCTTCAAATAGCTTTTCAGTGTTTAGCTATAGTTGCTAACCTTTCCAGAGCAGAGTTATGCTGTATAACTTATTTTTTGTAAAGAGAGCAAAAGAAATCACAAGAAAAGATCTGTCCCTTAACAGTCCCATCAAGTAGTAGCGGCAATGACTGCAAATGTAACTTTCAAGTAACTCAACTGGACTAATAGCGAGAAGTTCAGATAAGCTTCCTGCATTGAGTGAGACCAAAATCTTAATTGGAATGTATAATTAAATGGGCAGCTTTCTCTCTAGATTTCTTATTTGGGAATTCATGAGTGTTGATTATGTATTAATGTAATGGTTTGGTTGTAGTCCAATACTATTTGTTAATTCTGATTTTGGGATTTGCTCTAATTAGATAGTACTTTGACAGTGCTGTTTAATTCTACTTTGACTGAGTTTACAATGGCTTTAATCTTAGTAATACAAGTCACATTAATGTTTTTACATTTAATAAAAATATCAAGACATGACTTCCAACAAGAAACAACATATGATAGAGAGAAGCCTGATTTTTAATTAAATGTGTTGTATATTACAAGCCATGTCAGGTCATTAGAAATTAACATGATTGGTCACTATACTAAACAGTTTCCTCTTATATTTGTTTTTTTTTCCTCATTCTGTATGTGCCAAAAAGCTCAAGAAATTAAAGATAAGAAAAAAAAGTGAAGGGAAAAATTAAGAGAGGCAACAGTTACTAAATACATAACAAAGAGTATACGATGTTGGTGTTTTTGACTAGGAAATAGCATAATGTGGCTGACAAACTCAGGATGCAGCAAACATATTCCTTCTCCATGTTTTAAGGTTTTTCAATTCTTAAAATGAGACTTGAGAGTCCTCTGTTTTTTTTTTTTTACCTCCTCTAGCTCTAAAGTAAGCTCTTTATCACTTCATCACAACATTGCTGCCATACAGTTTTGAAGGAAGGACTACAGGTGAACAATGAATGACTATTATTTTGTGGTTGGGTGGGTGGAGGGTGGATGTTGAAGAGCTTTTTTCTTTTCTAGGAGTCTTAGTGGACATTGGGCTAAGAAATCATTTCATTGAATTATTTACAGATTATTATTCCATCAGACACAAAACCTAACTTGGAGGAAATCTCACATAGGCTCCACTTCCAAGATCCTTTGCACTGAACTCCAGAAAGATAAAGGAGTGCATGCTTTAACATCTGTATAGCTAAGCTAGCTGCTAACTGGGGTCCTCCTGCACCTCCTTCAAGAGGAACAGCGCCCTACTGCTTCACCATTGCTATACCTGACACAGGTATATCCATATGGTGCTCCAAACTAGGACTCAATTTTGCTGTGCAGAAAGGGCAGGGCTAAAGAATTTTAATTCCCTGTGGCTTTATTTAATAATTTATTTAAACCATTTCACACCGCTTCTGTGTCCACACAGTCCTGTGTTCAAGAGCTGTCCCATGTTGAAATCAGCTAATTTGCAGAACACTGTCTAGAAATGAAATGAGGTTCTGCAGCTACTATGTATCTTGCAAACAGGTATTTGCATGGTTAGCTTTATGTATGACAGTAGAACTACAGGGCTATTTTTGAAAGCAGAGTAGGAAGATGTGAGCCTTTTGGCAGGCTTACACCACAGTGACAAAAATGCCTGAGAGAAAAACATCTAAGGCTCTATGCCAGATTGTTTCCCAAGCTAGATTTGTTAAAAGTTAGTATGGACAGCTTACCCTATTCTGCAGGCACACAGAGTACGTGTAAGTCTTATTTACCCCCATCTTTGTGAACAAGAAAAATGAAGTCAATTAGACTGACTCAGCCCACCACAGAAAAGGACAGGCTTTTCAGACTGAACCCCAACAAGACACAGACAGACTTGAAAAAATTTCTTCAGCCATGTCTATCTGTTACAAGAGAGTGCTGTGGAAGTTTAACCCCATTTAGTGGAGAATGAATGCTCTGTGGGTCTAAGCATGGTGCTATCAAAAAGAAAGATGAGCTGTAATACTTTAACGGCCTTCATGAAGTTAAAAACGGGAAGCCTAGAAAGGCAGAGAGAAGCTTCAAGTCACCAGTGCCTTGGGAACCACTTCACCAAGGAATTGATGCCAAGCGCACTCAGACCCATACACTGGTAGAAATTTCGGCTCTTCTGACAACGGGATGCTGCTGCAATACTGCTTGTGGTGCCAGGTGGCACACAGAGCCCCAGCAAGGGCTGTGGACTAACCAGCAGAGGGACACCGGCTGACAAAGCAGCAAATGGTGAAGCCAGGTGTATGGAACAGCTGCCTGGATTGAAGCTCTGCTGCGTGAGCCTATGCTGACCCAGTCCTCTTCCAGGCTGGATGGATGCCAAAGGCACAGTGGCACAGAGCTGCCGGCTCCCTCTGCGCTCCAGATGCCAAACAACAGGGCCTTCTCAGCAGAAAAAATTAAAAAAGGTCATTCTGCTGATTTTCTGCACTTTCTGTTCTTTCTCAGATGCATGTGCTAAGGCTGTACAGACTGATGTGCCCATGGGAGAGATGAAGGAGGATCAGTAGCAGGCAGTTAGCTCTACCAGCCACAGGAGTTGGGGCTCCTTCACACATCAGCCAGCCCTGAGACTGGTATATATGTTTATCTCCTTTTCTCCTCTTCCGATGCATAGGCCAGAATTTCATCTGGTTATTACAATAACCATGCAAGAGCCCTCAGGACAGCTCACTAAATGCACCTGCAAGGAGTCAACAGTTGCAACTTACTCCTTGTTATTTAAAGCATTGCTTTCCACCAGAAAGTGGTGGCAGAAAACAGTGTGGCAGAAAATAAAATATCTCAGTAGAGTAGTGTTCAACCTCCCCAAATAGGGATGGGTCGAGCTGTGCTTCTGTCAGCCCTTCTAAGAAAGTGATACATCTCTTAACACAGTCAGTTGCATTACTGTGTGTTTGGGAAGAGCAGGGCTTGTGGCATGTCCACTGGTATTTTACTAGGCTGTATTTCTAAACACCTGCAAACTTGTAAGATAGTGATTTGCACTGGTGATGCTGTGTAGGATGTGGCCACACGGAGTCAAAATTCACTTAGATACTCAAACCAGAGAGACAGAAAACATGATTCAAGCATGTCCAAATTTGCTTTTACTGCACTTACTTCTTCATTCAAAGCACAGATGCACACAGGCACACACACTTTTCAAGATGACAAAACATGAATCCAGCATGACCTCTGCTGACAGCAACCCTTCCAAGTGTCTCCAGCTATAAGGATATTCAGGCTCCTTCCTCCAGCAAAATTAACTCCATAAAAATCAAACCCACACATTACGGAGTTGTGACTCACCACAAGTACAGACTAACCACAAAAAGAAGTTGAAATTTTCATTTAGTATTTGCTTCACTGAATCCTTGTATATTTGAATGGCAATGAAGACGCTGGGATTCCCAGCTCGAATGCTGTAGAATATGGGACAGTGAAGCCAAAGAGTTTAGGGTCCTGCTGCCTAGGAATTCATGAAAGGATGAAGTTACATAGGCGGCAGATGCTGGTGAGGCTTTACGCCACCTGCCAAGGCCATACCCACGCTGCATTTGCGGATCAACGCTTTGCTTTCAGTGTCCCTACATGGTACACCTCAGAGTAGGCACAAGACCCCAGATTTTTTTCTCCTTTTAAACTCAGAGAAAATGCAGTTCCCCATCAATACATATATCCGCTGTCTTGATGATTACTACATGGGCCACGTAAGGCTGGTAAGTTCCTTGTGTCTTTGCTTCAGTCTTGGGAGGAACTTGGCAAACTGGCCCTACTCCAGCAAATGCACAGACACATCTTTAATGTTTAGACATGATGACATTATTCACATGCTTAACTTCCAAGGACATGCCTCTGTGTTGTGCTGTAATAAAGCCAGGGTACTCAACACTTGCCAGGCTTGAATCTTTGATTATAGTGCACACTTCACTTTATATCAAAACAGGCTGGTTTCTCATAATCAAATTGAGGTTTTGACATTTTGTTTAGCCACATTTTATATCTGCAGATTTTAAGATATTTATTCTTTTTTACTCTATCATGTGTAAATGTTTTCTGGTCCTTTTGCCACAGAAGAATTTACACACATTTTTTTCTTACTAATTTGTCTACATGGTCTATTAATAATTCAGGAACAAAAATCTGAATGACACCCAATAAAAGCTGTGTTAATGTATGATGCTTTTTTCACACCGTCATAGAAGCAATATAGTTACTTTTCATAAGTGAGTCCTACAACATGTTTGTTGTACAAATACAATGAAACAGAGCAAGTAATTTCAAAATATTTGCACCACTGAATGCAGCAGAGCTGGCAGAACCTATGTGGGAAAATAGTGCACATGCACCAAGAGGACAGAAAGCATAGCATCAGAGAAGGAAAGGAAATGGCATGGCCAAGCCCTAGGGAAAGATACAAAGCATAAATATAGCTGGAGGAACTGGAGAAGAGGATAGTAATTTTATAGATGGATATGGATTGAGAAATTAAAAAAAAAGGAAGAAATTCACAGAACTACCTAAGTAAGCAGAACCAGAGAGGCTCTTCCATACCACAAGTATGATGTGGGAGAGAACTCCACCATGGAAGGGCTAAGGAACAGCCTGGGCATGATTTGGATACTGTGGACACCATGACTACAGCAGGCGGGGGGGGGGGGGGGGGGAACCAAAACCAAAACAAAACCCAAAAAGCCCCAAAAAACCAACCCGCCCCAAAAAACAAAACCCCCAAAAAACCCCCCAAAAAACACCCCAGGGAAGCAGGCTAAGCTGTAACGCTGTACTTCCTGTACACCTGAAAACGGCCCTCAGAGTTGTGAGTATGTAGGTATACAGGACCGCAATACTGTAACAGGGAAAAAAACATGCAGAGCTTCCAGCTGGATAGCAGGCAGAGCAAGTCTAGGACAGAACTTAAAAAACATCGTCAAAGTTATTTTCAATCTGAGGCAAACAGAAAGCTGGTTAGGCTTTCTACAGAAAAAGGGTTAGTTTAGGTTAGTATTTCTGAGATTTGGTGCAGAAACAAGCTCTTACATCCTGACAAGCTGCAGTCTGCAAAGTTCTAGAGAGCAGGAAATAATAGGGAGAGGAGATAGCGACATAGATAAATGCTTGAGCAAAGGGATAAATAATGTGGTCTCTGATACAGAAGGGATGGAGATAAGAGCAACTAAAGGACAAAAGAGCTCTGAGTGTGGAACATAAAGAGTTCAGGGCCAGCTACAGAATTGCCCTTGCTTTGTCAGCTCTGCTGCATGGCGTCTGGAGCATGGAAATTGTAATTAAGGGAGATGCCAATTAAAAACAAAACAGCACCATGCTGGAATAGGTAATATGATCAACTGGAGCCAGGAGCTAATGGAATCAAAGCAGGCAGGGAAACAAGGGACAAAAGCAATCAAGGACTAGAAAGCTGAGTAGCCTCTGTCTAGAAGCATTTCTCTGAGACTGAATTGAGAGAGAAGGCAGTCCAAAACCTTAACTAAGTGATGCACCAGTACCTGTGTCCGGGACATTAAGCTTCGCCTTTCTGTGCTTACATTTGCTGACAATTTTGTAGAATAAGTTCTTTTTCTGAGACTGGAATGAACCTACAGACAACATTAATAATACATACTTTTAATTAGCAGTTTTTAAAAAACAGTACAACAGTCACAGTACGTACTATACAACCTCCCCTTCCACTAATTACAGGATGCCATTTCACAGGGAAGCATAAAACCTGATCTTCTGCCTGAATGGACTGTGGAGGCTTTCAGCAGGCTGTGCTTCAACCCGTCAGCTCCAAATGCTTAAGTTCATACAAAGCATTTTGGAGAATGATGACCTTAGGAAAGCTTAGTCTTAGAACAAAACAAAGGGTTTGCTTGTTTGTTTAAATATATGCTGTCTTTTGAATGTGTCTGGAGTTTGGCAGGAATGGACTAAACTTTCCTCACAGCAGCCTGGATGGTGCTGTGTTTTAGACCAGTGACCAAAAGCATTGGTAACACACCAATGTTTTACTTACTGCTGAACAGTGTTTACAGAGCATCATGATCACTTTTTCTCACTCTGCCACCCCAGTGAGTAGGTTGAGGGTATACAAGAGGTTGGAAGGGGACATAGTTGGGAGAGGTGACCCACACTGACCAAGAACTATTTCATACCATACCATACCATACAAGCTCAGCATTAAAACTTGGGGGGAGAAGTTTTTTGCCAAGTAGTCATTATTTCTCAGGGACTGACTGGGCATAATTTGCTGAGGGTGAGTGCTGGCTTTTGCATCACTTGTTTCTGCACCTCCCCTCCCACCCCCTTGACTTACGAAACTCTCTTTATCTTGATCCATACGTTTTCTTCCTTGCTTTTGCTTTTCCAACTCTCTCCCACATCCCAGTGGCAGAGAGTGAGTGAGCGACAGAGGGGGACTTATCTACCAGCCAGGGTGACATCAGACCACAAAGTATGTCCCTAGCAGAGGTCATCAAGAGCTACCCTTTGTCTCACTAAAGGAGCAAACTGTGATCCCATAGCATTATAGACATAACAGACCAAAGATGTAACAGATGCATAGTCTCTGCACTGCAAAGCAAAAAAAATTATGGAGTTAACTTTTCAAAAACTGTACTTTAAAATCATATTTCCAAAGGTACAGCAGGCAAGCAAGTCTTTAGGCTAGTTCAGAACAGACCAGCCCCAACAGAGAGGCACTGCAGGTGACAAGGCAGATTATAGCCTAACAAGGTGTCCTTCCCATCTGCAGCTGACTTGGGACAAGATTCTACCCACCACAAATACCGGCCTCCTCCACTCCTCATCCTTAAAAGGAATCAGAGACACACACTGGCTACTGAGACACAACTGTCACCATGTAGTAACACATGATCAAAGTAAGTCTACATCATGCATCTGCGATTTGCCATCACTGACTGACTATGTCCAGGGAAATGAAAAGTGTGTAGCACATGGAAGGATCTAGTCTTATGAGGGCAAAACCATTCATAGACTCTAGGCTGTTTGAATAATACTACTGAAAGCTAAAATCCAGCCAGAAACAGCCATAGAAATCTTGAGATTTTGTACATGTCAGCTTTGTGCCTCACTGCTGCTTGTTTTTCACTACTGAAGAAATCAAAACTTTGGAAAAGATTAGTAAGGTCCCAAAAATCTAGAAGTCATACAACAAACCAAAGACCAAGACATCTTAGGCAACATCAACTTGAATCTGTATCAGCTTCACAAGAACTTGTGTAGAAAACACCACAAAGTCCAACAGAAGAGGTGATACTCACTCAAATTGATACAAGTGTCATTCTACAAATTTTACAATAGCTTCCCGAGTACCTCAGAGCTGGATATGCAGTCTACAATCAGGGCAATAAAAATGCCAGACAAGGAACAGAAAAGCTCATGCAGGTCAAGGGAAAGCCTAAGAGAAAAAAATTGAGCTTTTCTGAAGACTAAGGTCAAACATTTCATCCACATCAACAGTAACAAGCCTTCCCACAACAGTTACACCAGAAGAATCATCTAGTTAACAGGTTGTCTTAAGTGATTTTTATTATTTTTCTTATTAAATTAGCAAATCAGTGATTTTTGCTGGTGCTTGGAATAGGCAACGTTACATCATGTCACAGAAGCCTCCATTTCTGCAGCTCAGCCTGCACCCTAGAGACCATTTCAATCCGTATCACAGACCATCAGCCAGTGCCAGCAACTGTAAACAGAGTAACTGAGATGAAAAACTCACAAAAAGATCACAAGCATTGCATAAAGAAGGAAACCCATGTCTTTCATCTCTTTTCTACCATCAAGGCACCTCTGTCATAAGCTCCTATCTACAACATGTAGAATACTCCAGGGCACTTGCCACTTGCACGTAAAATTTTGTTCCCAAACGGAAAATCCAAGGACATTGGCTTCAGCAGGATGCTGCCAGAAGCTGACTTTTCATAAGGAGACTTCCAATTTCCTACCCTTTTAGCTGTTATTCCTGTGAGATGGTGCCCAATGACACTTGAACACTCTCTGGCCATGAATGCAGTCAAAGAGAAGATGGGCTGGTAGCTAAATAGGTCAACGTGTCGTACTCAGACCTGAGAATATAACTTCTGATTCCATGAGAAACTTCATCCACACTCCTTGCCAGAACTACTTAGAGTGACCTACAGGATACACTCACTGTCCTCTGTGAAAAGCCAAATTACAGTCATTGTCACACACGTATAAATTGTCTTGCAATTATACCGAATAGACTACCTAGTAGTTCTTTGAAAACAGCCACATCCCATCCAGCCTTTAGATTAAGGCCTAAGCCAGTGAATTGCCAAATACAGAATCTTTACATGCTATTCGGGTATGAAAACCAGAGCTTCATTCTAAAATTCTACTAAAATTCTTTTAATAGAAATTAACTGAACTAAACTAATACGGAGAAGGCAAAATATAGCCTGGACCGGGGAGGATATTTGCATGTAGTAAAGGCTGAAGCAGGGAGCCTTCCTGAGACTGTGTGCTGGTTTTGGCTGGGAAAAAGTTAATAACCCTTTTCAGGCTCTCCCTAGCAGATGCCAAGGGGCACAGTTCAGGCACACTCACCCACACAGGAGTTTACAGGACGGCTGGCTGGGCTACACTGTCTCATGGGGACAGCAGGCAACTAACTACTCCCAGACTTCGAACAAATGCCACTTGTCAACATTCAATCTGGAGAAAATCCCTGACTGACAAAACAAACAAACCAACCTGAAAGGCTTGCTGTTAGGCAGGGGACACAGGATTTCCTATAGAAAGCAGAACCCCCCCCAACTTTAATGTTAGTTTACTTTCTGTTGTTACACGGCCATTTGCAAGCGTGAAGTCCTTTTCTCCTGCTCATCTGTCGTAAATATTCTACATGGCTCTTCCTTTCCCTAGCACTTCAGCACTTGCCACAGGATTTTTAACCACCTGCTAATCCCTGGCTTTACCGTTGTGCTCACTGAGGGCGGTAGGGATTTCCTCCTGGGAATACTGGCTACAGCCAATGGCAGCTGCTCACGGAAGCAGCAGGCAAGAAAACGAACCCTCCATACGTAAGGAATCATATCTACATTTCCTCCACATTTCTGGGCATATGCCCCCTCTGCTTCCACAAAGTTCCCTATTTTCAAGGGACTGGTCAAACAGAGAACACTTCAACATGGTTGTAAGAAAAGCAGGACAAACAGATTTGTGCATTTCTACATCTCCCAGAAGGAAGATGCTGTATTTTTAGGTTGTGATCTTTGGAACTCTACGGCATGCGATCTCCAGGCATTTGAATGCTTTCAACCGAGCCAAAAAGGACCCCGCAATCTCTAAGATTGAGAAGAATGCCACAAAGAAGCATCCATTTTAAGCTGATTTCTAGTCCTAGAGGCCACAGACACACACAAAAAATGTGGACAATCCCTTTCCCAAATAAAAGGATGATATTAAATAAAATAAATAAAAGCATTCCTCTCCTTGCCTTCCCAAAATGAAAGCTTTAGTGAAGCACTTGGTTTGTAAGTATTTCAGCACAAGGCAGAAATAATGACTATGCCTGTTGCTCATTTTTGCATACGAGAGGATTAGTGACTCACTGCAGACTGCTGACTTCTGTGTGGTGGGATGTTTTGGCACATATGCCATTGAAAAGAAGAAAAAAAAAAAGAAAAAAGAAATCAGTCACAGCTCCAGCAAATGTCGGAGTAAGCCATCTGCACAGATTCAGTATAGCTGTATTTTTCAGCCATTTTGTGACATTATTACTGTATATGAACACTCCCAGCTCAAAATGAATTTGCCAAAGCATTATGGCTTGCTCAGTCCTGCTCTCACTGAAGAAAGACCCCCATTAATTTCAGTGGGAGTAGGATTTGGACAATTTGGAAAGCTCTGGGGAAAAAAGTGCCTCTCATTTCAGAAAGTTCAAATTTCCCCTTATATATGTGAATTTGAAACAGCTTTCATGTTACAGAGTCCTTCAGGTGTTTTCATATGAAAAGAACTGGCTGAAGTAAGTAAGGACTGAGACATGAGAAGCACAATGGAAGGAGTCAGTGGGCACTGACCCGCTCATTGTCCACTTAGGAGCCGAAAATCATCTTGACAACCCTGGCTATTTGGGTTAGGTAGCAGATCAGGCCTTCTGCAGGTAAATGACATTTGACAGAAAAATTAATCTGGCACTATTTACTCCAAAAGAAAACCACCCGAAAACCAACAAACACATTTATCCATTTTTATTCACCTAACATCCTGGGGAAGTTTTAGCACTCAGACCTATTTTGCAAATTTAATGTATTTAAAATTAAATTTAAAAATTTAGTAGGCACTGATATGTAGACTGCAAAAATTAAGTACTTTTCTGAGAACTAAGAATGCCTGGGAAGTTTTTGATCCTGCACATGCTCATTCAAAAGATACAGGGAATGATTTTGAAGAGTGTTTACTAAACCTACCCCTAGTAATTATAATCTGTTGTTTGGAAACATCCAGATGCCCCAACCACTAGTTGGCACTGTTTGTGCTGGACACCTCTTCTAATTACCTTGCAGACAGAGCAAAGCAGCAGAAAAAACTCACACGACACAGTAATGCAGAACACAGCAGAGCAAAGTTAAGGCCTCCTACATCCCAACACAGTCCCACCCATAAGACTATCCTGACCCTCCGTGGTTCATGCTCATCACATTGCAAGAATAAGATGTTACTTTATTTGAATTCTGACGGTTTAAAAAAAACCACAAAACAAACAGTACACCATGGCAATTAAAAAAACAGAACCATTCCAAACGAAGCTCTGTAATTTTGTACAATATACCATTTTCATTTCCTACAATACTTGCAAGAACCCAGTATGCAGACCTGTATGCTTAACACCTTTGGAGGTCAGTATTCTCTAACCATGTTTGGACTTGTCACAGTCCACAGGCAAACCAACAGCATGACAAGGCTGAATGGCTTGTCAGTACACCACAAATTAAATTGAGGATTCAGCTTAATGAATGTTTGGCTCAGCTGGAACAGTTTCCCTGCTAAGATAGTAAGCTTGCTTGTATGCAATTTGGTTCAGGTCATTTCAAATCCACAACTCGCATCCTAATTTTAAGCATCCTAACAAAATAAAACAAATTAAAATAGACCCATTGCCATGGAATATTTACTTTTTAGCAATCTTTCTCTTCCAAAAGAAAAAAAAAAGGTTCGTTGGAAAGTTCTTCAGCTACCTCTTTGAGAGCTACACTTCACTCTCCAGGGAGCTGGAATGACTGACACAAGCTGACAGCTTGCCCAGCTAACTTGACTGAATTCAACATTCATTGAAATCAGGAGCAGATATCGCTAGTTCCATCTGGATTTAGTTCGGGGCTGCGGTTAGATGTTCACTACAGAAACAGCAGTGTCACGATCAGATATTCCTGCCCTGGGGCTGCTTGTTGAAATCCCACAGCTCAGTTGGTGGAAAAGTTCATGTGACTGTTTACCATCTGCTTCAGTGCAAAGTCAGCTGGCTTAGTTTAAAGAGCCCCTATTGTCAGCTAGAGGCAAATGCTCCACGGCCTCCTCCACAGGGCTGTGCCAGAACTGCTTATATCAGGCTTGTATCTTGGCTGCAGTTATGTTTCTGATCTTCCCTTGAGACATGGCGGAATACATTCCAAAGCTTTTTAAGTGGTGGAAACAAGGATAAAAATCAAGCTCTCATGTAGGAACCTACTCAAAAGCAGAATGTAATTCTGGGCTACCTGACTTGAGGTAGTCCTCTAGCATGCCATTCCCAAATAACGTAGGGCTCGCAAAATTTTTAGACAAACAGACACTTGAACAGGTAAATACTGTAGAGAGAAATCCAAGGGGCTGGTATTACCACCTTAACTGCCACATTACAGTAGATGAGGAGATCTTATTCCCAACAGATTAACCACTTGATTAACCACTGTGTTATCATACTGTAAAGCAATTCATTCAAGCTCATTGAAGACATTCTGTCAAATACATACCATAAAAAAAAAAAGGCAATTGAAGCCAGAACTAACTTGGTATTAGCACAAGTCTAATTTTGCAAAAGTGCCTGTTCCACATCTAATTATATAAAGACAAAAATCAATACCAAAATTGGCATGCACTAGAAAAGGACAGCTGCTCAGTCCTGCATACTGTAATGTGATTATTTGTGAAGCAGTCAAAAGGCATAGATCTAATCCTGGGTCACCTGGCTAAAATAGCCATATTAGATCTGAAAACCTGTCAGTCAGTGGAACTACCATAATAGCAGAAAAGAAAACTGTGAACTGTGCATAATGAGGATTCTTTTGACCCTTTTATCTTGTAGGGTTACTGGCACATCATCCCTTCATTTTGTGTTACTTCTGTACTGCATGAAAGCATCAGTATATCTGCCACAGTCTAAAAGTAGTTTTCCCTATCATATTCTCACTTTTCTACCACCTCTGTTTCACAGGTTCTTTGTATATAAAACAGCCAAATGTGTCATGAGTTTTTCCCTCCAAGAGCCTCAGCAAGGGAGTTGGGTATGGGATTGGGGATTGGTTTTCCTGATCTCTAACCCTTTTTTTTTTTTCCATCATGTCAGGACATTTTTTCTCCAAACTTATGACAGGAGTTAAAATCCTGAAAAAAAAATTATGTTTCATTCAGACATCTCTGGTATCTTATGTTTTAATTCATAGATACTAAAATTACAGTGAAATGCAAACCAGCATAGAACTACATGACCTTTTGATCATCTGCCATTTTTCCCCCATTTTCTCCCAGGAAAACCTGTCCAAAATTCCCTTAGCTCACAAATATTCATGGCTTTGATAAATTTGCTTGCCATAAGCAATATATTTAATGCACAAACTCTAACCAGTTCTACTCAGCATGAAAATGGGTAGTCAAGAGTACAGCCTGAAAACTAACCCAGGTGAGAAGCAACCAACTTCAGGGCTAGAAAAATGTTTTCTTTGACTTCACACTTTTCACATATAACAGTAAAGCAGAAAAGTACAAATTCTTCAGCTTGTTGTAGCATCATGTTGTAGCTTAAGAATATATTGCACAGGGTAATTTACCTTTGTTGGATTTTGGTTGTTCAGATGAGCCACTTCCAACCTTTCTCTTTTTCCTTGGAACAGCAGAATTTTTCCTGTCAAAGGTAATAGGACTGTATTGAGGGAGGCTGTTGAATTTCTTTTCAAATTCTTCTTCCAACTTTGCTAAGCTAAAGGGGAAACAAAACCAATCAAATTAAATGTAACTCCATTTCTGGAGGAAAAAGTATTGTTTAGGAACATGTGTGCGTAAGTACATAAGTATCTAGGTAGAGATGGGGGAAAGAGATAAGCGCACACACAGTGTAAACATCAAACCAGTATATATTGGTTTAGTGATGTTTTTTTTTGTCAGAGTTAGGTTGATGGTTGGACTAGATGATCTTGAAGGTCCCTTCCAACCTAGACGATTCTGTGATATTAATCCAACTTTGGGATGAGAATGTACACTCCAGCTTCTGCACTTGTAACTCAATAAAAATTAATTAGTTGCATATATTAAAATTAGGGAGAAAAAAAATAATAATAATAATAATTCAATGTCACGCCAGTGACATTTAAATTCTGCTGCACAGATTCATACAGGAGATTTGTCTGTTCTGTGAAGGGAATAAAGAAAAAGACAACAAAACCAATAAATAAACAATAAAAATAACTTCACATAAAAGTCCTTACACCAGAATGAAAACAACAACAATTCAAAACACAAGAAAAATGTCTAACTATTCAATCTTCTGGGGATATTCTAAAACCTGAAGCTTTGGGGTGCAAATAGCTTTGTATTTATTCTGAGGCATTCTACTTCCTCCCCCCACATTTTATTTGTTTCAAGATGAAGAATGCAACTAGCTCATACTTTCATGAAACCCAACATCCCTCATACATAAGCCCAACCTGAATGACTGTAATTAGCTTTACCTACAGCTCCAGAAATCCACTTGTATTGTTGTTCTCTATAGCCAGCTGAAAATAAACCACTCAAACAGGATGGTATGGTATGGCATTTCTGCCTGTAATGACTATGCTGTCTTGTTTAAGCACTCTGTTCCAGCAAATTTTTCCAGCCAGCCAGGAGCGTAAAAAGGAATTGTATTTTAATAAAAAGCAATGCACACAGCTAGACAGGTTATAAATAGCACCATCAATGACGGGGGAACAATGACATTTTCTCCTCGTCTTTAATTCTGTTATGGAAAACCTGAACTTGACAAAAATTGGCCTGACTGTTGGAGGGATGGCCCATCCACATCGGACACTTGGAAGTACCACAGGAAGCACCAAGTTTCTCTCTGCTCTCTGAAGAAGCACTTCAAACAAATTGTATCCCAAAAGCTTTGGTACACTGAATGATACTTCATTTTATCTCTGTAATCATTACAATCATTACTTCTTTTGGTAAGCAATCTTCCACCTTAAAATACAGACTTGGCTTTTAGGCAGAGTGCATGCATGGGGGAGCGTGTGGGTTTGGTTTTTTTTTTGTTGTTGTTGTGTGTGTACATGTTTTGGTTTGGTTTGGTTTGAAATCACAAAGATATCTGATATTAATAGTGCTTGGTGATGCTACCTTTCTCTTCCATGCAGATGTCCCCTGACAACCACAAAACAAGCCGATTTTCTGCTCTGACAGCTGTCATGCAATACCATCCTGTGC
This sequence comes from Gallinago undulata, assembly GCA_026546715.1. NCBI lineage: Eukaryota > Metazoa > Chordata > Aves > Charadriiformes > Scolopacidae > Gallinago > Gallinago undulata. The sequence goes on along the minus strand of JAOTQQ010000001.1, from coordinate 91,625,408 downwards.
CCCAGCTCCTCTCCCACTGTGGCATATAAGAGACTGCAGCCCTAATTAGGGATCTACCCTGAAAGCAGATGAGCTGCCATCCTGGCTAGTAATTTATAGCTTGTGCTATAACATGGAGGCAGCAGAGAATGCTGCTATCACTATATCAGCAATTAATTATTTTTTAAAAAAATAACCATTCACACTGTCATGAATTTTCAGAGCATCTCACAAGCCTGGCTAAACACACGTAGCAGAGTTGAGGGCCTTCATGCCGGACAAGAGGTCTTCATGCCTGGTCCTGACAAGAGACACATGCAAGCAGAACACTGCTCAGCAAAGGAGTGGGCTGCAGGTGGAAAAAGCACACCTGACAGGGACTATGGAGGAAGTGTTCTCTACTGATGGAGAAGGTAAGAGGATATGGGGAGGAAGACGTAATTCCAAAACAGTGAGGACCCTCCTCCCTGCACACACACAAAATGAGGCTGAAAGTTGATGCTGAAGGGAGCAGAGTTAGGGGGAGCATGTAGCGGTAAAACCAGCTCTTCAAATGGCTAGAAGATCAGGTAGTACAGTGAACAGGGATAATGGATACCTTCTCCAGCACTTAAACTCCACAAATTACTGATTCTGCCTTTACAGAGTTCACTTAGTAATATTCATTAATGACACGACTGGATCAAGAAGTAATATTGGCAAATACATATTTTCCCCATCCAGCCAGCTAATGATGGTAGAACAGTACCTATTGAATGAGTTAATTATTTATATTTTTTTTGGCTAGGAAATGCATTTTGTTTTTACATCATTAGGTGTGAAAAGTTTTTGATCTTTCAATTTACATTAAAAAAAATATTTACAAAACTTATAAACAATGCCCTAAACCCACAAAAAGTAATCCCTTAATTTTTCTTGACTATTCCAAGCAGTCAAGATTTGGAGATTATCACCGATTCAATATCTTTAAAACAAAGTGAGCTGCAGCTAAATTTCACGTAGACTAGGTTACAAAAAAGGCTACCGCAAGCCTGCACAAAAGAAACACATTACAATTTTAAGCATGAAGTGTGGAAAATCTACTTCTTTTTAATTCCTTTTCACCTTCTGAATTCAGATAAGTGGAAGTCTTCAAGAATTTGCAAGTAAGTATGTATGGCTAAGCAGATTTAACAACTATGCCTGCAGTTAAATAAATCTGTAATAACCTGACAAAAATTGTTATTCATATACTAGAAAAGTAATTCTGTGTGGCTTTTCTAAATTTTAATGCATTTGTAATCATTAATTAGTATTCTGATATATTTGATTTCTTCATGGTGTATATAAACAGTTTAAATATCTTGTCTCTACAAAGGAAAAATGATATATTTACCGTAATTATTTGCCAATATTAGAACACTGTTTATTTTTCCTCTGTAAACAATCTCTCCGAGCAGGCAAACAGATCTATTCTTTCTAGTCTAATTCTATTTATGATGATTGAACACCTACACAGCACTTTCAACACTGCTTGCAAAGTGCTCTGAAAATATAAGGAACCTTCTTCACCACCTCTTGAGCAGGTAAATATTGCGTGTGGTTTTTTTAGAAGTCAGCAAGCAACATCATTCAAATCTGTTTACAATAGCGTAAACCAGGAAAGATCTCAAAGGAATTACTTTGGTATGTAAACAAGTATCTAGAGCATGACTAAGCCCAGCAGGGTTTGTGATTTTCAGGAATTCTGTCTAATTGTAATTATTTGGGTGTTGGATGCAGTTCATTAGCTGCAATGAGGAAGATTCACTCTTAAGTTACCAGGCTGACCTAACTAAAACTTTGAACAGTGTGTTAAGCCGAAACTTACCCAAAAACAAACTCTTCCTTTGGCTTAGGCCTTTTCAGTTTTTTGTTCCCACTTGTGCCACATTGGGAAAAAGCCCAGCTATCTTCATTCCAGCATCCTTCATGATCTGAGGAGTTGCCTTTTCCTGAGCTTCTTTTTCCTGGGATGAAGGCAGAAAATTGTTTCTCATCTTTAGAAAGATGTGCCAAAACAAAGTTGACTCAGAAAGAACTTGTGTACCCATTCAGTACTGCAACTTACGATGCAGTAGTTTTCATAGTCAGAATATCTCTCAATGCATAAAGAGAAAGAGATGAATGATTTACAGTAATAAACTTTCCTAAATTACAAACACCTTTTTCTGACTGTTCTAATTACACATAGAAACCTAATAATCATAAAAATACATTTGAAGACATCTCACCGAGAGCTTCCAGAAATTATCTCAAATTTATCCTTCCACAAGGTGGAGGGTTTTTGCTTATCATCTGCAGCCAAACTAACAACCAAAGCAAAAGCACAACACACTTGCTTCTTGTAGGACTATTGCTTAACCGCAACAGTTGTTTATACAGAAACAAGCAAATTGTTCAGGGTTACATAAAACACAAGCCCTTCATACATCTATCAGCAGGCTGACAAATTACCTGCCTTTGGTACAAAAGTTAAATCTCAGATCATGAAAGACAAAAAGGGAGAGGTTAAGAGTTGGTAGGGTGCATACTAACAGAGACAGCAGGACTTGAGAAGACCTGCCCAGGACCATGGAGTCCGTCCCCTCCACCTGCCTCCAGCATCTCAGGTGACCAGACACAGCATTCCAATCACACACTGCTCAAACTCCAGCTTAAACATGAACTTTTGCTTTTCCTCCCAACTCCAGACAGGCTTTTGCATTTCATGCTATAAATGAACACTCAAAGCCACCCACCTCTGTCCACATTAGCACGCAGAGACGTGAGCATGCCCTCTGACACCAAAGTTTTATAAAGAGCACCTTTGCAAGATCTCTCCGATTTCCTGGAGCCACAGGTTTCTGTCTTTTTAACACAGTCACTATCCTCAGTTTTGACCTGTCCTGGTAAGCTTTGGGGTACCACCTCCTCTGTTGGGGTCAGTGGTTCCACTTTAACGTTATCAGAAGCCTCACATGTTACTTCCTTGCTTGCTGCAATACTAAGGAAATCGGGAGGCTTTGATTCTTTGGTGGCCTCCGGGGGTTTCTCCTTTGATGCCTTCTTCTCTTTCGATTTCACTTTTTTCTTTGGTGATTTTGTATCCAACACGCTTCCCTTCACATTTGAGACAGGGCGGGGTTTTTTGTGGGGAGGTTCTGCGAGTCTCTCAGCACCCCAGTCCCCCTTTGCAACAGCTTCAATTGTATACATTACACTTTCAATGTCCGACTCAGAGGACTGCCTCTTTTTACAAGATTTCTTGGGAGTGGATTTTTCATTTGTGTGCCGGTCCAACTTATTTTTTTTCTTTTTCTTCTTTATCTTTTCTGGCTTTAGCCCGAGGATATTCATGTCAGCCATTGACAGCTCTGGAGAACAGCACATGTGATCCTTTGTGTTACCATGTCTCTCAAAAGGACTGCTCTCCATTGCAAGACTAGTAAAATCTCTGCATTTTGCAGTTTCTAATTCCTCAGCTTTTGTCTCATCCCAGTTTTGCATTTTGTCTATTTCTGATTGTTCTACTTTCGCTTTACAGGAGTCTTTGATTGTTGTTTTCTCCAGTTCTCCTAGTTCCATTTCTTCTGAAACTTCCCTTCCCACATCTTCTGATGCTTCCAATTTTGTTTTCCCAGGTTCTTTCACTTTTACTCCTTCTGAAGCAAGGCACATCTAAAACAAGTTTAAAAACAGTCCTATGAAACAAACATCAACTATTAACGGTACTTACATATATTAACAGGAGCATTACACAGGGCATCTTAGTTCAGGAAAGCAAACTATGCTACAGGACAGTACTGAGAAACATGCTGAAGCCCTACTGATACTGATGGGAGGTGATGATGGCTAAGCACTAGAATAAGGCTGGCGGGTTCTACTGCTCTAATAGAAAAAGACTCTGACTGGTCTTAGTGATCCTTTAAGTGCCTTTTATATAACCTGGAAACCCACTGCTAGATTGATTTTCAGAATACCCTAAATGCAATGGAACAATACAGTATTTCTAACTATTGACACAGACAAGTTACTTGAAATCTCACACTCATACCTCCTTCAACTCCTAAATGTTCCTATACACAATTCTTTCCTCCATTTTCCAAATGGTCTGAAGACGGAGGGGAAAAAAGTTAATTGAATCTCAATAATCGAGACTATTTTCTTTTACTTGAACATGCAAAATTATTTGGAAGGTAATAAAAAAGCCTTCCGAATCTTTCTTCTCGTATCACAGACTTATTTTGTAAAGAACTGCAAAGCAACAGTCATTGCCATGGTTATCTCCTCCTGGAGATAACATTAATGGAAACCAAAACCCTCATACTGTCTGAGGAACAGCAACATTAAAAAAAAAAAGACCTGTAAAAGAGTCCTATCTGCCATGTTCCTGAAGCACTGACTTGGGAGATTCTCTCAGATTTGGATCACCTGTAAGCTACACTGATACTGCTGCAGGGGATAGTCCTTCACAGCACCAAGCAGTTGCCCTTAGGAAAACATGGTTTCTTCTTCTTACTTTCCCTCTCAAAGCCTCCAAGCTTTATTTCCAGTGCTATTTTGTTTTTAAACCGAACAGCCACCTGGAGCAAAACCAGATGGAAGAGGCTTGCTTTGAACCAGACATCAGGAGCTTCTCTATCCCACAGCTCAGCCCACAGGCCATTTGGTCAGTATGGATGTACCCTCTAGATCATTGGGTTCTCTTTGGGTAAATTTTAGATTTCTCAAATTAGCAAGGCATTTTTTCCTTGCAACCTAAAAATATCTCTTACACCAATACATGTATGAGCATAACGCCAGTGAGAGAACGCTTTGAAAGTTTCCAAAATTCATGCTGCACAGGGCAGAAACTCCTGGTCTGGCTCAGGTCAAGCCAGGTCAAGCATTGGAAATGCTGGAGCTTGGGAAGCACAGTGTCTCTCAGAAAGCAGGCTAAATTATGCAGAGGAGAACTCCACAACTATGCTGAAGTGGATTCTTGGTACCAAGGTACTTCTGTACTGCATTATGGCATAAACAGCCTGGGATTTTCAAATACTAAAGATCATTCTTTAAAATAAAACTCTTCAGACAATAATTATATTTTGTCAATTAAACATACACACATCCCTTGATAATGTTTGGCTTGTTTTTTTTCTAACTATACCTTTACTGCTTCTGCAGTAGCCAATAGTACAGAGGGCTATGGATGTAGCTACAAAAAAGTGAATTCTGTTAGTGAGCTCTAAATAAACTTGCAATTCACAGTCTTTAAGACTGGGAAAGATTAAAAAAAAAGTTTAGAAACAAAAGAAATACACATTTCAATAAGAGGCTACTGATTTTAAAATGTTCCCAGGAGGAGGATCTGAAGAGAGTATAACAGCAGAGTTTCTATAAAAAATATTGACTTGTTAATTCCCCACTTCAGAAAAAGTAGGCACGTAAAGCAAAAATTAATGAAAGCAACCAATGACCTTTAACAGGTATTTGTAATGGCAATGCCCTAATCTGAGTAACAGGCTGGTCTAGCTCTCTCTCCCACTTCCTTGCACCTGCACCCCATCCTGCCTCAGCCAAACCAACCAGTCAAACTTCCAAACCCAAAACCAAAGAATTGAAACAATTTCAACAGTGACTGGGAAGTCCCTTATCCACCAGGGTCTGGTACTTCTTCTCAGCTACAGCACAGACTCTTAGAAACCTCCAAGTTGATGGCTAGTCTGGGGAAATCTTGACTTGTGGCACCCAAGCCATAATAATTTATGCTTCTATAAGCAATGGTGTAATTAGAACTGTAGCACTGTTCTGCCTTCCAGACTTCAGCAAGCAACATCATTAACTTCTCCACCCCACTGCACCTGTGGCAATTAGTCACCAGTATTTTAATATTACCTCTGCCAGCTGAAACAATGCTGATGTTCCACACTGTTTGGTTAAATCAGAAGGACCTGAATTGGATGTACTTGAAGAAATCTAAAGAAGAAACAGAGGGGGAGGAAAAAGAAAAACATTATTTTACTAGCACAATTCTTTTATGTTTACCACACAGCTTTTGAACGGATTATTTCCTCCCTCTTCCAAAAATTCATTCATAACATTATATACTGAAAAAGAAGTGCAGACCTGTGTATACTGTTAGAAATAAAACCCTGCTCCAGCATTGCTCCAGTGGATAATACTACTGAACATTAAAAGCTTTCTCAAGATTTGGGGATTTTCTTGTCAGGACTCCTGTTGAAGAGCAGGATGACCTGAAGCACACACACTCTCACACATAAACTCCAGCAACTCAGCACCAATCTACACTACCGTGCAAACCAGCTGGTGGTGTTTCTGAAGGCTTAGTTAGACATTTGATTGCAAAATGATTTCATTTGCATAGCTTAAGAAGGTTACTCCTGTCAGGTCATGGCACTGCCTGTTGGTGTCCCTTAGGACTCATATAAAAAAGATGTTATGAAACCAATGTCAAGTAGGAGCCCTTAAGCCTTTACTACTCCTTAAGAGTATGGGAGGCTATCTGGCAAGCAGGCAGCTGTTTATTCTCCAGAATCTTTTTCCTGGATCAAGCCATGACCCTCTTCAATACTTTAGAGTGTTTTGTATCAGTTTTGAGCTAGGTGCAAAGAAATTATCTTTTTCTAAACAAATTAAAATCATCAGTCTGAGGATTGGCCATTAGTATGAAGAAGAAAGCACTGTATTTTTAAGGACTTATTCCATAATCTCTGATCAGGCTTGCAAGTTTCTTATACTTGCCTCCTTAGAAAGAGGTGGAGTTCTAGGGACTGAGGAACTAAAGTGTTTACAACCTTTTAGGTCCCCCTACCTCCCAAAACTCAGATTTCATTGTTCTCAACCAACACAGGCCCACAAAGTTGATTTTGCAGAAATCTACCCATCATTCCTGTACAGGAAATAAACAAAAAAGGTTAACAATGCTATATCCCTCTCTCTCCTGGAAGCTGCAGCCCTTCACAGCCTCTCCCAAGTTCTGACCATTCCAGCTCAAGTCTCCAAATGCCATTTACAGCCAAGCATTGTTAGTGCTGCTAGCCCTCTGTGGCAGAAGTGGTCTCTGCTTGCCTTGTGGAGGTGGCACGCACCCCCACCGCTGCCTCCCCTCACTCTCATGCCTCCCCACTGAAGGCTAAAGACAAAGCACGCATTTAGGCACAGCAAGAGACTCAGCAGAGCACACCAGGAACAGCATCCCAGGCTTCAGACTGCAAAGTGGCCGCTCCAACCATTTTTAGAAACTTAGAAACCCTCGGGGTTTTCAGTAAGTGACTTAACCCACTTCTGCATTTTATTTCATCACCATCCGTGAAATACTGTGAAACATCCAAAAGGAAGAGGGGGAGTGGAGAAGATAAAAACGGTTAATCAACATAGCAGAGAGTGGAAGGAGGAGCAGAGCAGTGTGATGCTCTGTGGTGCAGAAGCAGACAGGCTCCCACACAGGCCAGTAGCATGGATACAGAGATTCAGTACCCACCCCAGTGCACAGCATCTGCCGTTTGGAGTCACAGTGGCATGGCACAGGTGCCTGCCAAATGAACTTGTAAAACTAAGACACCCTCCAGGTGATAATGAATAAAGTCCATCTGGAATGCTCCAAACCAGGTCCTGAACTGCTATCTGAAACTTAAGCTGAAATTCTACATTTTATTTATCCAATTACAATCCAACATTACAGAGGTCTCCAAAACTGGGAAGAAAAGTATGCATCAACAGCACCAATATCCTACAAGAGCTAGAGACAAAGAGGATGTGCTTACCACATCTACCATGCTTTTCTCAGTTTGAGAAGCCTTTAACATTCATTTTGTATATTAAATTAGGCTTGTAGGAATCCATCTGAGCAATCACTGAGAGAGACATCATGGAAACCTGTCCAACATGCAAACATCTTGCTGCCAGACTTAGCTTCACTTTTTCTGCAAACTACAGTACAGACTCTGCACTCCTGTGGACAAGCACCTGTCCTTCCCCCAAGTTAGGGCTTCACAAGCTTCACAGTCACATCACCGCTTTTAACGCTGACCTCCAAAAGTCAGGCTGCACTTAGAACCAGCCTTACTCCAGAACACCACCACTCGAAGCCTGCTGCTGTCCTGTATGAGGACACCTCAAAAACTTCCACTGTTCCTGACTAAATACTACCAGTCTTTCTGCTGTCCCAGGACTGCAACAGTCAAATGTCCTTATGGATCACTGATCACTTTTAGGTGTAATCACCCTTGCATAGGTCCTGCAGACAACGTAGCAAACATCCACAAACTCTACTACTGCCAGGGGGCTGCCTGTAGGGTAAGGCAGGTTTTATTCCATTCATATGAGTTCCTGTGAAGTAGGATAGCATTACGATCCACATAACAAGGCACGAAATACTTGTATTTGTCTTTTTTTCCCTGAGAGGGATTAATCTCACCATCAAAAATGTATGGCTGGATGTTTCTAGATGGGATCTAGAGAACCATTTTCCTCACTGTAATAGGATGTGATTTTGAAAAAAAAAGAAAAAAGAAAAAGACAAAAAAAGTGTACCAAAAAATGTGTACAAGTAAGGTGCTAGCATCCTCTCTTATTTACCTGGAATACAGCATGTATCTTCATCTTTCAATCATCAAGAAATATTTGCACACCAAATCTCAAAGGTTTTTGAGTGATTCATCCATATCCGTAAGACGAGGCTTTTCAAGGTTATATTTAAGACTCACAAAAAAGTTCTAGGAAAACCAGACCTAGTTCTTGATTGCTGCTGACAGAGACCAATTTTGGAACTTAATACACTGCTTCAACTTCATACAAGATCCTGATGATCTCTAAGTCTACTCTTCTCATTCTTGGTCCCCAATTCAGCAATGGACCTTCCAGTCCTTTTCAACTGCTATTTCAATTGCCTATTTCTCTCACTTTTCCATTATATACTAATTTATGCTTCTGTAAATACTAAATTTGATTCTAGAGTAAACCTTGCAAAATTCATACTTTGGGGAAAAGATACACACACCTTCCCATTGTGACACTAATGGGTATAACTTTACCTCTGCCAACTGGAAGAGTGCCGACTTCCCACAGTGCTTTACTGGCTCAGGACTTGACAACTGGGAAGTATTTGATGAGATCTAGGTTTAAATGAACAGAGGAGAAAATATTTCAGTGGCACACAGGAAAGACAGACAGGAAGCGAGAAAATGAATGAAAAAATTAAGTAGTTAGTTAAATCAGTTACTTTTAGATCTTTCTGGCAGAAGGCCCTACTTCAGACAGACAATCTCAGCCAAGAAACACTTAACAGGCATTTAGAAGTCAACAGGATAGCAGCAAATAAAGAATTTCTTCCTTTGATTAGGCTCATGGATTCTTTTCTACGTTTGTATTGTCCACATCTAATATTCTATCACGCTGTGTGTTTTATGTGACTAAGTGAGCAAGACACACGTTTTGCTTAAAAACATAAACGATGGTGGTCCATGAAATAAAATTCTCCCTGAAAGCCTGGGCATATTTCCCATTTGGCTAGACATATAAGAGGATGATTTGCCCTCACAGGCACTTCTTGTTTCACTTTCTTAAGGTAGAAAAAAGAAGTAAGACCTTATGTTTAGAAGTCAAATCTAGCCTTGTAAACAGATGTTGTTCTGCCAGCACAAGTGCTGAGTAAATAACTATAAGCACACTTCACAGAATTGCTTTTGCAGCTGATTTTTTTCTGATGTGCATCATAATGCAAGAGTTAATAATTATTTCTCATATTTGATCTTTTCTGGCATGGTGTTAATTGACCTGGAACCCTTGAAAAGCCCTAAGATTAGGGGCAAGACCACTGGTGTTTCCATGGTACCTACCTCATCACGATAATAACACTTATGACCATGATCTTTCAGATGCAAAAATTATCAGCTTAGCCTTTTTCTTTATATTTAATGTCTTTCTTTTGAACTAGATTATCTGAATAGTTTACATTTCAATTGTCATGGAGATTCATTACAGCTGCCCCCCCCCCCCGAATATCTATTTTACTGCAAGCTATTTAAAATACAGGAAATAATACTTGAATGTACACTAACAATAATTTTCAATATTAAACTACAATAACTCAAAATCCTAGTTTTGCTTTGAGACAGTTCAGAGAATCTGCTCTTGTAATCTTGTAAATCATGTAAACTACACTTTGTAGGAAGTGGGTCTCAACTTTTTTTTTTTCTTTCTACTCTAATAAATTCTCAGCTTTTAATGTTTTTTTCAGTGGAGTATGAATGGCAGAAAAGGGACAGAAAAACACCACCACACCAAAGTATAATCTGAGAACATGCGGGCATATCTTGCCTCTGGATGCATAATGTGAGGAAAGAATAAAGAATTTCATTTTGACAATGGAATGGGTGCTCCTAACAAAATGTGAGATCTTTCTCTTTTAGAAAGAGAGGGAGCCAACACCTCATCTCAGCAAAAAGATTTCTCTTCGTAGTCAAGAAAACAAACTGCAAGACATGTAAACTTTGAACTCATTCTGCCAAAGATGCTGGCCAAACATCAGAAGAGAATGGCTGATCAATCAGCTCTCAGTAGGTTACAGATCTCATTCTCTGTCTCTTAACATCATCTTCCAGTTTTAATTAGAATAATCGGAAGCTGCAGTACTACAACCACAAATAGCCCCTTCTTATGTAGAGGTTTAACTTGGGGATCGTTAGGATCAAGTTATCTTTCATTATAATGCAGGTCAGCATTTTAGCTACTATATTACATTCTAGTTTACGTAAGAAACACGTGCCATGGTACCACTTTTTCATTTCTCCTCCAAGAACAGGCATTTCACTCCAACACAGATATTTCATGCTGTCAGTATATAGGCAAAGAGCAAATACATGTCTATTTTATGTAATGGCTTTACCTAAGGGAAGGCTGGAAGAGAAGAGACTGACTAGCTCTCATACTCCCAATTTCAAGGCATTTTGACCAAAAGTTCTGGATTCAAACCTTCTGTTCAGCACAGAAAAACAGAAATGGTTGCCCACAAGCCTGGTCTAAGTGAGTATGTGAGAATGCAGTAGGGACAAAATCATCCTCAAGCATACATTCATCTAGATTGACAGTAACCTGCTGGACTAGCAAGGAGTATTTCACCTTCTTGCATGCTGCATGCAATTATTGGGGGTTTTTTTTAATAAATTACCTAGACAAAAACTTCAGAAAAGCAGCTGAAAGTGGAGAGTTTGTGGGTTTCGGCTTAAATTTGTTTTTAAGACGGGTAAACCAGCAATTTTATAGCTTCCGCTCTCAAGAAGCATTTTCTTTGTTTAATAACGGAGGAGAGTTCAGCTAAGTAAATCTAAGAGGTGCTTGTGTTTCTCTTCTATGAAGCAGTTATCACCATCTGTTCACGTTTGCCAAACACACATCCAGTAAGACCAAGAGAGCAAGGGGTCCCATCTGCTCTGCTTCCCTCACATGGCAAGGAGGATGACAGCAACCAGCCCATGTGAGCAGACAGCTGGCAAACAGCCACCACGCTGAGGAGCACAGCCCACAGCTCAGAAATCACTGGCCTATATAATGGCTTTCCCTAAAGGTACAAACGAGAAGGACAAAAGTAGGGCCCGGTATTTCCAAAACCAGAGTGGAATGAGAACATCGAGAGTGTAACTTGGCAACATGCCAAATTTAAAAAAAACACAACACCCTCTTATGAGGATGTTACATCATCTTTGAAGATCTCCATAGTGCTTGCCTGCAGAGCTGCAGGACCCAACAAAGTCTTGCTCCTAGGATTTTTATTCTCTGTTGTGGCAAGTCACTGGGCAGGCCTCATTAGCCATGTCCCCAACAACTTTAATTGAAGACTATAGCACTTGGAACAGACAAACAGATGAAAGGCTTACCAGGCTGTAAAGAAGAAAGAATCCCATGCTCTGACTATGTATAATGAGCTGCTTCTGAGTGACAGGGGACTTGTACTCCTGGGGTAAAGGTGTCCATTTTAAATGACAAGTCTACTCAATGGGATTGCTGTCTTCACAAAGAGGCACTCTTACTCACCCTGCCGCAAAGGCAGCAAAGAGAAAGGGAACATATGAGGAACATCCAGTCAGAACCAAAACTGAGCTGGGATGGCTTCCAAAAGTCTCCAGGCACATCAGACCACAGCACACTTCACATTTCTTCACAGGTCTACTTGGCTACATAACTATTTTCTCTCCTTCTCTCTTTTCTTTTGTGGCACTGTACATTGCTGACAGCAGCCTACTGCAAATTGCTTACCATAATTTACCTTACTAAATGCAGTAATGTGTTCATATAGACAGGACCCAGCAAGAAATAGCACAGTAAGGAATGGGATTTTTGCCAAACTTGACAAAGACATCCTGAGCAAATGAAAGCCCTTATATTTGAAAGAGCATAAGCAGCTTTAATAGCGGGGGGAGAAAGCTTAAAGAGGTTCTGTAGCATGATCAAGACTTTCCCTTGGAAAAACCTAAATGGAATCATAAAAGTCTTTTTGAAAATTCCATTTCTCTATAGCTATAGACAAAACATGATGCTAGTCACTGCCATTAAGGTTTCACAACCACAGTATAACACAAGAGGAATAACCATGGCCAACAGGGGGCTCAGGGGGTGTTGTGTGTGACTTTTTGTTGCTGTTGTTTGTTTGGTGGGTTTGTTTTTTGTTTTTCCAGATTTCTGTCCCTTATTTCCAGACACTGAAAAAACAACCCCAAAAAACCAATCCCCTCCAGACTGCACATACATTGTAATATTTTTAACCAGAAAGAGAGATTAACCCCAATTTTAAAACTGTCCTCTGCAGTTTCTGATTAACTTTCTAAGCACCTCTTCCACCTAACATTTGATGATTCATACATGCACTCCAATGTGCCAAATGAGCTGGCTCAGTGTAGTGGTATGCAACTTAATGCACTGTCACATGCGTATGACAATTTTCAGGTTCATGATTTTGTTATTTGTTCAATTAAAAGAGGAAATTATTTTAGGTTCTATGAAATTTTGAGAGTAAGGTTTTACATATGAAATTGAAAGTGCTGTACTGAAGGCAATTCATAACCTGTTCAACTCTGCAGACACCTACAATTGTTGTTTAATTAAAATGTAAGACCATTAAGATTTTTGAAAGCAAGTTAGCAGATTCACTTGTACAATATTTTGCAATAAAATTTGCAAGACATGTTCTTCAGCTTCTATCTTTTACTGGGTTTAAAAGGTTGGCTTCAGCACGTAGCTTCATCCTGCTCAATTCCACTTATTTTTTCAAAAGAACATTCCAAATTAACTCGTAATTTTAAAAAAAGGTGGCACATATGAAAAGATCTTCATGATTAGAGATATTAACTCAATTTTGTCTTTTCTAGGGGTGTTTGAAGTCCGGTATTTTAGGGCACCTGAATCAGTAAATTGTTTTTTCTTAACTAGACTTCCTAAGAAATGCGTCAAGGCCCATCCTAGCCAAGCTAAAAACACAGCAAATAATTAGCTTAACAATTTAACAGAAAGCAGCATGTTGTATGTAGTCAAACCTCTATAAGCACATGGGGTAACAAACAGGGTATCCATTCCATTATGCTCCTCCACAATAGTACCAGCTCCAATCCCAGTCTTGTCAGACACACCCTGAATATACCTTTAGCATAAGTGTTCTGCGAGCAGTACCAGACTCCCCCAAATGGGCAAGAAGAGTATATGTGTGGAAAGTGAACTCATGTTAAACACTTGAGAAGAAATTCTTAAAAGCAATCTTTAAGAACTCAAAATCTTCAATGTGTGGAGGAAGGAGGATAGCTTACATACTGATGGGTAATTTACAGGCTTTGTAAGTCACCACCTAACTGTGACATATCCTTGTAGCTGTGATAAGCTTCCTTTGACCTGCAAGGTTATTTCTCAAAGGATTCCTTTCTCTAGGGGGGGGTGTCATTTTGCACTGCTGCAGCCTCTTCCATAGGCAGTGCATAATGACATTTCAGAATGTCTCTATTTGTTGTTTTCCTAGATGTAAATTAAAAGGCCATTTGGAAAATATTTCTGCAGTGGTCCTTTGGTGTGGAAGGCCAGGTGATGTTAACAAGCCCAGTATCTTTTGCGTATTATACAGCTGGTAGAACTGTCCAATATCTCGACTAGTCACTGGTTATTCCCTGCCCCAATTTTCTTAACACAGTGCTGTCATAAAGATAAACATCTACAAATGGGAATTCCTTATAAGACAGAGTGCTTAGCCATTCAGTGACAGCCCTTACTGGTTCCTTGCTTCCTCCCATCCTCCCCCACCATATTTCAGCCATTATACCTCAGCAAACTGAAACAATGCAGACTCCTCCGTTTGTTTTACAGCTCCCGGGACTCCAGGCTGTGATGTGCTTGAAGAGATCTGTCAGGAAAACAATAGCGTCTGTGTTATCTAACTCTTCAGTTTCAATATCAAACTTCAACGTGATACGTTTCTGATCCATCATACAGAACGACTCCTGGTACCTAAGAGCATGCAAACGAGTCCCAGCACACCCGTACAAAGAACAATATCTGCTTGCCAGGAGACACATAAATGGGTGATCTGCGAAACGGTGATCTTGAATTATTTTTCACAAGGAAAGTCTTTCCTAGGTAACAGGAAAGAACAGTCTAAGACTTTTTTGAAGAGCTTTTATTTGCCCGCTGATATGTCAAAAGAGGATTAGCAACAAAAACTGAATGCTACATTGTATTTCACAGTTCAGTGAAAGACCCAAGACTGCAGAATGGTGGTGCTGATAGAGTACAAATTGCTACTTAGCAAGGAAGGTAAGCATGGACCAGGACACTATGCGTGCAGGCACTTTGAGATACCAGATCTATCCCAGACACTAAGGTAACTGCATTTTATATTGTTGTGTCAATTTTTTTTGTTGCAAATGCCACCTCTAATTAATGTCAGACCTTGGTACAAGTACAAATTATTTTGCCATTGACACACATACCTACCATGCACTGGTTAGCTGCAGCCTCACTACAGGCTGTTTAACATCCTTGAAAAGTAAGACTAGGTAATATGCATTTCTAAATACTGATCATCAGTGAACTACTTCTAAACCACATGTTTCAGTGGTGCAGATGAGCTTGTTTCCTGGCACCCACTGAAATTCTTCTTTGAGGGGTAAGAAAAAGCCAGGGGTCACAAGCCCTTAGGGTAAGAGCATATCTTGCATCTCACAATTCCTGCCTACTACCACATGGCTGTAGCACTCTCCTGCTTAGGCACTGTAAAATGAACTGAAACAATTAAGTGAGGTGGTACTTGTCTTATTCTTTGAAAGGATTAACAGTGAAGTTGAAGAAACAGATTGCTATCAAGAGGAAAACTATACGGAATATGACTTTGCTCAACTGACAGTGTAAGTATGCAAAAGCACCTTAAAAATACTGGAAGATGAATGATGAATTGTTACCATAGAACAGTGATACCGAAATAAACCAATTTTAAGAAGCTTTCAAGTATTGCTGGCACACCAAACATTTCCTCTTCCTAACAAGAAAAGCCAGGTTGCTTAAGAGCCTTATTGCAGATTAGGTACTTCAGTGTGGCCATTACCTTAAATCACAAATTAAGGATCAGTGCTTTATTTTTAATACATTTTGAAAGCCCCAGATCTTAAGTTGGAACTCAAGGTCTTGTGGGTTGATGTTAAAACAAACAAACAAAAAACCAAAACATAAAATTTCCCATTTTCTGTGAGCTAGGATTGTTCTGTATCTGCTCTGTAAGTGACGACGTTTAGGGAGCAGTATGGAGGTGCACACAGCAGTAAGTATTACAGACATGGGAGTCAGATTCAGAGTTGGTGTGAAAACACATAATAAAAAACAAGTGTCCTGTACAATTAATATTTATATAGCTAAATACGTCTCACTTGATTATGATAATTTCAAAAAGGTTGGAAAGATACAAACAAGCAAGTTTATGGTTGCAGAGGACCAGGACTCTTTGCAACCCCATTCCTGTCATGTTAGTTGTGTCAATGAAATCCATTAAAACCTGGATGAAACCGTGCATCTTGAAAACAAGGAAACAAACAGGCAAACAAAAAACCAGAAAAGCACCACAGTTGCACTCCTAGCAATAACTGGAGATACAGTGACAGAAATGTTGTACAGTGCAAAAGTAAAGCATAGCTGCAGAGAGCTGTTTGGTGGTTATAGAATAGAAGAAAATTTGGAAATTCCAGAACTACAGTTATTTTTGATGGAGTCAATGACTAAAGTAGCCACAATAGATAAAGCACATAATGTAACATCCAAATACACATGTTAAAACTTTAGTTAGTAAGACTCTAGTCTAAATGCAGGAATAACACATCTCTAAATTACTTCTTAAACCACGGTTTCATTATTGCACTAGGATTTCCACTATGTTCCTAAACACTCTCCTGTACTTCCAGTCTGACCTATCTACCTGATAAATAGTCCAGTACCATAAACCCCAAAAGAAGAAACAAATGAAGGCATGAATTCTAGTCAAAGATTTCTGATTTCTCTTTCAGCTGAACATCGGATACTTCTTAAAAGGAAAACGCTGGGGAAGACAACCCTTTTTAAAGAAACTCACCTCTGCAAACTGAAACAATGACGACTTCTGACAGGTTTCTGTAGAATTAGTAGCATCAGATTGGCAAGTACTTGAGGAAACCTGAAACAAGAAGAGTGCAGAGTAAGACCTCAAAGGTGTTTTTTTTAAGCTATGAACAGGGAGCAAAACAAAATACCAGGCAGCAAAAACAAAATGTTTAATAGAAGAGTGGTTCACAACCTCTAATGCTTCACAGCCCTAGACAGGTTAAATCAAATTTATAGGTTAAAACATAGTTCAGCACCCATCTTAATGAATTTGAAAATCACCTAAAAAGAAAGACCACAAAAATACCAGGGATTTTTTTTTCTTTTGTAATTCCAAACTTTGCAAAAGTTTTATGCACCATAATACTAAACTGATGATACTGGGCTACACACATAACTACCTTGTTCTGATGATGCTATATTTGTAATTTGTACTACCATTCTGAATAGGAAGATTACTTAGAAGCTAATAAAAAATAAATTTGGAAGACACTGAAGGTTGCTAAGTGACAGAAATACTTATTAGAAAAATAATCCCCAATCACCTGACAGCATGAAAATAAGTACTTAAGAGTACCACAAGCCTAAAATTGCTCAAATAATATACCTAAACATCCATTTAGGGGTGCTTATGAGAAACAGTGCAAGAAAGAGTCATAACTTCTGGAATCAAAAGACAAAGAAATGCCTGTTCTAAACCAACACTTATTCAAATTAACACAGAGTTTAGCCATACTATTCTTATTAGACAGAAATATCATTAATGAAACATCATTCTGTAAAGGAATTGTATCAAATACAATACATTCATTAAACGTCACATTTGAGTGTAGAAGATTTACAAGCATAGCTCCCAGAAGCACAAGGTACTGTTAGTATAAAATGAGGTATGTAACATGGCTTACAAGAAGCAGAAGAAAGGAAGGAGGCTTTGTGGGTTTTTAGGGAAGCAACAGGATAGAAATTTTTTTCCCGTTTCAGATTTTACCATGAAATTTCTGTTTATTTAAAACATTTCGTTGCAAATGTGCTTCTTC
Source organism: Gallinago undulata (assembly GCA_026546715.1). Classification (NCBI taxonomy): domain Eukaryota; kingdom Metazoa; phylum Chordata; class Aves; order Charadriiformes; family Scolopacidae; genus Gallinago; species Gallinago undulata. Next base: position 91,607,793 of record JAOTQQ010000001.1, on the reverse strand, counting down.
TCTTATTTATTATGAAAACAAGTAAGTCAACAGCATTTATTAGTGAATGCACATGTGAGATTGAGCTAGCAGCTGCATCTGCTGCCGGTGAGCACAAAGCACCACAGCACAAGCAGGCCTGCTGCCCATGCGGTTTGTACCGCTGCTCCTGGTCCTCTTTGTCCCAGATGCTTTAGCGCTGCAGCAGCACCACCAGCATCCCGACCCAGGAATCTGCTACCCACCCTCCCCTGAAAACACTACATCCAAGCACAGCAACCCACAGCCAAGGGGAACTACACCACACTATTTGCTTACGTACACAGTCAAACTTGTTTCTTGCTGCCATAAAACCAAGCAGTAACAGTGCCTCCTATGATCTATGCTTCCTTTGTATTTATTAAACACCAAGCAGGATGTTTCATCAGTGCACTATGGGAACATACCAACCCTAAGGCCTACAAAGAATGTTATTCTTAATGCCTGTCTTTTGTTTTTTCAATGGTTTGTGTTACTGTTCTCACTGATGTAATGTTTATTACTGCTTTTCTCATGTATGATCTGTTTAAGATATCTGTGCCGCAGCCCAGGGATGTATAGCCACCTAGCTCCCGCTGAGTGACCTGTCTCTGAGGGTCTGAGTCTCTGCACTGGTGTGCAATATATAAGGATGCTCCTTGCATGTCTCATTTGGTTATTTCAGGCTACTTCACCTGTGGGATTCTCCCAGGAATAACCAAATTTGGGATTTGCTTCCCCATATAACTTAAATCTTCTGCAGTTTGACTTTTGTTTGTCTATTGAAGCAGTCTGTTTGCAAGCAGAACCTGTACAACCTCCCGTAGCAAAGGGGACTGTTTTGTTTGGGAGAAGTGATGTGAATCAGGAAGCCATGAGAAACCTCTCTGCTCTCCAAGGCTGGTGCTGCAGGACCACGCATGCTGCACCCTGCCCATTTGCTGTAACGGAGACTGTGGCTTCACAGCTTCCTTTGCCTATCTAGGGACACGTCCACACGAACGTGTCAACAGCTGGCACGGCACAAAGCAGCTCCAAGCTGGGAGCTATTGACCCGCACCACCCCAGGAGCACCATGCTGGAGGGGAAAAGCCCTCCTGAGAGGGGCTATAAGCGACTACACAAGGGCTGTAAGGCACTCACTTGCTCCCTGGGCAGGCAAAGAGAAGGAGGACGAGCCATCTTGCTGCGTCCAAGGCCACATGCTGGGGGTCAGGCACAGCGCGTTTGCTGTGCAGCACAGGAACCATCAGCTGTAGAAGGCTTATGGTGCGAAGCCCAGATTCCTACAGCTATGTGTGTAAAGAGATAGATTGCTGGTTCCCAGTAATCCAAGAGATGACTTTCTGGTTAGAACAACTACACTCTTCCTATCAATTTCCATTACCTTTAAAAAGTTAATGTTGCTGCCTTTGCTTGACAGGAGCACTAATTTGAGCTGGTTTCTCCTACTCTAGTACTCCCCTTACACTCCTGACTTGTGGGAAAATTACCACCTCCAGGACTTCTACCCTCTGCCAGGCTGAATCTGATCAAAATACTAAAATAATTACGGGAGGAAATGGATGCGCAGATAGCGCCATTGCATACGTCTCATTTCTGGCTATAATAAAACATCCACAATATCTCCTCATTTCTTCCTTCTTCCTCTCAGCTTATCCTTAGCTGCAGCGAGAGATTTTTCACTTCTGATTTACACCCTGGGCAATACCACCCTGTGCAGACCTGGTATCGCGTGCGAGGTAATCCTTTGTCCTCGAAGAGAAGGAAAATGGAAGAATAACGCCTTCGTAGCCTCCCTTTTCCTGCAGGTGACTGTAACGGGCTCTAAAACAGATCACGCTGACCGAAGGTGAGGGGCAGCCCCTGGCTCACCTTCTGCACCGACTGAGGTGAGGCTTTAATGCCTTCCTGATGTGCTGGGCAGCCTCAAGGGGGGAAACCGGTAAAAGAGCCAGGTTTTGGACTGCACTACAAATTCCGGGATTTCTGGGCAGATAACCTACAGACAGGCCACTAGGTGCTGCTGTAAGGCAAGGAAAGGGCCTGACGGGCAAGGAAGGGAGCTGTGCAGGGGAGGGAGGCAAGCAGGCACGCAAGGAGCGCTCCTCACCCAGCTTCAGCCTTTCTACTAATAAACCTGCTGCAAGGACCGGGCTTTCCTTAGCACAACGACACTAGCTGGAGCAGACCTGCTTAGCACAACCACACTAGCTGGAGCAGGCGTTTCTGCTCGGGTGTTGGACAATGTATGCTCATATACACACCATAGACTTGTGTAACTGATGAAAGGACGCAAAAGCCAGGTGGAAACTCATTCCATACATCCAGGTCCTATTTTTACTGCTGGTAAGGTCTGTACTTCTCTTGCCTGTCTGCTTAGTAACTCCAGCTCCTTCTTGGAAATCAGTCATGTACTGACACTGAATTCTGTTATCAGAGGAAAAATTCACTAGTCTACTGAAAAAAAGCTGGAGGAATATAACCAGCGACATACAGGGATGGTGACTGAATCCTCAAAACAACTTTCTAAGTATCACTCTTCCCATCCTCCTGATGGCACCTATTCACTTTGTTACCTGACATCTGGGCTTCTGACAATGTAAAGGTTAAATACCTGACTTGAAAAGTCCCTATACGCCCATTTAACACACACTTTACAGAAAAGTAATGTGCTCTAGGCAATCCTGCTTTAGCAGGTGAGTTGGACTAGATGATCTCTAGAGGCCCCTTCCAACTCCAACAATTCTGTGATCACGTTTATGTGGGATTAGCAGACCTCTAAATATAATTTCCCTCATCTTCTCCCAAGTTCTGAGCAAACTATGCCAATGCTGCCTTCCTTTGTATTAACACTTTTTCAGATTACAGTAGTATGCAAGACCTATGCTTACATGCCACCCAAGTCTGCATAATAATACATACGCACAAGCAATCAAACTGCATGTTAACAGGTAATCATGTCTGTTTAAGACATATAGTTTAAGAAACATATATAAACGTGTATATCTTACACGTACACACATACACTTTAATGATAATGAAGACCACATTCAGAAGATTCTTTTAAAAATGACACTGCATCTGCCCTTTTAAATAAAAATAAATAGAAATGCCAGGGTTTTAGATAATGTCCCGGTTTGAAGTAAAACTGAACCAATTTTGGTAAATTCAGCTGAAACCACAACAGATATACAACATATATTTATAGACTTACACGCGTATGAAAACAATGCCTATATTTTCCATAGTTAAGCAACTTCTGAACCTCTTCACTGACAATACCTAAGCAGTTACCTTAGTACATCAAATTCTCTCCCACGTCTCTACCAGCTCTGACACAACACAACTAAGCCCCCTCCACTGAAGACGAAAGTAGCTTACCAAGTCTACAATGATTTCTGGAGCTTCTTTATGAGCCTGTCAAATCACCTCCTAGCCTGTTCTGCTAACCTCCCAAACGCTGGTTTGAATGTGAAACTGTTTTCAAACATAAGCATGGAAATCCAACCATCAGTTTTCTCTCAGGCATGCAAAGATGAACATCTGATGTCTCCTCTGTCCACATGCCTGAGACTGGGAAACCAGACGTGTTGTTCAGTTATCCAAGTCTAAATAAGTTTAGGATCTTTACTGCATTTGGGGAAACACAAGCCTAAGAAATATTTGCTCCATATCTAATCACCACTCAAACACGGAATCAAAAGGAAACAAAATGGAAGACACACCAAGGCTGCCATGCAAAGAAACTGAGGAAGCTTCCCGATGAACAGAAAAACAGCTGGAAACTTAATTCCTGCTTATGCGCAGTTAGGAGGACTGAAATTCATCCATTTGGGCCCCTATGAGAACACCAAGCACCCAGATTGTTCCGGAGGATGTATTTTACATAGGGGACCCTCTGAAAGAATCAGAGATGTGTAGTTTTGTTCCCTGGGAAAGTGTTCTGACACTTACATGCTTCTCAGACAGCCCATGACAATTAAAATACAGTAACTCGTTAGTAAGTATGGGCTAATTTCTGGCACAACTCACTAGGTCATAGCAAAAACCCTTTTTAATGGAACTGAGTATCTGTGACTACATTACACCTTTCCCTCTCATTTAAACATAACACCATAGTAAAAACAATTTTTAAACTCCAAGCCGAGAGATTAAAAGTTTGAAAACTACAGGATATTCTTGTTTTCGCACAAAATAACCACTTTCTTTTCACTTCTCTGTCTACCTTACCCTATTGTTTCTTATTTTTCATGCTGCAGCACAGAAAGCCAGTACCCACATCTGCGCAAAGACTTTCACGGCTCAAACTGGTGTGCAAAGCACTGAGGAATCCTGGCTCAGTCTTGGCAGTATAGGAGCAACCCATCTCAAATGCGCTACACATTTTCCATTTGGGGGAATCACATATAGATAGCTAATTATTGCTATTCCTCCAATAACAACAAGAAAAAAGAAACCCTCCTCACTTTTCTTATTAGTTGTGTGAGGCATTGCACAAGCCTATGAAATCCTTGCCCAAAAATCCTTGCAAACCACCCATTGTTAACACAGTCACTGTATTTCAACTCTTCTACCTGTGATAATATCCTCTCAGGGGGAAGACTTGCCTGGTCTGATCAAATATTCAGTCAGTAGAGTTAATATTGAACCAATATAAAAACTGGGCCCAACCTCTATGTTCACTGTTGTGATACAAGGCTCTTATCACAGGACTCACACTTCAGTCCCACCTGAGGTTTCCCAAGATGTAGCTTAAATTTGATTTCCCACTGGTCAAATTCAGAGCTCTCATTAAACTGAGGGCACACGGTAAGGGAGAGAAGAGAGTTCCTTACCTCTTGTGCAGTCAGGGCATGTTCCCCTGCTAGAAGCAGCATACTCAGGCCTCCCATTTGTGTAGGATCTGTTAAAAGAGTAAATTCAAGTCTTAAGTTTATTCATTTGCTTGTTTAAAGAACCTACCATTTGCAGTGTTAAACCCCCAGAAGACTATTTGTCACAGACACTCTAAGCAAGCTGCCATAAAAGGCAGTTCAAGAGAATCACAAATAACCATTTTTGTACCCTCTGGGAGTGGCTTTCAAAGCTGTTTGAAGGATTTAATTGGATTTGTGTGCTTAACACCCCATTGTGTGGATTTACAATTTTACTGCCAAAGGTTTTATGTACTACAGAGATGGGTATCTTTAAAATAGCAACTGTAACGATCTCATACATAAATATACACAAAGATACTCTAATATCACATGAGTTTATAACTCAATGGACGCTCCTAGTGAGGGAGTGGTTCCCTTCCTTAGGCATTGAACAAGTAAAAAGATGGAACAAAATGACATAATCAAGCTCTGAAGGAAAATCTCTATTTTCATTTAGCTTTAATTTAGGGCTGCATTTACTGGTGAAAAGTGCCAGCCTGACAGCTCTGAAGCATGAAGCGCTTAACGCTCTGTGCCAGAACAGCACAGGCAATGGCCAGGCAAGCTGCCTGCCTACTTATTGCCCTGCCAATACAATATATAATTGAGGAAAGTAAGATGGAGATATAAATGTTCTTTCTCCATGTATTTGATGCTGACAGCGTCTCACCTCCAGCTTTCCCACACCTCAGGAACTCAGAAAAATCACAAGAAGAAGTGAAAGCAATGAACTGCATTACTCATGGAACGGCTTTTCCACTCAGAACAGTGGTTGCTCTTCACCATTATGAAGTCTAATTGTCTGACTTTGGAGGAGTGCCTTGGAAGCAATGCAGGGGCCTGATTTAACAGAATGTCATGAAAAGAGAGGGAGACAGTCTGTGGCTCAAATCTCTCAAACGACAACTACAACATGAGAGAAAGGGAAGCATTATCCTTGCTGTATTGCTGAGACGCCAACTTCAGTAATGATGAGACACCGAAGACCCTTCCCCAGGTTTCACTAAGCATGCACTCTCATTTTCCAATTTCCTTTCACTAAACTATACAAAACCTCTTTCTACAACAATAATTACACATGCCCGGTACAATTACCCGTTTTGTTATGCAAAATTTGGACACAGAATAGCTGCATCCAAAATGCCCACTGGGAAATCCCCTGGCCCGTTCCCACTCATGAGCAGGGCTGAGGAATTTATTGAGCTTTTCAGCTGACACGGGCCAAACCTTTACCTGACACATTGCAGTAAAACACCGTCTTAGGCCCACATCACACTGATGGCTCCCCGCCGCTCTCTTGTGCTTCACCTTGAGTTACCTGTGGATCTTCTTCCCCCTCCTCAGTTTTGGCCAACTGGAAAACACCCAGCTTATGGGTCTAAAAGTCTTCTAAGTATCTTCTTGATGGTCTCAGCTTTATGCCCTTCAAATAAGTAGCTTAAACATAACAGGACAAGGGCAGGACTGCCTTTTCCCCAAGTAAGCAAATACTTAAGAGTGTTTATTTAAATATAAAAATTAAGAGGAAGAAAAAACATGAGAGCTAAGTGGAAAGCAAAAGTTTAATTTGGTGCTTGAAGACCTTGAATGCTTATGCTGCAGCTGTAGCAGAGGGCTGGTGCTTAGATGTCTGATCATGATAAAACCAAAAATCCTTCCACTGAGGTTTCAAATTACAAAATAACTTCATCCAAGGCAAGACTAAATGTACATATGCAAACATTGTCATATGCTTATAGTGCCTTCTCAGCACAGTGTTTCTCTTATGGCACTAAGAACTTATTGGTACAAAGAATTAAGAATTTTAAGTGCTGTTTTAAAGCAATTTACAGTTAAATCAACCGTAGTGGGAAAACAGCACAGACATTTGACTTGCAGAATGGGAGGCGATTTGTGACTTTCACAACAGCTTTAAATATTGAAGAAACTTAAACCATCTCACTATTTGAGAACAACTTTGTTAATATTGGTCTGGATAGATACACAGCAGGCTGGCTTGTTCATTGTCACATTTTTTTCAGTCAGAGAAAAGAACTAACTGAGGAAGAACTAAGCAGAAGAAAGGCCAGCAGGTACCAGTTTTGACTTTTACTTGAGTGCAAAATTAAGCTTCTTTCTAAAAAACGAAAATTGCATCGCTATCAAGATATTGCCTAATCAAGGAAGTGTCTTTTTTCCACCTTTTTCTTCATTAAAAAGCTTTTTGGCTCAGACAGTTTTATTCTGGTGCAGAAATGTGAAAGTACTGGGAATCTTGCACATTGGTATAGCAGAGCTGTTGCCTGCTTAGCTCTGTAGCTGTGAGGGTAGATGCTGCAATGGTCACATTCACCTGTGAACAGCAGTTGTCTCTGCCCTGAGCCCTACAACAGGTAACAGGTGAGCCATGTCATGAGAACAACATGCTCAATTAAAATTTGCAGGTTGGACGAGCAAGAACACCACTAGTGGGTCTGGAGGTCAGAAGCCCAATGCTGGTGCCACACCTCAGACTCTTGACACAATGACAGGTCAACACCACAGGCTTAGAAGTGGGGTGGTTATTGTTGGAATGCCAAAAATAAAGGAGAGATACGGATTGTGTGGGATTTAAAAGAAGAAAGGGAGATCTTACTCTCTATATAGTACATTTTCCAAAATGAAATATAGTATGTAAAAAGCAATCAAGACAGGATTGACAACTACCAACAAGTAAAACAGACTACCTGGGATGATTCTGGAATCATATAACCTTTGTCCTAAAGAAGCTATCTGCTTTGAAGATGCAAGACAGACGGTGGCATTTTAAAGGTAAAAGTCTTTCTGAGGTGGTTCACCTACATTTTAGTTAATTGGCTGGTATAAAGCCTGGGTTTTAAAAGAGGTTGTGCTGGATAGAACAGAATTGAACTGAACTATCACATGAAGTTATGGAGAGAAGAACACAATAAAACACACTTAGCATGAACTAGTATATAGTTGAGAAAACAGTAATCCATTTGGTGTGGCAGACTTGTCACAATTTGGATGCTGCTAACACCTCTGTCAAAAGCTGTTGTTATTTTAAGAATAGTCAAGAAATAGTCAGGCTTCGTTGGTATGAGGACTGGAGTGAGACCCCTATGAATTATTATGTTCACTGACTCAGTCAGCAGTAAAATAAATAGTATTTTAAAAAAAAAATTAAATCACGCATAGAACAAAAGAGCCTTCCTTCAGAAACGAATGGCTCTGTAGATAAAACAATGGATTAGATTAGTTTCTAATTAAGTCTGAAGTTCTCTGTCCTCTGACAGGTGTAGATTCAAGATCGCTCTGTGCTCAGAAACTCTACATTTGAATACTCCAGCAGGAGCAGTGGGGGATGGCAGAGAGGTAGACCAAGACCTAGTGTTCTTTGTGTTAAGTCAATAGATCTGCAAGGAGCATAGATGTTACTCCTCTTGATAGCAAAAGAAGAAAGGGGTGAAGGAGCTTGCAATTTGTAGAACTGGTCTCCTGGATATCCTATGTAGTACAAAAAACTTTCTTTTCATCACATTTCACAGTTCCTTCATAGCTAGAGGAATTTCATTACAGGAATTTTCATACCACTATTCTGGCAAAAAGGTATACATGTCTTTTTATCCTGTTACACTTGTTCCATAAAACCATTTTCCACTCTCCAGCTCATGATGTCTCTAAGCAGAAACGTCCTATCTGCCATGCGCTTTTCAAGCTAGGTAGGACAGGATGAAGTTTCAAATACATCAGTATTTATAAAATTAGAAATTTTAAACTGAAAAGAAAAAAGCAGAGAAAGAAAAAAAAAAAGAAAAAGACTGTGGTGGAGGAAAAATTATTTTCCACCTTGACTGTTAGGTTTTTAAGATGCCAGTATTTAACTTTAATGTCTCTGTATTTTAAGGTCATGATTGCAACAGTTCTGCTATTTGTGGGTAAGTGAGCAGAGATTATCTGCCTTTCACCAGTTCAGGCACTCCACCTACACTTATTCACAGATTGATTATTTAAAAAAAAACAAAAACAAATGTTTAAAAGGTTAGAATCTTCTCCTACAAGGTATAATGGTCAAACGAGCATATTTTAAGTGGAATTAAATTACCGTTCTCTTGATTTAAATAGAAAAAGTTAGCTCCAGCAGTACCTTGATCCACAAGAATGTTGACACCTCCAACTTCATAGACACACATAAATTATTTTTGTAAATAGCAAATTACTAATCATAGTACAGCTCTCTAAGAAAAAGAATGCACATAATCAGCATTTTCTTTTTTTACTAGAAAACGGAGAATTTTAACAGCAGATAAACCAGACTTAAAAATCAATCAAATCCAATTGGGATATGGGTTATGAAGTCACGTATCTGGACCCGAGTCTTGAAAGTAAAACTAAGGAAATTTTTGAGAGAGTTGTTACACAGAGGTTTAACTAATTTAACTAAATAAAGTTCTTTGCACTACAGTACCATGTGCAGTAAAGGAAACTGGTATCGCAGTTCAATTTCAACACCACTTCCTCAAAAAAACCAGAGGATGCTGTATCTGAGCAACATAGAAGGAAATCTCACCTGCCATCCCGAAGTTAAGCTGTGGCATTTCTTCAGTTTTTGTCAGTTTCCTCGGGCTTGGTATATCTTTTGCAGTGTCTGATGCTAAGGCCCATAGTTTTTTCCTGTTTGTAACAGTGGATGCTTGTGTTTTAACAGGTTTGTTTGTTGTGGGGCACCACTTGTACCCCGGATTTGCCTTCATAAATGCATCCTTGTACTAGAAAAGAAAAAGAAAAAGACCAGTCATGACATTATACTATCCACAGGCCAATAGTGTGCACTGTAAGAGGATTTAATATAGTAAATAATCCTTAAATATCTTGATTTTTTAACAGTTTAATCACATGCTTAGAGTCTGACCACCAACACAATTTAGTAAGAAAAAATATTAAGAAAAGTAGAGCTGTATTTAAAGAAGTGGGGTTTCTCTTTCTTCTCCTTGAGGTTTATCACCCAGCACAGGCTGAAGTTCTGATCCTGCAAACTGCTCCCCACTGGTTGTATACTCAGGCTCTGGGAAAGACAGACAGCTATTTGAATTCTTGTGCAGGTACAATCTGTTTTAACTTTATAGCTTGAATGAGATGAAAACATACATTTAGCAATAAATGCAGCATGATGCTCCTTACCTTGCACTCCTTTTTCTCTAATAGTTCCCTATTTTAGAATATTTGAGTATATGCTCTCCCAAACCAGGCACTGAAAATAAACCACTACCAGCATCATCTTATTTTCAGTAACTTCTGATACAGCATCCCAGCATGCCTTCCAAAATGTACTGTGCTGTATGGCTGCATAAAATAAACTGGGAGCATTTAAAACTTTCTTTGGCCTTGAGCACACAGCACACATCTCAGTTGTTTGCCATATTCTTAGTATGAGGCAGAAAAGCAAACCATACCAGACTACACATGGGGGGTAGGAGAAAAAGCCTGGGTTCTACAGGGTTTGGGGGGCAGGGGGAAGGAGAGGGACCTACATTATTCACAAAATGCAACAGTGACATTTTCCAAATATCTTGCTGACTGGACCAAACCAAGATTTTGGACGTTAACGTTAAGAGCAATAAAAAGAACACATTTCAGTATTTTAGACATGTTGCTATGTAAAGTGGAGGCTGAGCAAATCAGAGGAACATGCCATGCATTCCAGCTGCAAATGTTTGCCTAACAACTGATAGGGGTGTACAGCACTGGCTGCTGTGGGAGCTGACCCAGTAAGTACCACTGCTCGCCGCAGGGAGAAGGAATGCCTCCTCATGCACTTGGTAGCTCTCAGTAGCAACAAACAACCGAAAGAGCGGTTTTATCCTGAATTATATGGCAGGGCAGCTGCAGGAAGTTTTTTCTGTGATTGCATGTGTTCCCACCCCCCCAGCTGTCATCAGTCCCAAATATGGTGCAGAGAAGCACCTATGTTTCATGTACATGCCTGCACAGAAACACACACACGGGGGGGGGAACAGAATAGAATAATCCCCTGGGTATCAAATACAGAAATAACACTGAAAAAATCTTGTCCTCTCACACAGTCACTGCAGTGTTTTCCCAGATCAATAAACGGCATGCCTTGTGGCAGGATCACCATCGCATGTGTATTGCTTACTTTTATTCCATTGTAACCTGTCAGCTGGCACTTGCTACCTCCAGACTGTAGCAAGGATAAAAACGTTTCAGTTTACAAGAAGCACAGCACTGTGCAAACCCTCTGTGTGAAATCCTGTATTTATAGAAATGGCTATAAATAATAAAAATCTGCAGGGACCGCTGACCCACATACACACTGTATTTTCTGAACAGGGTCTACGTTTTAAATCTGCGAACTACGGACTGCAACACCTCTCACCTTTCCCTTAGCTTGGTTAGGGAGCTCAGTACACCACAAAAATAGCCTGGTGGATGAAAGGGAAGGGGAGGGGGGAAAGGAAATACAGAGAGAAGTAGCTTTGCCTTCCATTGTTAAAGCCACAGCCCACTCACAAATCATATTTCCAGCTTGCAGAGTGAAAAGCACAGAATTGGTCACAATGAAGTACATAAACTCTTCGTATCAGTAATTGAATTATCCTATGGAGTAATTTGACAAGCCGACAGGCTGTTTATCAAATGAGAACCAGAATGCATGCCATTTGTGAGATGAGGCAGCAATAAGCTCTTAATCAGTTTCCAACAAGAGCAATTCAAGTGAGCTGCTGTATTAATGGATTTTTTCCTTCTCAAAGCCAAGAAGCGAACATTAACTGCACTCTCTGAAGGGGAGAGAGCAAACTGAGGGAGGACAACTCATTGGCCCCTTTCACAGCTTCAACACTCAAGATAAACGAGAAAAAAAATGTAAGAAGTTAAACAATGCTCAAGAAGTAGTTTTATAAAATGCATACAGCGGCCTGATCCAAATCTCAGAAAGACTTTCAGTATTGATTTTTGTGACTATTAAACCAAGATCTAAGATGAAATGATAGATTCTGCTTGCTCAGTCATGAGAAGAAAACTTAAGTAACTTAAACACAGGAACGAGAAATGCCAAAGACAATAATGGAGCTTACTGTTTTCCTCTACTTGACCAACTATGCAGTAAACCAACTGAACATCTTAACTTAAAGACATCACCTTGGTTCCCATGTAAGTGGTAGGGACAGACCAGTAGGATCACGTCCAGAAGTTCCAGGTAAGATAAAAAAGCACAGGGTGCGTTTGTGGGGTTGGTTTGATGTATCATTTCTGTTTTGTGAAAGCCTGGGGAAAGATGTGTTATGCAGTGGGACCAGTGTCACTTTAGAGCTAAGGTTAAAAAAGGTGCTGTGCTCCAGTGCAACTCCCTGAGTTGCTTTCATCACCAAATAAAAAAAAGATTTACTTTCTCCAGCATGGTGGAAACAGGAGCTCACCAGTGGATTCTAGCTACACCTCTGGGTAGCAGTTAGCACATGCTTAACTTTAAATCAATGCTTAAATCCCACCAACTGATTATTAAATGTCACATGAATCCCTGAGATGTAACAAAAATCCTGCCCCCCAAAAAAACCCAGAAAATACTATGCTCCATTTTTTATTCCTGAAGTACACAAGGCTCCTGCTACATGCTATGGTCTGTGCCTCGCCAGACTCCAGCCAAGAAGCCAGAACATTTGCTCCCTCCTACTCCAAAGCAGCTGCCAAAACAGTGGCATAGCAAGGCTATCTCTACCTGTGAGACCACTGACCGAGCTCTCATGGGGGTGTGTTCAGCTCTGCCCACTGAATGGCAGCAGCCTGGATTCATCAGGCTGCTCCCTACAGGAAAAAATCCCAATTGCCTGGATCCTGCCGATGCAAGGATATATTTAAAAATGAAGTGTTTTCTAGCAAGGGAAGCAAGGCTTCAACAATAATAATCTCACTGGAAATTTTCCAAGACAGCTGAATATTCCCGGTAAGCCCTGTAAAAGTTAACAGGAGAACACTACTCCTATTACTGTAGTAACTGAAATGCTGAAGAATATTTATGAGTGGCCAGAATTCATTTTTCCCTCAGTGATGGGAAATGCTAACAAATGGCCAGGAACACTTGTGGTTCCACTTGGGAGTATTTATCAGCTTAAATCCTCTATAATGAAACTTTCAAAGTTAAGATATCTACAAAGTCTGTAGGATACAAATAAAAAGCCTACTCCTAAAGAAAACACCAGCAGAAGCTGACACTGCAGGCACAGTATGAGGTCTTCAAGGCAGGTGTTGCTAGAAGAGACCATAAGCCACATGACTGAAAACAGAGGGAGCATGGGATGAGTTTTTCCTATGAAATTAAGGCACTCCAAGGTACATACAGATATACAATGAGATTTTCAAAAGTGCCTAAATGAATCATACATCCGCTTATCCTCTAAGTGGGAATCACAGATAGATGTCCAACCCAATAGAAAACTTCTAATTCCACTTGGCAAAATGTTCAGGCACCTCACTGTCTTCCAAAATCCTGGATCTTCCATATAGCTAGATATGCATTAAGTAAATATGCCACACTGCTGAGATACTATCAATCACTGCTACTAAGTAGGTGAGAAATCGAAAACAGCTTGCCTGATGCTTGATCTGAGTTAACTGGCTTTGTAAACTCTGGCTTCAAGTAGTAAAAACATTCACAAAACTGTAAAACAACCAGAGTTGTAGCCACTGCTGTAGGGACCACTTCTGTCAGGCCCATTTGTATCCCTGGAAGAATGATTCAGATGCTCAGGGTACACAAGACATAATGTGGGGATAGGAGATATGACACAGGGTCCTTTGGGAGATGTGCGCCCTGCCAGGGCAGTAGCTAGAGGCTATGCGGTGAAAACTGGAAGTCAAATGGCAATGAAAAGCTACATTTAAGTAACGGAAGCTCATCCACTGTATTTTAAACCTCTTACTAATACAATGGTAATTGTATGTCCTTCCAATGGCATTTACCTTCTTGACTTTCAAATGAGCTCTCCTTAGAAAAAAGTACTAATAAATGGTTCGCACCAGACTTGACATTAACATCTTTTTGACAGTCTTAGCAGTAAACCTAACTATATAAGTGAGTGTTAAACAACTGATCCACACACACACACAGAATAGGTCTGGTGGAGAAGACTCAAATACATTCAATGACACATTATAGCTGCTAATTATTGTTGTAACATGCAACTGTTTAAAGAATAAAAATTATACGCTCACTCTCTTTAGACATTCTTGGAACTATTCGTAATGATCTAAACTACTTAGATTTATTGTTTCTCTCTGACACTGAAGATGCAATTTGTTCTTCATGCCCAGAAAAGCAAATAAATCACTACAAGAACAATGATTTCTGTAACAATATGATTAATAGTTTCAGGTCTGTGACTTCATACAGGAGTCAGCAATTATTTTCCCTCTTAATGAATGAGTTTCCGTCAGCAATGCAAAAGGCTAAGAAAAACAGTCACATCAGGTTTGTTTCTATGAAAAATTATTTCTTAATTTTCATCTTTCTTTTCTATGTATCTGCACTGGATGTCCTAACTGCCCTCTTCCCACACATCTCAAGAAGCATTGCTAATTTGTAAGTGGGAATGCCGAGCCAATCAGAAATGGCCGGACAAAGCTAAGACTCAAGTATTTTGACACTGTCACATATGGGAGACTACAGGGATACTACAGACCCTGCTTCAAAAAGGACTTGCCAGGTTGGACACTTTGTTTTTCCTAACAGCCAGACCTTATGTGACTTTATTTATTTATTTATTTATTATGACACATTAATAGCAGCAGACAACTTCAGCTGACAGGGGAGGTACAGATGATAGTTTCCCCAACTGTTTCTCAGCTATCTGTACTTGCAGTACACTAGCATTACTTGATGAATGAGAAAGATGTTCTTCTTTCTTGCTGGCCCTCCATTATTTTTTCTAAGATTTAATTCAGTGGTTACCCACAATCTAGGTCACACAGGTAATTACAGTGATCTGGTTTGGGGCGATGTTACTAGCCTATGTAACTGGCTTTGTCTTTCACTCTCCATTAGCAATATCCACAGCCTTCTTGGGGCCGGTTTACCATGAAAACTATCTCCTAAGAAACATCTTTTAAATTTTAAAGTAATGTAAAATTTTGTGAATCATGGCGATAAATCTCTTTTCCTTGCTCTCAGTTGAAGGACTCTGACTGTATCTTGCTCTCTGATTCAGGTATTAGACTCTGTTTCATCAAAGCCTGCTATATCAGAAACCTGTAGTAATACATAGGGAGAGTATTTCATGAAACACTAGTAAATTTAAAATTCTTTAGCATCAAAGGTAAAAAGGGACTACATTTGTTGACTATGCTTTTGGTTTGGTCCACCTATACTATAAGAGTAACCTGTATGACCGATGGCAAATGCCCAGCTCAAGGAAGTATCACTACAGTCAGCTGATACTGAACCATAAAATTTACTGTGTTCAATGGCCACCTTCTATCGCGTGTTAATGTCTGTACTGCAGGAATTATCAGGTGATATCTATCATGAAGTGCATATATTTGTTCCAATGACTACTACAGCCAGATTAGTTTCTGTACACAGATCAAATTCTTTTCATTCTGGTCCAAAAGACCAAGTGAATCAATGCAAGAACAGCAGCAGCTCTGGGCACCACAATCCCACTAGGGAAGCTGAGAAGCTCAGGGAAGAGAAAGACCCCACAGAAAACACAATACACTGAGAAACACAAGACAGACAAACATGTAATGAAATCCCTCTACATCCCATACATATTATTCAGACAGTACGTACTTCCTTGGCCATGTCAGTGTATTTCTGCTTTTCTTTTGGATCTAGAACAGCCCACCAATCTGCCAAGATCTTGGTTGCGCCACGGTTATCAAGGCGAGGGTGTTCTTTTCGCACAAGAGAGCGATGGCGTTTGCAGAACAAGAGAAATGCATTCATTGGTCGACGAGCTCGTTGCTCTGAGGACTCATCATCTTCAGTTTCATCAGCATCTTGCTCTAAAGCATCGGTACCAAGGAGCGGCACCTGGCAGAACCGAAAAGGAAGGGCTGTAAGCTCATGGAGACTGAGAGTCTGTGTATGCTGTGTGTGAACAAGGGAGACGCACACAGCTATGCACAGCTGTCTCCAAATGCTATCCGCTCCATCCAGAAGACCCGGAGTTCTACATCAAACCTCCTCACCTGAAGGTCTAAGGTTCATTCATGCTCTCTGCAAGACAAACTCTGACTTGAAAGTGGAACAGATTCCTCAATTGAGGAGCATTCTATCTCTCTAGGAGGGAGGAGATCCATCCGATCTGCTTCCTACAAACTAGAAATCACCTCAGTGGGATGAGGTGAGTAGAGCTACCTTCAACCTCAATCCCATATGTTTGCAACTCCAGAGTGCATAGGTAACAGTTGTTTCCCCATCTCCTACCGTTTGTTACTCAGCCTGTGAGCCATGCTGCAGTGCAGTCACTGCACAGATGCCCAGACAGAGGGCGAATCTCAACAGAACACACTGCCAAAACATACTCTCTCTGCTTATAGGCCAGTGTATCATTCCTACAAGGGGACATGCCACAGAAGACCAGTTCAGACTAAATGAAAGGAATTAGTGTGTGAGACAGAAAACCATCTCCTACCTAACCGGAACACTACTACGTTATACCACATTGTGAAAGTGACCTGTAAGGTCAACAGAAAGCACTGCCAGGAGTACCAGGCTCCTCCTTGCTGCTTCTCAGCCTTGTCAGGGTCACTCTTCCTTATCAGTATGTGGCTCAAGGCAGTCTTCTCAGCGACCTCTCCATTCCTGACTTAGGAAGGCATCATGGCGATGCAGATACAAACATTATCCACATGATGGAAACATCACGTCTCCATAATCCATTCCTACATCTTGTTACAGAGGATAAGGCTAACTGTACATTTGCGAGGCGCCACATTGTGGGGTCCTTATGAAAAAATGGGTAAAAGCCAGCATTACTGAACAATACTAAAACACCAAGCATCAAACCAGGGACAGATTATTCCAGTTGAATTTCATATCCAAAAATAGTAACAATTGTTGGTGGCTTTTTCTTTCTTTTCCCCTTTTAATCTTTGTATTTTTTTAATCTTTAATATAGAAAGAAAACTATTAGCTCGGTATGATCTCAGAGCCACTAGCAGCAGATAACAAGCACAGGCTAACTTTATGTCCAAAACAAACAAGTAAAAAAGCCATGTCAAAAAGCCACTTTGTATTATTAAGATCAAGACGTACAACTCGTTATTAAAACAAGCCAGTTACATTTTTTTCCAGTCTAATTCTACAAAAAGTTAGTTTTGTCCAAGATTTTAAAAGCACGATTGACAATTCACTTTTTTTTGTGTTATTTGCTACTTGCCTTTACAGCCTTATGGGCACAGCGTCACTTCTTTTAACTGGCTGTTTGTTCACACAAAAGAATAGCTAGAAGCAAATAAAATAAAAACATACCTAGGGAGAATCCGACCCACTATTAACCTTCTATGGTCAAAGCATCCAATGAAGTCTACCTTATCAATATCTTCCTCTTCTTCTTCTTCCTCCTCCTCTTCAGAGAAGTCAAGGAGTTTCTTGGCAAGCAGGGGATGCCACTGAAGACACTTTCTTTTTGGTCGCTTCCCAGTTCCTTCTCCTTCTGTCGAATGATCCTTATTCCTACTACTGCCTTTCATTACTGTGACCTGTCATGCAAAAACAGTTATAAATTCACAACAAATCCTTGGGCATAAATGACCATCATATTTAAACCAACCAGTGACAGATATATGGTGTATTAATGCAAGACTTTCAGAAGTTTCTGGCAAGATATTAGATAGAGATTTGTTTTGATTAGCCACAACAGCATATACGTATCTTTTCCAATCTTAACATTTCTATGTAATGCCAGATTGACTAGCAACACACAATTCAAGAGCATGAAACAAGGACACTAGTCAGTCCAGCTCTTGAATGTGCTTCTGCCTGAAAGATAGCAGAAAAGCCCTCACACTAGTCAAGTAAGTAAGAGACTTCCAAAGCTCTCCCACACCTGTGTCTACAACGGTTTTTCATATTTTGCCCTTTTTTAACAGTGGAACATATCACCAGCCACTCATCTATTAATCATGTGCTTACATATAGCAATGTTGATGCAGAACCCCATGACACCACGAGCTAGGATTTCCCAAGTGCCATTAAAAGGTGCAATAGTGAAATTGGTCTCCCTGCCTGAGAGAAGTGAATTTTAATACATGAATTTGAAGCAAAACAACCAGAAGTAGTTACCCTGACACTTCCAAAGTACTCATCAACCAAAGCCCCCGCAGAGCAAACAAAACAAACCATCCCCTGAACCAAATGCACACAGAAGGTAAATAATATATACTAACACACCTATGCTGTGTGTGCTCTCATCTAAAAAATACCTCAGAACTACTGCTCAGTAAAAATACATGCTTAACAGATGCTAACTACCAATTTAAGAGGTGGCTCAAAGATCTGCTACCCAAGTAAGGGGCAAATAAATAATATCAATAAGTAAATAAAATCAGCACACCACATCCGAGTATCAAAGCCCACAGGAAGGCAAGCACTGCCAGCAGAGTCTGGTCCTTTGTAGCCTTCTGTTTACACTGTGTAATGTCAATTGATAATCCTGACAGGAGCATGGCTGGCTTTCCAAGAAATCAATGCAAACATCAAAACAAACTGAAACTGGTGAGTGGTTAGCCAGCTAGATCTTTATAAAGCCAACAAAAATTAATGAAGTCTCACAGGGACTTCTCGCCAGCAGGACAAAGCAGCTGGGCTAAATCCCGGTCTCACAGGCAAAGCCAGAAGAAGCTCAGCTGTTGACTCTTGGGAGAAGGGCATGAAAAGAGATCAAGCCTTGTAACGGCAAGGCCACATCGCATTTTAGGAAGCTGCTTTCTGGAAGATGCCTGCTAGAGCACTATTGTTTCAGCCTACAGCACCAGAAGGGAAAGCTGTGAAAACTGCATTTAACACCAGTTGCCTAATCCCTGGTGCCACCCTCAGGGCAAATGCCCCACTAGAACCATCTCCTACAGCAGTGTTCAGCAGCTCCAGCCCA
The DNA here is from genome assembly GCA_026546715.1 of Gallinago undulata. NCBI lineage: Eukaryota > Metazoa > Chordata > Aves > Charadriiformes > Scolopacidae > Gallinago > Gallinago undulata. The sequence goes on along the minus strand of JAOTQQ010000001.1, from coordinate 91,588,784 downwards.
TACAGCTCCAGCCACGCTCCTACATATGCCACAGATTTAGCAATCACTAATTCTTTTTTTTTGCTGATCTCTTCCGTGTATGTTTATTGCTGGTTAACTCTCTGGCATTCTGGCAGTACGCCCTTGTTTGCACCAGAAATGTGCACAAGCAGTTGCTTCCCCAACAGATCTCAACAGGACAGAAAGCTGAAGGACCTGCAGACACTGCTTGCTGGAGGAAATAACTGAACTCTGAAGGAAGCAGGTTCAGAAAATTTAACCTACATTTTAAAATGGCATTTTCATGCATGTGTATTGGAATTTGTTAGTTCCTCCCCACTTGTACCTGGCCCCCACCAGTTAAGGATGCCCTGTAACTTCACAGCAGCTTGCCATTAAGCTTCACACTTTGCTGTCCCCATCATGCCACTTCTACTTGGAGCATATTTAAACTTTGATTTTACAGCACCTGTTCCTCTGATCATTTTCTATGAACTCCTGTCTTTTCAGCAAGTATTATATGGCACATAATCATGCACTATTTCACCTAAACCTTTGTCTGTGACGTGCAAGGTGGCTCCAAATACACAGAAACAGCTTTGATTTTAAAGTGTAGAAAATCAAGCCGCAATCCTGTATCATGAAATGCAAGTTTGACACTGCTTCTGTCCCACCATGACCTCCACCATGTACCACATGGCACTGTGCTCCCCACCTGTCTCTCTTAAAAGTGCTGAAACACCATTTGCTTTTGTTTGGGGTATTTTCCGACACAAATCGACAAAGTAGCTGAGTTACTGTTTGAGCAGTGGGTAGCAGAGATCTGCTGAGTCTCAGAGTTTGTTAAATGATAGAGATCTGCCTATTATTGTAGTCCATAAAGTATGTGGCCTATTTCGGAGCAGGATAAATGTGCTACAAGTATGGCAGGGAGTCGGCTACTCCAGCCCTTACCACCGACTTAACTAGGCAAGTTAATCATACAGTTTCTGCCTACAGTCAGTCCTAAGTAAGACGAGTATTATTGGTAGCCTTCTACTATGGTAATGTGAAACTAAATTAATGTTTTGAAGACTGCGCCATGATCCTCCTTTACAAAGCTCAGCGGAAGTCTCAGTGCTATTTCAACAACAGCACTGCCTTCAGCTGGCACCTCTCTGCCCTGCTGCCCTTTGAAAGAAGAGCAAGAGACAACTTCACTAGACTTGATCCCACAGTGTATTTTACACCTGTTCTTCATCACCCCTAAGACCATGCCTGTGCTCCAGGCTGAGCTTGGCAAGGCAGCACAGACCCTAGGCACCAGTCACCTTGCAAGTCCCAAAGGGACTCTCAGTACATTCTCTCTCTTTACTACCACTCAGCTCACAAATAATTTCTGTTTTCCTCGCATGAAGGCTAGATATTGAACATCCAGTTACCCCAAGATAAATTAACCAAAGTTCACTGCACATTACTGTTGAAATAGAAAGGTATGCTCAGCTCCAGGAATTCAAGTGATGCTCATTAGGTTGCTTTCTTAAATAGTGAACCGTTTTACCCTGGTCATCACCCTGAAGCAGCAGTTCTACCGTAAAGAGACTTTTTAGCAAGATGGGTCATTACCCTATCAGCTGAACAAGCATTTAGGAGACCCAAGATGCAGAGTTAAGTCAAATCCTGGCTGTTATACAGGCACCATGTACTACAGAAAGACACACAGTAGCTCTTCGCTTCCACTTCGGAATCAATCTCTGCAATGGTCAATCACAGAAATCTTCCTGATTTAATCCCACTGATGGGAGGACTGAGGCCACAGACTGAATTCAAACTTTACTTTTACAGCATGGTCTGGAAGGCCCTCATCCTTTAAGTATGTATAAGTATATACTCTATTCTCTATGTCCACTCTTCTTTACTTAAAAATAGGGGGTCATTCATAACAGGAACAAATGAACTATTTCAGCCCCTATTTTTAAATACTTCTGAGTTTCCAAATCCCTTTTCCCTAATTTTTGCTTACTGAAGTTCTCATAGGTTTTGATCTACATTTCAGAGACTTTTTCTGGTGCTTACTTTTCGCTGGTGCCTCTCAGTCAAATGTAGGATTGGCAACATGAAAAAAAATTCTAATTCTCTAGTACATTGCAGGGGAATTTTCCTTTTTTTAAAAAAAGGATGCTGACATAGTGTGATGAACTTGGGTTTTTTTTGGGTTACTTTATCTTCCATACTACTGTTGTCATACTTCATGGGCATTTCTGTCATAATTGTTGATATATTCACATGCAATTATATAATCATGAGAGAAGCTGTCCCATAACAAAAAAATAATCCAGTCAAATGCAAAACATAGCTAACACACTTTCATTCATTTTCTTATCTGCAATACTTTGGCAAGATATAGCGTAACTATTTAGACAAGACACTGCATGGTCAAGTGAATACACATATGATTAAATGACAGCACAAGTTTTACTGGAATTATTTGTTGAATGGCAAAACATCAATAGAATCCATGTAGTGGACTCTTCAGCTTCTATTTATTTACCTGATTTTTTTCCCCCCCTCGACACATCATCAATAGCATGTTAGTTGCTCATTTTCTATGGGAGACAGGAAGCTGGCAGATAGAAGCAAGCAAAAATACCAGCTCCTTCTCTCCCTCTCAGGGATCCCAGAGTGCTGGCAAGCATCCCTACCAGCAAGCTTTTGAAAAGAGAGCTGGACTTGGACCCTACAAGAACTGAAGCATGTGTTTAAGCTTGGCAATTAAATAGTTCCATAGAAAGTCACAGAACAAGTCACGGCAGTCTTTGCAGAATTTGGGGCTTAAAAGCATAGACGATACACAGCACACAAAGTGCAAGGTTTGTAATAACTGGGATTTCTCAACCATATCAAAAAAATTTAATTTCTTCTACAGTATGAGTAAAAATATCACGTATCTCTTAAGGCAGATATAATGGCTTTTAGAAGTTAGCAAGAATAAAAACAATTAAAATGAGCTAGTAAGATTTTACAAGATATTTCTCAGCTTAAGGATGACAAAAAAGGTGACAGACACTAGGGACAAAGTAGCAACATTCCAACAAGACAAGAAAAAAGTATGGACAGCTTTGCTTAAAATAAGTCGCATATGCTTTATAATGTCACCAGAGAATACCTGTCAAGGCTGACATTCATGAGCCATTGACAGCAAGAGATACCTTCAGGGTTATGTTCTACACCTGCCTTTACTGCAGATACAGATTAAACATTACAGAGATATCACACTGGTAAAAAAATTGTGTGTGCATGTGTGCTGGCTGTATTATTTCCTTCCTGGTTCTGGAAACATTAATCAAAGAATCACAGTTTTCCTGGATGTCTTATACATATGTATACCTAATAGGGCTTCAGAGAAAAAGAAAAAAAAAAAAAAAAAAGAAAAAGAAGATTCCTTAAGAACAGAGCTGCATACAGGATGGGGGCGAGGGAAGACGGGAAGAAGAATGATTTTTTAGCTTTTTACAGCACATGCTTCCATTTCAATTACACAACTGTATGCAAGTGTTCATTAGCAACAAGTGTTTGACTGCCTTCATCAACATTAAGTTTTATTTTCCTCTTATTTTCCTCTGTTATTTACAAAGCCTGACATAGACAGGTAACCAACTTCTGCGGTCCTAATTTTGGGACTATTTCACCCCATGGTTGATCTGTCACTGAAAATGCTGCTAGTGTTTGTGCTGAACAAGCAGCACTCACAGGCATTCCTCAAACTATGTCCACAAACAGCGAAATCCTTTTAAAGGTCTTTTAAAGTAAACAAGTGCTGTAAGGCACATGTTGTAATACAGGCTAGGAAGAAATCCAAGACCTGCAAAAGCAAAACCCAAGAGATGCAAACTGGGGAGTACAGTGCAGTCCCTGTTGGAAGGTTCTCCGTGGAAGAATGTCTGAACTTCAGCAACACTCATTTCCATAAGAACTGTGGAAACACATTTCTATTTTCCTGTTACCTTAAAACTACATTTCCTGGAGCGCAGCTGGGCCCTCAGCTGACTCCATGCAGATTACCGGTACAAAGGAGCAAAGGGAAAAATTCAAGCGGAACTTCCATACTTTCTGCTCTATTTTACGCTATCTAAATTCTCTACTACTTTATAACAACAAATAGCAAAAAGAGAAAAGAGGACTGAACTATGACACTAATGGCCTGGTGTTTTGGGGGCTACCACATCAGTGAACTGTGCTGTTTCAACAAAGAAGCAGGAGACTGGGAAATGAGCTCATGTTCTCACAGGTCTAGTGGGTTGAAGAGGTATTTGAATTTTCAAATAACAGCAAAAAGGAGACTGCTGACAGTAAAATACTCCTACACAAAAACAAAAAGGCTTTTTAAAAAATAATTTTCTTTTAGGACCAGAATAACTGAGTCAGAGTATTTCTGTCATAAAGGAAAAAAACTTGTTGGCAGTAATTACTGACCAGTCAGTGAATATTCTTTATTGTTTCGCAGCTGAAAGCCATTAATGAGCCTTCTAACTTTCGGAGATGTAATGCTTTAACGGGGGACATGCTGAGACTCAGTGGAGTCCTGTTTGCTAGCAGAGGTTTGGGACAGACTGTCACCAAATGCTTAGCAACACAGCAACGAGTTTTACTTAATTTTTAATGACACACTCTTCCATCTTCATAAATGATTTTAAACTATTCCTTATTCTCTTAAACTCAGATCTGAGTTGTTTGCTTTCTTTGTTCCCTAATACATAAAATTAAACCCCCAAATCATCAACAGAACGTCAACAGCATTTTTTTGAATTCTGGGGGTTAAGTGAATCTTTCATACCTACCAAAGAGGAATAAAAGCAACATTTATTATGTATCAGCAGATTTTAAACTTCAGCTCTACTTTTTTTCAGCTCATTCACACATGCACAAAAAATAAGATTTTTTTTGTTTTTTTAATGCAAAGAAATCAACCATGTTTTGTCAAGTTTGAAAAGCGCTTTATGTTGTACAACTGTACTCACCATTAGCATAACATTGGAATGCTTCACATTAAAAAAAGAAGAGGTGGTGGTATAAATTTTTTACTACTGTTCACTGGCCTTTTTTGTATGCATATAATTTATTTTTGTGTTTGGTTAATACTGTCATAGCTAGTTCTTCACCACTATCAGAAGGAATGGTTGTAAGGGCATTTCTCCAAATCTGCTTTTAAAATGGAAACCACACAGACAGCAAGTGCACAGGATGACAGAAGATAACCTCCCACTGAACAAGAAAACTTTGTGCGCTCAATAAACAGAAAAAACTTGACTATTCTGAGCAAAGAATACTCTGCCCAGATATGGTTGTGTCACCATTTCAGGCAGCTGTGTTTTAAAAGATACTAAATGAACATGAATCTTTCCATGCGACTTAAGCACAATATAACAAATAAAGCTTGAAAAGTTAGGAGGAGATATGCAATCTACTGCAAAGTCTTTTAATGATGGCTGATTTTAAATAACCATTTCTTGTTTGTTTTTCTTTCTAGTTCTCTTTTTTCCCCTCTTCATTCATAGAAGACAACATGAAGAAATACAATAAAATAGTATTTTACTTTGTAGGGAGCTCTTCAGCTGTCAGGAATGTCCTCATTTAAAGTAAGTGGAAGACTGGCAAACCCCACCTGCTACAAAATTGCCCTCAAAAGGGACACTTACTGGATCCTGTAACTACCGTGTATGAGTAAACTTGATTAGGAAATTAAAAAGAAAAACTTAGCTCAGAGCTCAACTGTAAGACTTTCCTTATGCCCCTGCCAGAGAACAAACACAGGTGATTGGACCTTTCTCAGGCAAGTGAGTGTTTCAACGAACACTTGGCCTGAAATTCAGTATGTAATACATTAGCTACAGTGATGGAAAACTGTAAAAAACAAACAAACAAACAAACAAACAAAAAACCCACCTATCGTGGTTAGGCTGCCAGCAACTGCTTGTTGTCAGCAGGGAAACTTCCTGTTAAAATGTAACTTGGTATTTTCTATAGTCTAGAAAATATACTAAAAAAAAATTTAAAAAAAAATGTAAAATTAAGGAAAAGCGAGCAAACAGTAAAAAGACAAGGAAAGATGGGGGAAGAAAAGGGGTGAAAAAAGGGCAAAGAAAGGAAAAAGGAATGATGAAAAACAGCAAAGAAAAATAAAGGAAAAGCTCTGTGAAAACTAGCATCATTTAGCTTGACAAGAACAAAATAACAGGCTTTGAATACATAAAAGACATCATCAAATAATCTATTTTCCACATCCATAATGCAGAGCACAAGTGGGTGGCCTCTGCTGACAGGAAGGAAAAGGCAGGCGAATGCCTGGAGCGCGCTCCCTCGCAGGCAGCGGTACAGGAGGAGCAGAAGGAAATTGTCTGCTGGGGAGGGGGGATACACCCGGTGCCCTGGGACCTCCCCCAGGCTGTGGCAAGCAGGGCAATAGCACTGCTAAACTGCCCAACTTGTTGCGTGTCTTTCCCCGTACCCCATAGGGTAAATGTTAAAAAAAAAAAAATCAAAAAAATCTAATTATGAAAACTAAGTGGTGCATGGTATTTCAAATATGTCACTAAAAAGGTATTTAAAAAGTGTACTCAAATTGTACTGAATGTAAGTAGGATGGTCAAATAAGAGTTTAGACAATTTTTATAAAAACAACCACCCCCTCAGTTCTCTAAAATCTTTCATTATGTTGTTGTTTGGTGGTTTTTTGACTCCATTTACATGTTCTTTTCCCCAAGTCTGAATGCCAAGTAACTGCCACTCATTAGATAAAACCAAATTAGTATATTTATCTTAATTTTATCACTGGTACCCAGAAAGTATCAACCACCAGGCTTGTGGGAATCGGCTCAAGGATCTCCAAAAGTAACCTTTATAAAGTGAGAAATGGTTTAGGAAATGGTTTTATTTTCTACTATGCTTCCTCATAAATATAACCTATGCTCTGAAAAGAAGTCAGGACTTCAAACATTAACTTTTACAAAATAGTAAGTTGGTCATGTGATTGACAAGCATTTTTCAAATGGACTCGCTGAGGCACAACAGGTTCCGCTTTTTTTTTTTTGACCAAGTTTTTAATGAAACCGGTGGATGAAATGGGAAACTACTGGCCCCACCGGAAACTTTTGTTCCGTTGGGGCCATGCAGTTGCTGTTTGGCAGAAACACACTGCTTCCACACCAAAACAAAACACCCACGCCACTCAAAGGCAACACGCATCCACTAACCCAGGTGAGCATTAAACCCGGACGAAGGAGGGGGTTTGGGAAACACGCCTGCCCCAACGGCACAGCAATTTGGGGGTAGGAGGGATCGGCATGCCGTTGAGGACTGCCCAGGGTAAATGGGGAGAAGGTACCAGAAATGCTGCTGCTACCCAGGGCCAATGGTGACCCGCGCTGTGACCAAACGGCCGGTAACTCCATCACGGCACTGGTACCCCCACAGGATAAAGGGGGGGGCTGAAAAGCAGCCACCGGGGTGCTCGACCCAACAGCTGTGGGGCAGGGCAACCTCCCATGCCAGCAGGGCTACTGGGGCACAGCAAAGGGGTACGGGTGTGTGCCCAACAGCCGGTGCAGGTCCCACCAGCCAGCCAGGCACCACTCCCACTGGTGAGGGGCCAGCCACGTTGGCTGTTTGAGGGCTCCTGCGCCCACAAGCCAAGTCTCCAGTCATACCACGCCACCACCCAGTGTTTTGGGAAGAGGGAAAGGGCAGTAAATACCGGCTGTGAGGAAAAGGAGAAGCCACACTTGGCAGCTCTGCTGAGCGATGCCCTCGCAGGAGACCTCCGTGGGCCCAGGGGAAAGCCAACGAGGCTTTCTTGGAGCAGGTCCCCACTTCCGAGCTCAGTGCTGTAGGAGAGGGAGGACACCAAGCAGAAGCTGAGACCGAACAGCAGGTGAAGGAGTTGGAGGTGGTTTACTTCCAAACTGGCCCCAGCTCTGAGGGTTCTAAACTGGCATCCTGGGACTGGGGAAGGGGGAGTTGGGGCGGGGGGGGGCATGGAGGGGAAGGGAAGCTTGCATCTTTTGAAAGTAAGCTTAAAATAAATAAAAAAAACCCAAACAACAATCCAACAACAAACAGCACACAGCCTTGAAATAAAACTGCAGCCAACACGCCCAAAATGATGTTAATGCAGGTGGCACCTGAGGGGAAATCTGCTCCATCTCCCCCGTGCCACACAGCGCGCGTCTTCGATGGAAGAGCCCACCTTGCAGAAATAGGTTTGGGAGCGTAAATCACCGACATCTTTGCTCAAATGTGTTAATGCTTCCAAACAGGAGCCTTTGCAGAAGGAAGCGATTTAAACAGTCTGAAGTAACTGGCCGTAACCATTTTGTATTAACATTTTTCAGATTGTGTGGCTTTCTTCCAGAGTCACTTGAAAAACAAGACTCAGGTCTTAACCAAAACAGGCCTTTTTTTGCCTCAAACATAAGTTACAGCAGGACATCTGCTATTGCAGGGATCAGACTTCAGCAGCTACAGAGGTAAACAACACAAGAAACTGAGCGAGTCACAGGCCACAGCTACTTAGTTCACTGAAATGTTAACGAGACTCCAGCGACACACTCTGCTAGTCAAAATTTATAGATCATGAAGTACAGGCGACAAGTGTTTGTCAGGGTGAGAGCTGCCTTTTGGGACACCAGGCGCTAACCACCCCACGTGCCAACCGATGGCCACAGCAGGTCCACCTACAGCCGAGCACGTCCCCTGGGAAAATCCACCTGGATTTGCCCAGTGGCTTCCCGTTGCCTGCAGCTCCTGAAGATCAGGCAGGGGTCTTCCTCAGTGCATGCTCTAGAGAGCAGTGTAAATGCAAAAGGAGCCAGGTCACGTTGGTCACCCAGGGGACCGATACACTGGAACACTAAACCTAAGTGAAGGAGACATGGCCCACCCAGCCAGAAAGCTCTGGCATCCTTTTGCTCCAAAGCAACATTTCTTTTTGCTCCTACATCTGCTGCCACAACAGGAGAGAGCGCCAACAAACCCGGGAAGGCAAGCAGAATAAATGCCTGAAATTCAAAACACAGAGGAGGAGGAGGAGGAGGAGGAGGAGGCAGCAGAGCCCAACCCACTTTGCAATGCTTCCTCCCACAGAAGGGGGGATAATGACAACGTGCGCCACAAAAGCCCTCTGCTGACGCCAGAGCAATTTATCAATAGCTTATTTTTCCTCCCGTGACACAGAGAGACTGTGAAATGCAACCACCTCTCAGACAGGAGACGAGGGCTTGTCTGCAGAGCATCATAGACCATAGCAACAGCACTATCCCAAAAACATTGACTTTTAGCACGCTATGGCAGGGGAGAAATTTTGACAGAGAGCATAGTTGCCTGACAGTAATGAAAACAAGGGTCCAGAACTGAGAGAGCATTCACATACACACCCTGTAATATTTGCTTTGTGCTCATGTGTGATTGGGACTACCTGAGCTTGCACAAAGAGCAGCTTTTCTAGAAAGACAGCTGTCATTCCTGTGTTTTGCTGTTATTTTAATATCGTCCTAAAATAGAATTCTTTGTCATTTGTTAACTGGATCACCAAGGGTTCCCTCTAGCTTTTGCAAGTCACTAAACAGTTAATCTCTGCGTAATGAGCTTTAGAGCCAGTGAGATCACTGGTAAGATGGCCACAGGAAATACTTAATGAATTTCAGTGCATGGGTACTCCCATCAGCTCATCCCCAGGAGGGCATCTGTAGTTCAGCAACAGCATCCTCACTGAAGGGCCTAGTGGGTAAGAACTCAAACTGAAATTTCATCCTTGAGTTCTGCCCTCAGCCTTCAGAGGATGAGATCTGAATGTCAAAAAAAGAATAAAAAAAAAAAAAGGGCGGGGGGAGGCAATCTTTTTGACCTGCCACTCCCAAAGCCTCATTTTTACCTTGGATTAGTAGGCTTACAAATTGCTGTAGGGTTCAGTGGCAGGAGAAACACAGCCAAAGGCTTTTGCGCAGCACAGAACAGCACAAAAGAGGAGACGTTCCTGCAGCAGACATCGCAGGGTGAGCACGGCTGAATGGGAAAATTGTTTGACTCTCCTTTTCACCTCTTGTTGATTGTGCCCTTGCCTGTTCTGCAAAACCGGGACAATGCGGCTGTGTCCATCACTACTGTAATCCATTCTAAGGTCTACCATGTGCGTAACGAAGCTCTCATAATAAAATTCAGTCATAATTACCACCAGTGTCAGGGGAACCACATACAGCTGTATGAGCAAATGAAAGAATTAGTCCCTTAACACATATCTAATAGGCCATAAAATACCCTTGCACAACCCAGCATTATAGTTTATCTACTTTCGCTCTCTTCAATGGAAGTAGAATAGGCTAAGACAGTTGTCCAAACAACCCCTCAAAACAGCTCCTGTGAAAGAAGGAACGAGTTAATGGCTACAGACAGTATTTACTTGGCTTTGCTCATCTTAAATATTATTAGTTCATGAATCACGGTAATGTAACTGTTACGCGTCTCAGGAACAACAATAAAAAGGCTACACGAAAATGTCAAATAAAACAGGCTTGTGCAATGATCGCTGACAGAAATACCACAAGATTAACTTGATAATAAATTCCTAGCTACTATCATATTTCCTGCAGCATCAAATTGTCACAATCTCCTACCATCCTCTCCCCTTACCAAGAGATAAAGTGAAAAAATGAGTGAAAAGTGAACCCTTAGAGCCTGTTCCCCGCCTGAACTTGCCCTTACCAGACTATGGGTTAATTTCCAAGCTACAGACCTAAATTAATATGAGAAGAAATATTAAAACAGCAACAGTTTATCAAAATACTTCGTATCTCAAGTGAGGCATGACCCAGGATAGCAAACAGAATGAACGCCAGGGCAAAGCAGAATTTTGTTAAAAAGCTGGATATAAATAAAAATAAGTGGAAAACAAATTTGCACACATTTATCAGTTTTACAGGTATTTGTCTTCTTTCTAAAGGCAGCATTTTAAGCATCAGGAATGAGCTTTTAATGAAACCAGATTCCTTAGTGAGTGGTTTACTTTGATCACAGAATAAGGAGATAGGAGCTTAGCTTTTGGAGCCTTGACTGGTTTTGGAAACACCACCGTCTTTCAGAACTATGCAGATGTACATAAAATCCTTTTGGGTCTATCAAAATTTTTAACGATTTGGAAAGGAAATGTACTATCTCAATACACAATTTTCAAGTGCCATCTAGTGGTTATTTTCATTTTTATTTCAATTTGGTATTCAAAAATAACTTTCTCCACTTCTGGAATTTTAAAAAAAGTTTATTACTTCTATCACTTACTATTATTTTATTATGCAGCTCTTGGTCCTGCAATGATAAGCAGAAGCTTAAATTAAGCCTAAATTTAAGCATTCTGATGGACTGAATTCAGGCCAGAAGACAGCTGATTTTAGGACTGAGAAATTAAAAGGGAAAAAAAAATCTTATCCATAGAAACAAAACAAGTCACAAATGTCAGTTCATTATTTAGAGCTTTTTCACTATAATTTAATGACTTTTTATCATGAGAAAATTCTGTTATGTTAAAAGTCTGTACATAATTAGGGACTCAACTGAATGCATGAGAAAATTCTGAAGAATAAAGCATGTTCTAAGCATTTTTCACACCATATAAAGCCAAGAATTCCCCGTGTCATATCAAAGGTTTCTGCTTTACCTTCAGCCCAACCTATGATCTTACAAAGGCCCAAAACTTTGATACTCAGCAAAGTTTGGTGACTTCCCATATTAAGTCCCATAATGAGAACAATTACTTCAGGTCTTCTGTCTCCCACCTCAAATATCCTCTTATTCTCCACATATAAGGAGCTGGGCTGACACTAGGTATCATGAAAAAATGCCTAAACATTAGCAAGCATTACAGTGTGCCCAGGAATGCATCAAACCTACAGACATCAACACATCAAACTACAAAACTACACATCAAACTCTACAGGCAGAGTATATCAAATCCTGAGTTAAATGTGTATGCAAAGAAGTGTTCTGTGCTTGTCCCTCCATCTGGAAATCTCCTGGCACAAATATGGAAGTCAGTGCTAGGTAGCCACGCAACCAATGAAAATATCTTGGCTTCTTTACCATGGACCTCTGAGAACCTAAAGGAAGATATTGTTCTACTTCTGTAACATACTTTGATAGAACTACAGTAACATACACATAAATTTGAGTTTATCTCTAGAAAGGAAGTATTAGAACATAGCGTCTGAGACAGAGCTAAAGTTAAAAACGTACCATTACCAAATTTCACCTTCTATTATTTTTCTACTGAAATACTTGTTAGCTACCTTGCTGTGGCCAAATCCACTGGCGGGAAAAAACAAACACAACAAAGAAACCTTAGCTCTTATTCATTCTGTCTTGAATCCAGATTTCAAAGCAATTTAATAAAAGGTGGGAACATTGGTATCTTCCTCATTTTTCCAGTCAGGAAACAGAGTCTATGAGAGATAAACCGTCTTGAAAAAAGGTCAAAACCAAGCTCATGGTCAAACTGCCTTCTGCCATCTCTCCCTTCAGAAGATGTAAGATGAAGAAACTGAACAGAAAACCTTCGCATTCAGCTATTTTTTTTTGAGTGCTTGTTACATGGGAGAGACATTAAACAACCCCAGCGAGACACGCTTCAGACCCACCTCCAGGCGGGTCTCCACGGAGCTGCAGAATTCAGAGGATGAAGCACACACACATGTACCACTTTGCAGGCGAACACCCCTGTCCACACACTGAATAGCCAGGGCCAACCCGCCACCCCACACAGGCGGATCAGTTCACGTGTGGTGGAGCCTGAGCAAGCCAGGCGCATCACCATCACCCCATCACGAGTCCAGCAGGAAAGGAGCTTGCTGGGCAACCCAAATTGCTTGTGCCGACAACAGGCTCCATGGACAAACCTGCAAGCGTCTCTTTAGACCCGAGCACCGTTTCCCCTTCATAATGCATACAAGCCCTTAAACACACTGCGGAATGCGTCTCTCTGATTTGGGTCTTATCCAGCATCCTCAGCATAATAATCCATTTTACATGTCCTGGAAAATTTATAGGATAGTGCAGTATCTGTGGGTGATTAGATAAAAAGCAATGCTAAGATCTGGATGTATAGGAAATCACAAAGCTGCCACAGAATACACAAGAACAGGACATACACAATGCCGTAAACAGTAGTAAACTTTCACAATGCATAAATTAAAAAAATATATTAAAATAATAAAGGTATAAACAACATTTAAAAAAATCCTCAGAAGGAAGCGTATTATCTTATTGCACGTCTAGCCCCACAAAGGCTGCCTCTACTACTCAGCACATTAAACTCTCCTTTTTACACCTAAAGCACAAAATCAAAATATTTTTAAGTCCCATAGTTCCGTATTTCCCTGCCTAAATTGTTGCACTTTGCCATTCAATTGATCCATTAAACAAAAACGTACATTCAATTTGGAAGGCATGGAAGTTTTGTTCTACATGGCTGCTAGCCCTTTTTAGGATATGAGTATTTTGTGTATTCTCTCAGGTGTGTGCCCACTCAGAGCCCACGCATCAAAACAATCTGAGCCAAGCTCACAAACTTCTCCCCAGGATGAAGACTAAAGATCAAACCTACACAGCTTAAACTCTTTCAGAGAATAATTTTTTAAAACTGCTTTATTTGAGGGTTATATGATTAAGAGTATGAATTCGGAAAGCCTGTAAATGGTAAACTACATTCACAAATATAAGAAGCGCGTAACTAAATGCACCCATATCTAATGGTTGGCATTTCACTGTAGTCTCACAGCCACTTTCTCCTGAAGTTTGACAGACATTGGGCATGAATGACTTCAAACTCCTGGAAGAAAGCAAGCTAGCAAGAAAGTCTGTTCTTTGCCAAAGGGGTAGGTTTATGCAGTAAGCCACAGTTTTCTGAGTTTTCCCCTAAAAATCTCTGTCTCAAATAAGCTTCAAACTAAACCATCAGAAGTAAGCAGCGTCGTAGACAATGCTCCCATTCTTAAGCCTTATGCATGCTCACTAACGTTGCAAAAATGCATCACCACCTCGAGTTCTGCTGAATATAACAGCCTCTTTCAAGGAGGAAGAGACTTGGCTTATTTTTAATTCATGGCAACACAATCACATGATTCAGCAATGTCCACTTCAAAAGATCCAAAGCTAGGAATTTGACACAAGCTGCATGAAAAGGATTTAAGGCAACATATTTTTGCATTTTTTCCCTTAAAATTAGATGATATAATTACTAGTTTCCATGCACTAAACCCCCATTGTTTCAAGAAAAGAGAAATATTAAAGACTGCATTCATAGCACCTGGAGGTGTCTGGTCCTGCTCAAGGCAGGCCAGGCCTCAAAGTTGCATCACACTGCTCACACCTGCCCAAGAATGGAGGATCCACCACCTTTCTGGCACCTGTTCACCACCCTCACAACAGAAGATACTTTTCCCTATGCTCAATCAGAATTTCCACTGCCTTAACTCGTGACTACTGACTTTTGACTGTCCTTTGTGCATCTCTAAGAGGAGTGTAGGTCCATCTTTGTCATAATCACCCTGTAGATAGTTGGGGCCAATTGCAGCCTCCCTCAACCCAAACACAACCAGCTCTTACAGCTTTTCATGGTAAATCATGTGCTCCAGGCTCAACCACCTCAGCGGTCCTCAGCTATGGTCCCTCCAGTTCTTCAGTCTCTCTTGTACAGGGGTCCACAGAAGCACAAAGCACAATAGGAGATCCCCTTCTCAACCTGTTGGCTATGTTTTTGCTCAAACAGCCCAGACTGCAGTCTGTTTTGTAGCTTCAAGGTCACGCTGCTGAGTCCTATTCAATTCACTACCCATGGGGATCCCCAGGTCTTCTCTGCAAAGCTGTTTTCTGCTTTTCTTGTTGTTGAACTTCAGGGGGTTCTGTCAGCTCACTTCAATTTTCTGAAGGTCTGCTGAATGGCAGCTCTGCCCTCATACATATCCACTACTTCCATCAATTTGGTGTCACCTTTCAGTTGCTGAGGGCGCACTGCATCCCATCATTTGTATCTTTAATGAAAATACATTGGCACCAGTATCAGCCCTACAGGAATACCAGCAGTAACTCTGCAGTTCAGTGCTGAGCCACTGGTTGAGCTAATTTTTCATGCACTGTGTAATCCATCTGGTTTGTATCCATTTTGGCTCTGGGGCTACTAACACAAGTGTCAAAAAACCTTGGTACCACCAAAATAAACAAGGCTGCCTGCTCTCCTTTTGCCCCATCACTTCATCACACTAATCAAACACAATTTGCCCATGGTAAATCCATGCTTGGCTATTTCCTGACACCTTCTTGTCCTTCATGTGCCTGGAAATGTCTTCCATGAGGATCAGTGCCACAATCCTCCCAGGGACTGTGTTGAGGTCAGCCAGTCTGTTGTCTCCCAGATGTTTCTTTGTGCCCCAGAGCACAATGACATGCCTCAGGGTGTGATTTCTTCCTCTCGCATGATCCACGAGAATGATGACACTATTTCATTTGATCTATAGTACCCTGAGATTAGAATCATATTAGCATATTTGCCAGCAATTCTAAATGCAGAAGAGCTAGAAATACAGAATCACAGAATCTTAGTGGTTGGAAGGGACCTTTGAGATCATCGAGTCCAACCACATAAAAAAAAAACAACAAACAAACAAAAAAACCACCCCAAAACAAAAACAAACCACAAAAACAAACAACAACCCCCCCCACAAAAACAAACAAACAAACAAAAAAGCCACCCACCAACTAAACCCCACACCCACAACCCCACGCACAACACCCCACCACAAACC
>JAOTQQ010000001.1:91555250-91572887 GCA_026546715.1 Gallinago undulata | reverse complement strand
CAAAACTGAACGCAGTACTCGAGGTGAGGCCTCACCAGTGCCGAGTACAGAGGTACGATGACTTCCCTACTCCTGCTACCAGTAGCTGAAGAACAGGTAGTGCAGCTTATTTGCCTCAACCTTTTCCGTATTTTTTCAGATAGGTTCCAAATACCACAAATCAAAATTTGAAAACACCTCTCTCCCACTTGAAGAAAAAAAAAATAAGATTCATGAGATTTAAGATAGTATGATATTTTTGTTGCATTTGGAAATGCAAGTTCCACATAGTCCAAACTCTCAAACTCTCCTTCATGTTTTGACTTTCTTAAAAGTTTGTTTTTCAGCAGGGAGAAGAGCATGAAGTTCCTGTGATGCTGAGAAAGCCCTAAAAAAACCACAGCAAGAGAGCAAGAGCAAGCACGTGAACTTCCTGGTCAAGTAATGTGTGTAATTTAAGAATAACATATGAGCGCCTGGTCTCTGATGAACAAATTCTAAAATCTGGATGTTTAGCATTCTCAGAGATCTTCTGTGGACAGGCAAGCTCAGAAGTCTGTTGTTCTATGCTGAAGGGCCTAAACACAAGTCTTCCCTGGAATTCTAGGTCCCAGATAAGCTGGCAAGTAACTGGACAGACAATCACACGTGATTTGCTGATCAAAAGCTTACTGTAAACAGTGAAGATGCCCAAGGACCTCAATAACCTTGGACAGGGCTTTCCAATTCAAGTTTCAAAAATAACTTTAACTTGCGCTGTTTGCCACTGTTTGGAGTTGGGGAGAAAACAGGCCAAAGGTCTCTTAAATACTCTCAAATTGCGATAGAATGCATTAATTTGGCTGCAATCTCTGTGATACATGGGTCTTTCCTAAGCCTTAGTTGGTGACACAAAGGATCTCTCTGCAAGAGAAGACTGAAGTCAGCCCAGTTAAAATCAGCTGAGACAGTTCCTTCTATGAGTAGAACAGGTTTGCACTGAAACTTCCTCAGGAAGCAGGAAAGGGTTTTTCTTTTCTTTTTAGAAGATTTTAAGTGAACAGGTAAGTTGGAACACAACAAACCTCTCACATCTGGCTGTAGATACTTGCTTAGTAAATGCTGGGCTCTTAATGAAGCCCTCTCAGAATGGGTAGATTGCATGTGTATGTGAACACAAACACATACCATTCATTAAACAGTAACTCAGAAACCTCCGTCTTTGAAACACCAAGTAGTCTTTTGTCTTTATCTGCTGATGCCCATTCACAATGCAATACAACTCACAAAGCCAGACACTTTTTGCCATTTAATAAACAAACGTCTTTAAAAAAAAAATCTTAGTTTAAAAAAAGGTCTTAAAAGACCAGCCAACAACCCACAACTCATTTAGGCTTTCATCATGCAAAAAATCATACCTATGTATAGCCAGTGTTTTTAAAACCCTGGGAAAGAGATGTGTTTCTCCTGAAAATTTTGGGTATCAATAATGGCAGGCTACTGTGAACAAGAAAATACTCATTATGCCATTTACTGTTCCTTTTTTCCTATAGAGAGTACATTCTACTACCTATGCTATGTTCATTATCCATAATCCTTGTTCCTCCACCGATTTAAATTGCATATTATGGTAAGGGAAAAAAGTGGATGTAACTGTGGATGTGCTACGTTATTTGATCAATCCTACCTTCTTCATGCTACTGTATGAACTCAGTAGGGAGACTCGTCAGTTCAATGGACTCTACGAACAATTTTTTCTCCCCCAATCAATAGTGACAGTCCTGAATTCCTGCTCTTTGGGAAACACCACAGCACCTTCATGAAGTCACACTGCAGACAGTTTAAAAATTCCCTCCTGGTTGGAAACATTTTCTCTGGAATATGAGGAGTGGAAAAGGAACTGACACCTCTGTGCTTCAACATCTTTCCTGCTTCTCTGTTTTCATTGTGTCATGTTAAATGACTCATCCCAGTCTTAAAGACTCAAACTGGATTTGTGAAAACTGGCTCTTGGTAACATTTCCTGACATTAGCATTAAATACCCCAGTTTGCTTTATATCACAGTTAAATTATGACAAGTCAAACATTTGGCTAAAGCTTTGGAAGAACAAATGAGTTCTCATCATTGTAAATATTCTCCGTACATGGGCAAAATCAGCTCAGAGGAAAAAGCACGCCACTTCCACAGTCTTTAGTATCTTTAATTCACTCTTCCACTGCACAGCCCCACCACTGGAGAAAAAAACAACAGAGAGACACAGCACAAAAAGACTGCCAAAACGTAAAGGCAAAGTACTCAGTAAAACATTTACACGCTGAGTATTTTCTTGAGAGGAACGATGCCGCAAGACCACCCATGTTAGTGACTTCCAGTAACAACATAACCAACCAGAAAGCTGATTTTAAAAGAAAAGGGGAAAAAAAAACCCAAACCTGTAGGAAAACATTTGACGTGGGCACTCCTAACACTGAAGTCTGGAAAGAGAATGCTAACACATAAAAAACAGGGTCCCTCTGCTGCCAAGTCCCATTCAGCTCTTCGTGCTCATTAATAATACAAAAGTGTGGAAAATAGCTGTATTTTCATTTGGGGTTTTGTTGTTGTCAGCTATTATTTTTAATAAGCCTTGTACACATCAAAAATATGGAGTAGAACTGTAAACTGGAAGAGCTACAGTCAAAGTTATGTTGCCACAAGTAGAGAATCTCAGTCTGCACTGTTCTATTGTATCTACATTTGGCAAGGTTTCCTGGAGAACCATTAAGAAAGCACCAGAGGTCCATAAAAACTGAAAGGAGAAGTCTTCTTAGCAAGATAGATTATTTAAACTTTGGATTCTCTTTATCACCTATTTAAAACTCACATTTCTTAACTGACAATCAAAGACGTGGCTTCATGAAAAAAACTCCAAGCCTGGCTCCAGCTGGGTGGTGAAAACTGCTTCTGTAGGTCTCTAGTGGAAAAGAACAAAACAATAAACTTCCAGCCAACATTAAAAAAGCCACTTTACAAGTAAGCCACACCTCAAACAAGACTGGATAGTGAAGATTAGCAACATGGTTTTTATCTTCGTATCTTTATGACCATAGATAAAGAAAGATAGGAATATTGTTTTTCCCAGTTCTTTTGATCACTACTGGGCATCTTTGCTGGTTGTTTAACACATGTAAAATTGAGTTTTTGTGAATGCCTCCAAAGTTTTTATGAGCTTTATAGAATGTATTGTTATGTCTATGTAGATGTTCCTAGATGGAGAAATAGATATACGTTTAGCTAAGATGTATCTACATCTAACTATGTATACATGTTATGTCATAGGTTTTGCATCTAGCTACTCTGCCACTGGCCAAGCAGAAAATGCAACTGTGCCCATAGGTAAGTCAAAATACAGTTTATTGAAATGAAACTATCAATACAAATACTATTCCTGTGAAGAGAACAACTGCTGATGGAGCCCCTTCCTCTACAATGAAGGACTGGATCTCTTCAAGTATAGGAGAGTTTCTTGTTTTCTTTGTTGATCGGCATAGCCATAACATCAAGGTTTGTCCTTTTAATAACAATTTGCTGCACGGTCAATTATCTATTAAAGAATTGATCATGTCAAAGTAATTGTAAATGACCCAACAAAGTCACAAATCATGGAATATTTCATATTTGCTGTAATTTTGGTTTACTCATCTGTGGTAAATCTGCCTTTCATTTTTCTCCAAAGCCAAACTCCCTTTTCTGTTTGCATCAGGAACCAAGGAAGGTAAACTACAGAGCAGAACAGCAACAGCCGCCCTTCACCTTCTCACCTTCCTGCAGTGAACTCGCTGCAGCAGGAAAACTATTTGCCCATCAACCCTCCCCCCCCTCAAAGTTGCCTTGCCCAGAACACTCAGCCACCCTCTGGAACAGAGGGGAGCAGAAGTCAAGAGGACAGGACACACTGACTACGCAGTGCTGATAAGGAAAGATTATGAACACCCCACACTGCACCCAAACAACAACCGCCAAGTCTTCCTTACTCCTGCTGTGTCCTATGAACACAGTTTTCATTGAAAACATGCAGGTCAATGCAGCAGACATGATCTCATAGCGTGTGGCTGGGCTGACAAGCACTTCCAGCTACAGGATTAACCTCTATGTATCGTGGGTTTTTACACTGCAGATTCCCTTCCTCACTACATACCTCAATGATCTTCCTATGTCACGAAAGTCCGCAGGGATTTCACTTGAAACAACCCCAGCTGCCTCAGAGCAGTGCCAAGCACGGGGCCACACATGGCCTCATCTACTCCACAAGGCCCACTGCTGGTCCACCACCAGCTTCCTCTCCAAGGGCCTAAAGTAAGGACTTCTGAACACTTTCTTGTCTGCAAGACTCACATCTGCCACAGTGGTGAACTGACTACAAACCAGCCTAAATTCATGAGGAGAGAAGGGAAGTCACAATGAATAAGCAAACAAAAAGGCCCTAAAGACTAGTATTTTCCAGTTGTTATTATTTAGGTGTTTCCTCTAAGGTTGATAAAACTGGGGAGGGAGAGGGGGGCAAGGGAGGGGAAAGGGTAAAGAGGTGGGATGGAACAACAGATACATTAGCACACCTTGGAGATCACTTTTTTTTTTTTAATAAAAGCTGCCATCACTTATTGTTATGTAACAGCACACCGAGTACACTAGGTGTCTGCTAGTACTCAGGATGACTCCATTCAAAACTCCAGAGAATGTCTCCTGAAGCTCCAAGATGTTGCTAGGTCTTTGTCTTATAGAGAACTGTAGGCTTGAATTTACTCTGTTCAGCTTCAAAAACACCTTTACAAAACGTGTAATGCCTAAGAAAACATTTCTTCTTATTAAAAAGACTGCATACTTGAGTAATAATTTTTTTCCTTGACATTCATTAAAAGAGAACAGTATCCTCACACACAAAATTATAAACAAGCTGTGTCTGCAATAGCAACCACATACAAAAAATCCAAGCCTGCAAAGACATTTCTCTGGAGAAGAGATAAAGGATCAAAACAAAGAAAAATCCCAGGTTTCTCCCCCACCCCCCCGCCCCATCTTGTTTTGCTAAGGAAGCCCTGAAGTCTCTATTGTGTTATCAGAAAAACCCCATAGAAACATACAAGGTTACACTGAGCTTAGACTCAAAAGTAATTTAAATTAGTAAGCACTAAGAATATAGGAATAGAGACTGACCATTACTGAACTACTGACACCCTTGTATTCAAAGGGTTTTCTTATTCTTCCTCAGACAATGTGAGCTTGTGCCTTCCCTGTTGCATGGAACATCTTTGACAATTCAGATGATGTCCTACAATACCTATACCAGGCTATGGAAATCAAATCTAACCAAAAGAGAAAGATCCAGAAGGAGTGAAAATAAACTGACAGCTTATATGATGCTTGAAGACCCCTCCTGAACCGCTCTATGATATTATTCTGAAGCATCTCATCACCATATAGAGTCCCCAGCAATGTCAAATATGAGAGAATAAATAAGATAAATACATTCAGGTTTGTAATTTCATATTTTGTAGACTCTACGATGTAACTAAGCATCCTGTATGTACTGTTATCACCTTGAATGGGTGAAGAAAACGTGACTTCTGCTGTTCTTTTTAACTCCTACACAATGAAGTTCTAATGCAGTTTTTATTGCTTTGCACACTAAAAGCATACGGGAATGCCGGAAATGTTTAAAAATGGTTTCCCATGGGAGAAAGTAAACAATAAGTCATTTTCCAGAGATCAGACTTTTTATTTTGTTGTATTATACATATAGTGAAATAATGTCTAAATTTAAATAGTTGACATACAGTCTCACGTACAATTCCTGGATTTTGTGGCTCTATCAAACTTCTTTATTTTACTGCATACACATATTAACAAGAACCTGGAAAGGGTATTTTCACTCTCAGAGAGAGGGGGAGAAAGAAAAAGAGAGATGAAGTTCTGCATTATGAATTGCTTTATGACATTAATGCCTAGCAAGATGCATCTCAGAAGACCATTTATGCTGCAGCTGCTAGAGCTCAGTGACAGGATGCATTGTATGCCAGCTCCACATCAAATTAGAAGCCAGTTACATCACCCAGTGAGTGTTTAATATTTGACTTTTTGCTTTCTCCAAATTACCTGAAATAACTTTTCATAGGCCATTACGGAAATTCAAATCAGCAAACAGACTTGTAAAATTTCCTACTTGTTTAGGCTGGGGAAGTTACATTACATATACAAGGATAAGCATTTATTTACACAGGAACTCACGTTACTAAATTAAAACCAAATCAGATGCTTCCGATTCTTACTTTGGTCTAAGAACCATTTCTTGTCAGCCAGCTTAGGCTGGTTCCTTAGCACCATGAAGATCAGACCATGCCAGAGGAAAAAAGCTGTACCAAAAGTTGGAATTTACATCCATGATGCATGTGATTGACAGTGTGCCACAAAACCCGGACTGTTTTCTGACAAAAAAAGCCAGAAAGCTGAAGCCTCAAAAGACAAATAATTTAGAGTTCACTACTTTGATTTAGGTTAAATGGATTTACAAGCTTAGAGAAAGAACTACACTACTGCAATTCTAGTAGCTAAACTGTGTAGCTGACCATACATACACACTTTAGCCTACAACCAAAGCCAGGTCAAACACATTTTTGGCTTATGAAAGTCAAATGACAGGAGATTTGAATGGAGAAAACTAAATGAAAGGAGATTACCTACTTTTCCTCACTACAAGAGGTGGTGTGGAAGCTGCAGATACTCAGTTATCAAAACGTTCTGCTGACACATCCACAATCAGTGGTCTGCTGCAACATCCATTCCACCACAGCGCCAGACTGGCATTCACACCACAACATCCACCAGGTGTCCACAGTCCGGAGGACACTGTGACCATACAGAAGTCTCCATGTGTGAAAACAACGTGCATGGTGTGTCCTGCCACATGCCTGGACATGTACCCAACACGTAACAGCCAACTCCTAATGCATCTCTGACAATGCAAAGGGGGACACAACAACAGCTGGCAAGTAACTGCAGTAGGCTGGCTACCACCTATACTAATGGAAAGCTATCTTACTGCAGCCGAAGTTTAAGATACAGGTTTGCAGATCAATGGCATTACCCAACCCTTGTATCCACAACTGAATATGCTGTTAAAAGGCTCAGACACAGAATCAGTTGTTGGCCAGATACTGGTCATCCAACTTGCCCTAACCCAACAAAGCTCCTGCCCAGAGTCAAAAGCAAACAAGGATTGTCTGGAGCTCAACACGTGCCCTGCATTCCTCAATTTCTTCATGAAGGAAAAAGCACAATATTGGATTTGCTAAGGCTTAATCTAAGACAATATTAAAGATATAAATATCAGCTTGAATTGAGGGAAAGTGGGGAAGCAGGCATCTTCCTGAATATGAGACAGTATTAGATAGCATAACTAATCACCACGCTCCTGAATCTCGTTACCTTTTTTAAGTCACTGGTCACAAGCTCAGCAAGGCCACTTTCTTCAGCTGACCACACCGATTCACAGTACCTAGAGGAGCTGCCCCATGTTACTGATGAACAACTTGCACCCCGTGAGCTCTACAAACCATTACTTCTAGCTTGACAGTAATAAGATTTACCCACCTTCTTCCCAACTGGACTCCTGGATGAACAGCAACTGCTGCTAAAACCAATGCTACCTATGCAGAAGAAATATTTCAAGATTTTGAAGTATTCGCCTAATCTCTAGCGAAGAAACTATTCCTGGTGAAGACGTTAATAGTCTGGAAGCGCTGCAGGCCAGAGATGCCTGCCCAAGCCTGAGGACATGGGCTCAGGAGCCCACCAGGACGCCACTGTCTCTACGGGAAACGGAAGCGTCACAGAGACACAAGTAACAGAACAGAGTGGCCTGCTCCCAAGGCTCGTCAGGAGCTTTGCATGGAAGCCATGAAGACACCTGCTAATGCTTCAAATACCCTCTCCTTTTGAAGAGATCAGGATTGAGAAATGCCATTGAGCAAGTGGGAACTGCAAGCCAACCCGCAGGTGTATCCCTACAGCTCACAACAGCTGGCTTCACAGCAGTAGCTCAGCTTCATTTACCAGCTCACTAAGAGCCACTGATGCAGCAAACACCACCCCCTAGTAAAAAGCTTTTTCAGGAGAGTTGTAAGACACCAAAACTTTCTACATTTCACGTACCATCTTCTCCAAACACTCGAGCAACATAACCCTTGGCCTAAGGACCTCACAGCTTAAAGAGTATCTGATAAAGGCAGTTACACAAAACAGTAACTAATCTCCAAATTGGAAAAGGCTCACAATCCCTGCTAATCATGTTGTAAACTATGATCCCAGGTATAGTTTAGAAATGCACAAACCAGAAAATGCAATCCCTCCCATCTTGTCAGGGGCTTATTCACATATACTTTGTCTGAAAACCAAACAGAGAATGACATAAGCATAGAAAGTGCTCTTCACCATCACCTCCCAGTAGATCCCAAGTCTTGCCTGGTAACTCCTAAGAGACTTTAGCTCTAAGATGCTGTGGAGCAAGAGAAAAGGAAAAAAAAAAAAAAAAAAAGAAAATAACAGAGACATCTCATTTGAACACTTTCTGACATACCCACGCACCCATCAGAATTAGGACAGGTCGTTGCCACCTACTTTACGCTAGATGAAGAGGGAGGGGGTGGTAGGATTGAGAAGAGAATGGGTTTATCCTGAGTTTCAGAATAAATTTTCCTCCTTCTTTCCCCACAGCTTTCCCTTTGGAAGGGGAGGAGGGTGGGGCCCACGCAGGACAGGGTGAGTGATCAAAGGGCTGAATTGATAACCAATTTCAGAACCAAAAATAACATTCATAAGTTAATTCAGCTGATGCCCCCAAATAAAGTAATACAACAGAATTTCTAATTAAGACAAAGCTTAGCATAAAGCATAAAGATTCCTAACTTTATCCATACGAGCAGAAGTTACTTTCACTTGAATGCTTATATAGCTTGAACAAATTTGCAAACATGGCTGTGAAAAGATAGTTGAAAAAACAGTGGTAATTCCTTATGTGTGCTCCTGGGCTCTTTCAGGCCATTCTGAACTACTGGGGAGCAGCCTCTCTGCCCTGCCAATCTCTTCAAAGCCACCATGCAGGACCTGCTCCCAGAGATGCAGGACTGTTCCACAGAGGAGAGAGGGGGTTGACAGTGCACACCTGCCTGTAAATTGAGCAAGGCAGAGCCACAGAATTGCTATACATAATGCTATTGCTATTCTACAGCTTCTAAGAGAGAACTGCAAGAGCTTCCAGTTACCCATGTGGGAACACATTAACCATGAAACAAGTGGCACAGTAGCATTAACCTGCACTGTGGCAATGAAGCTACTGAGACCAGGAAGATGCCTGTCTATAGACATCTGAAGCATGGGAAGAAAGGTCCTGAAAGTGTGTCAGTCTAATTCCAGTACACCTGACATATTCATCTTAGTGTCCTCCCCAGTCTAAAATATCTACGTAATCTTGGTGCAGTACCTGATATTTATTTAGTACCACGTATACAATATATTGCTGTTCAATGAAAAGCTTCAGGAAACTATAAACAGAGAACTGTCAACCAGAATAAGGAAAATTTTAATCTCATTTAATCAATTCTCTTAATTCTATAAGCATTCCCAAAAACGTGCCCATTGCAAGCAGCTGTAGATCTTCATGATGATCTGTAGTCCAGCATATTTTGCACTGAAAAACTGTTTACCTAGAGCATGAAATGTTTAGTGCAAGTGAAGGTTAATCATTTGATGATACCAGAATACCCAAATGCAATACGGCTTGTTTCTCTGAGCACCATTTCTTAAAAGTACATTAAATGCGTAAGAAAATAAACTGTTCTGTTCTTTTCAGCCATGATTCACCCAAGTTTCATAATTCCTTAGAAATATTCAGGAAAACTAGACAAAGAAACTAGGCAAAACATTAAAGCTAAGTTTTCAGTAAGGAGAAGAGAAGCATACATCCAGCTTCTTGTAGCTACGGAGAGGGCAGTCGGAGCTCAGCAAGTGAATGAGACCATCTGAAAAGCAAGAGCTGCGTGGCAGAGCAGAAGTAGAAAGGAAGACAAGGAAAGCCAGAAAAGACAAGCCGAAATACGAGTGTCAATTGGTCTTCAAAAGCCTTTGTGACTTCTCAAGTGTTTATTCAAATGAAGGTGTCTTTGTGATATGTCTTGCAACAGTCAACCACTTCAGCAAACACCTTCTGAAGGCTGCCATGGCAGCTCTTATCAGCCAAGCACAATGCTGCAGTCTAGGATCACCTTCAAGTATCCTAATTTCCATCTCACTATGCTGTCCCTGCTATTACTACAGGCAACTGGTAACATGCTTATAAGTGAGAAGAGGTGAGGAAATATATTTCATTTGCATATATTCTAAACTGTTACTCATCTCACATTTCAGCCCTTATCAACAAGCCACACAAATTTTGTGTCCATTCACCCAAGCTGCAGGAATTACTCGGCTAAGAAACAAAGGCAGAAAGCAGAGGACATTGAAAATAATTCTTTGTACTAAAAGGAAGAAATCCTACTGCATTTTAAATCTTAGGTGTGAAAAATGTGCATGTCCTTCACTTTAGCTCTGCTGAACACTGCAACTTACAACAGGTCTCTGCCAAAGGGAGAGGTGTGTTTGTGCATAACTGAGGTCACTGCTTTTTTCTCAGGGCCCACACAGGAGGATATTTACCAGTCCACACACTGGAACAGCTGAAAATGACAGTGCACCAATAGAGCATGAGCTCAGGGAAAAAGAAAGATAAGAACAGGCTCTTTTGGTGTTGCTGCTGTCATCTATCAAGACACTTATACTATTAACATGGTAAGTAGAAGATACAATCTTATGGAGGGGACATCTGAAGACCTGAGGAGATTCCAGGTAAATGCAACTGAGTCAACAATTGTATGATTTCAAATAAAAGTCATTATGAACTCTGGTATCTGAAGCTTCAAGGACTTGCACTTGCAAGGATTTTTTTTTTGCCTTTTAAATAAATAAATAAATCATCGAGGGGTTACTTTAAGTCAAGTTAAGAATTTAAAAGAACATAATTTTAAGAGCTGAACCTTTAAATTAGTCATTACCTAGCATAAATCCCATGAAAGGAGGAGCCACTAATAGCAACATCTCTTTGAAGACTATTTTTATAAATTCTTGTGTATGAAAAGGAGTTTTATTGCATATAGCTGATAATCCCCTCCCCACTGGCATTCTAATGCCAGGTATCCGCACACTTAATGTCTCTATCAACTAATCAAATTTCTAGCACCACTGCTAAATAAACCTTTTACTACAATATAGGCACATCCCAGATGTTTTCCATTTTTGAAATCTGAGATAACAGCAATAAAACTGAATTGTGTTTATGATCCACAAGACAGTGTTGAGCAAATGAATTGTTACTGTGTTTTATTAACATACCCACTATTGGGGGATAAAAAAAGGAAAGTGCAGCAAAGACAAGTAGGTGGTCATGAAATTCCAAGATTAGGAGAGGGCTGCTTTTTATTAATCTCAATGTCATCTAAAAGAAAATTACTAAATCCATTAATTTTAAGATATTTCCTGTGTTATAACTCAAAAAGACAAAGTTTGGCTTTACTCTTTGTTGGTGCATGTCATCTCTCATACCAGTGCAGACTGCTTCCCACCTGCATGGTAGAACAGTCTTCAGGTGTAATACTGGGAAAAGACTTACAGACTTATAGTTCAATAATGGTGATTCTGGCCTCAAGTAGCAGGCTTATTTCTATTTGCAATATTCTTTTGTCAGCTCACGAAAAGGAAAATGTAGTGGAATCAAAACACTTCAAGCACAGAACATATGCATATATAGTTTCTGTGAGATAATGTACATACAAAGTGGGAGACACAAGGGAATTGAACCTGCCACCAACCCCGTCAATGTTATTTCAAGTAAATCAGAGCAAGCAAATTTCAGAGCTCTGAAGCAATTCAGAAAACACAGCAACAATGAAATCCTTCATCAAGAATCTTTAACTAAAATGTAAACGGTAATTTTTCTATTCGCTGTATTCAAAAAACCAATGCATCAAAAATATTTATTTTCATTAGGCAACTATTTTTACTTCTTTGGATCTAATTAATTGTTTGCAGTTACTGATTTATTCAGAGAAGTACAAGTCTGCCCTCTAGTGACTAAAATATGCAAATTGAGTGATATTAAAGCAGTATCTTCCCCCACTTTGAGTATTAAAATGCTTGAATCCTGATGCTTCCCGTTTGTAAGACAAGGTGGGACAAACAAAAAAAGCACCTAAGAAGGTGCTTAAATATAAGCCGACTGTGGACTTTATTATTCTCATCAAGAACAAAATTAAACCAGTCTGATTTGGTTTTCATTGGCACCATGGAAGCCACATGGTTTGCTAGAGGAAGAAGAACAAACAAAAAACCCGAATCTTACATCAAGGTCTTGGGCTGCATGGAATGCCTAAGACACACAAACTGTTCCAGGTGAGACAGAGACAGTAAATGACACAAAAATAAAACAAACCAAGAACCAACTAAACAAAAAACTCCAAACATACATACACAGAAAATCCACAAATAAACCCCACCGACCTGCAAGTGGGATTTGCTCTTTTTTATGATCAGAAAGGAAACACACAAATTCAAACACCAAAAAAGGAGATCACAGGAACTGGGCTTTCAAAGGGAATACACATTGGATTTGAAGGGGGAAAAGGAAATTACCTCTTCACGAAGTGTAACTGTGTGCAAAACCAAACCTTTGGCATCTCTAAATTGCAAGTTAAGCCCAAGAATGTTAGGGCACTATTGGATGAGTCATTTCTTCAGGTGTCCTGCAGGTGATTACTAAGGAAATGGTTCCTGAACCCTGATCCCCTTAAAGATCCTCCTCATGTGATGGAATACACTTGGAAGGCTGAAAGGTCACACTGAAAACGGAAAACGAAACACCACCCAAGCTGTCGGAGTAGACAGCTTTATAGCTCGCTGTGTAGTACTTGGGGAAGTAGCCTTTCATACCTCCAAATCATATTGTGTGTTCAACTCTGGAACATAGATATGGAAAGTTAGATGGTATGATTATTCCATTAGCACGTCGCAAATTCTTGAAATCCATTGGTTTCTGCTTTCCTTCAGAGGAAAAAAAATGACAAAGGTTGTAGCTGCAGAGGAATGTTTAAAAACATAAGTTGCATGCATGGGAATTAAAAACCACGAAGTTGAAATCTTTTTCAACTTCCTTGTCCAACCTCATTACAAAGGAATACACGTCAGTAAGCAACCGTTGTTCTTTGATGCCTGTTTTTTGTGTTGGGCTTTGTTCATTGTTTTTTTGTTGGTGTGTTTGCTTGTTTTTTTTTTTTCCAAGGGATGGAACTGCGCTACAACAAGAAAGCTCAACTGCTTACTGTATCACTATGGCATTCAGAGTCTAGGATGAAGCGGTGATACATCTTATAAGCCATATTATTGTACCCCAGGCCATTTGTAATAAAATTTTATATAGGCAGTTGAAATTGCCCTCCTCATCTGCTGAGGAAGGACCAGCACATACTAAAGGATGACCTGGGAACTCCTGACCTCCTGTAACAGTAAAGCGTCAGGCAAGAAGCAAACTCCCTGGCCAGAGTTTGATGGAATTATAAAGATATTTAGAAAAAAACACTGGGAAGGGCTCAGATTTCACTTCTATAACCTCAGTACCTTGGGGGGAGGGGGGAAATTTCAAGCCTCTTATTTAGTATACAATGCACAAAATACATATAGAGTAAATAACTTTGTGTGTTTATTTTTTTATATATACACACACGTAAAGTGAACAGGCAAGAGACTGCAAAAGAAGGAAATTTAAACTGTCTGTGAAATCTGTTATACTGCTACTTTATGCTAAACAAGACACTTTTTTTTCTGGTTAAATTGTCCAGTCCTCTTATGCACAACAGCAACCTACATGCTATTTAAAAATAAATAAATAAATAAATAAAATCAATACACTGATGTCTCATTAATTCTGCAAACAGTAGTAATGAGGGACATTTCAACTCCAGCACAGATGCACATGTACCCCCTTTATTACTTCAAAGAATGCTTATTTAAAAATCTCATCTAGACTTCTGTAAATACATGCATTTTATCTGGATTGTCTCAAATTAAAAACTTTGCACTGCCAAACTGCTATTTACTATACAAAAGGGAGAAAGTATATGTGCTCAAACATGCATCAGAGGTAAATACCCTTCCCCTAAGTACACAATCCTAAGAGTAGCGATGCAAAACTGGCATTCTCTGACTCAGCAGATGATCTCCCTGTCAGCGCTGACTTTAATGACAGAAAGAGTTTTATTAGTTCTTAGTCCCATTACCGCTGCCGAGCCAACAGCACAAGCAGCGGATAAACAGACCGCAGCCTCAGCTCTGCATCACCAAAGCTACCCGCCGGGTTTTGTCTGCAAGACCAGTTTCTGTGCCTGTGACCCATTTCCCTTTCTCCCACACTCAGCCCAACAGGGTGGCAGAGCTGCTGGACAAGGCAGAATCAAGCCTAAAATTAATTTTATCAAGCACAGTAAAACCCCAGGCAGAACCCCATTAACTCCACTACCCCAAGCTGCGTTGAGCAGGACAAACAACGCACATTCCTATCGTTCTTCCAGCTTCTGCATTCAGCAGATTTGTCACAGAAGCCCTACAACTAGCCTGCAGCCCCACAAGCCTTTTTCATATGGTAACGCTGAATTTACCGGGAATTCCTAAGCATTCTCTTCCATCTCCCACTGCCATGCTTCCCCAGTTAGCCCAGATGCCAGCCATCTTCAAGCCACGTTTCCAGTTTTGCAGAAGCATTTTGGTGGAATGGACAGACAGGTGTGCAAAAATCACTGCAGCACTCCTCCTACATCGGGAACTATAGTCATACCATTTAATAAGCTAAAGTAACTGTGACTTTGAGTGGTTGGTGCTTGGGAGTGCCATTTAATTTTTGAGGCTCATTTGTGCCATGTTCAGCTCAACAGGATTCTTATCCTTACTCAATTCTCTTTTAAAGCTGAAAATAAACTGGAAAAAGCATGAACATGCCCCTCAGAAAGAAAGAAACAGAATTAATGATTAAATCTTCTACATTGTTTTGTTTTTAAATCATCTGACAGACTTTAGTATAAAAAAATCAGAGCTCTTTTACAGGAGACTGGAAAACAGTATAGTAAAGAGAAAAATTATTACTATTCTTCTTAATCCTACAGAACGCTATTAAATACTGAATGATGATACATGAGGGGAAAAAAATTAAGTCGCAAAAATTTTTTGTTAAATTCTCTAACTCAACAAAATCCTGAAGCAAAGAAAACCACCAAACCAGAAAACCCCTACCCCACCGCACCAACTATAGTGCTGCAGAATACTTCTTGACACTAAAATACCTTTTCCTATGTTACAGCTCTCAGTTTCAAAAATCAACTACACTGGTTACTTCTATTTTCACCCCTTGTCAATCAGATTATAAAAGATGGTCTAAATAATGGGCTCAGATATTAAAAATATACACACAACCCAGAAATTAACAGTAAAAAATTATTTTGCCCCTAACATGCTGTTCCAGTATCAGCCAACAGCTTTGGAGTCTCTTATTTCCTTGTGTACAAAAATTAAATAAAATCTCAGAAGTGCTGCCCTAACAGTTACCTTCAAGTTTCATTGGACAGACTTCCCACAGAAACCCTAAAGTGGAAAAACTTAGATGCTATGCACTCTGAGAATGTAGAAAGGTACGGAAACATGTACCATATAAATTGCAAAACCAACATTTTTCCTAGTTAGTTTAAACAAGACTTGGTTTTCACAAGTTCTACATTTACCCACATTGCTGTATACATTTAGAAGAAAGCTTGATATAGGGCATGCACACAATCTATTAAAGCTAGTAGCTATACACAGAGTGCAGAAGGATTAACCCGCGTACAAAAAGGTTACAATCAAGGTAAATGGCAAGAAAATAAAACGATCCTTTTTCAAACATACCTAGTGTGTTTGTATCCATATAAATTTTTAGTATACCAGCTCTGACAATGGCTTTACTAAAGCACATCACCCAAGGAAGATTTCTGATCCAAACTAATTTGAAAGAAAGTAGGGACTCTCACACAGAGCTTGTCTTCTTACTAACCCTTCTCCAGTCTGATTTTGTTTCAAAATGGGAGGCAATGCATTTAAATTAAGGAAAGAGAGAGATTATTCTAAATATGATGACAAGTCTACAGAGATGTATTTATAAAACAGACTAACAAAAGTTTTAGAATAAAGCTGTGGTTTTTTACAGGCAAAAAATAATCTTAACTGCTTTTCCTGTGTCATCTCAAGAATACTTTAAAATTATACCATGATACCAAGTTTTACACAAATTACATACATTTGCTATATATGTATAGATTTGCAATACTCTGCAATCTTTGATAATTTTAATCCAAATGTGCCTTCAATTAAATTTTCAGTCCTTTCCTTCCTCTTCAGGTCCACTGAACTTATGCAGAGGAGGTAATAGCTCAACTTTCAAGGCAACCCTCATATTTGGGTGCAATAAAAAGGAGGGTGTGCTCAGATGGGAACATCATCTTACTGTGAATCAAGCGGAGTTTTGCTGGCAAGCACCCAGGTAGCCCATATGCCTACATAAGGTATCATGGCTTTCCCAAAAGCTTTTCCTATTTAGATCCACAAAAATGTATCTGTTTGGATGCTGAGCAGTGACAGTGCCCACCCCTTTGAGGGCCCAGATGTATGAGCAAAACCTTCCTATGCATAAATCCTCAAGGAAGCGTACTCTCTCAGTAGGCACTACTCTGCAGTCTTCCCCAAATTCTGGATTTGAATAAGAGAAGTTTGTTATGTTTAGTACTGCAGGTGATAATTGGCTTTTCTACGAAAATTGAGAGGCACAGTGATGGAGATATCGAGAGGGCTCTACTCCAGTACCTACCTAGCTGGCGCCCCAGGATGTCAACCCTATTCCAGCTTCCTAGAAAAACTCCTCTGTGAACAGTCCCAGTACTGCAGTAATAAGGAGCATTAGGTGTCAGCTAGGGATTGCTATTCTCCAGTGTCAATCACATATTTGTTCCTGTACTACACAATTGTCCTGGTTTGAGGTAAAACAGAACTAATTTTCTGTTCAGTAATTTTACTTTTTCAGCTGGGCCTCTTCTAACTAATGAAACTCTGAAATTAACAGCATATTGTCCAGAAACTGCTCACCCTCACAGTGATAAGACCTGATTATACCAAGGAATGGTATGCAGAGAGGCCCTTGCTTATATTTATTACTATAACATCCAAGGTCAGGCAAATTTGTTACTTGCCCCATCGGAGGGTTGGAAGTGGAAAAGTGTAGAGAGGTCCCACCTGCAGGGAGGAGCGGACAGGACAGGTGACCCAAAACTGACCAACAGGGTATATATTCCATCCCATCCACATCATGCTCAGTATAAAAGCTGAGGGATCAAAAGGTCAACCCTCTTCCTTCAATGGCCAACATCCGAGGAGGACCCTGTCTGTTCGTCTGACTTTGATCACAATCCGAGCGTTCCTGACTCCAGATCCAGAATCCGGCTCCTGTCCATCACCGAGTCCAGCCTGGGACTTTCCCCTGTGCCTG
>JAOTQQ010000001.1:91511820-91555150 GCA_026546715.1 Gallinago undulata | reverse complement strand
TTTTTTTTCCTCTTCCCCTCCTCTCTTTCCTTTAGGGAGGGGAGGGAGGGGCCATCTGTCGTTCTGGTTGGTCAATTTGGTCAAAACCATGACAACACTAAAAAGCAGCTTTAAATTCACTGCAGGAGTAGCCTTTTATGATGTAACAAATTCAATGATGATTAGTTACCCAAAATCAGTTTCACCATAACAGTGAGTGGTCAGTTACAAATCACTCTGAAAAACAATTCAAACTTAAAAAGAATGAAA
Organism: Gallinago undulata; assembly: GCA_026546715.1. Taxonomy (NCBI): domain Eukaryota; kingdom Metazoa; phylum Chordata; class Aves; order Charadriiformes; family Scolopacidae; genus Gallinago; species Gallinago undulata. The sequence goes on along the minus strand of JAOTQQ010000001.1, from coordinate 91,554,901 downwards.
AAAAAAATCCACTTTTTTTTTAAAAGAAATGCTGATGTCATGGGTCCTTAATTGCTTTGTGCAATCACTTAGAGATACAAGTATTTATTTTAATATGTAATTACCGAAAGCATCTATATAAGTACTTTCTCTTCTCCTCATAAAAGGCATTTATAGATACCACAGAACTGTTTCTTAAACAACATTATTAACTGGAAGGCCAACAGAGAACTGAAGCAACCTGAATGAGCTGACAGACAGTGGGTTTTTTTCCCCCTCCATCAATACCACACACAGACCAATTAAACGACTGTCTCTATCAGTCCTGCATCTCTCCCTTAGTATATCTTCCAACACTGTGAGCATCCCCAGTGTATTAAGGAAAACCACCCAGGAAAACCATGACTGCCTTGGGAGATTGTTGCAGCAGCTGATCACGACCCTGACAACAATTTGAGCAATTATTGTATTTTTATTAAGAGTCTCAGCAAAGCCACTTTTTAAAGTATATGAGGCAGCACCTTTATCTCAGTTTTGCCTGTTCAGTAAAGATCTCATTACTCTGAAACAGAGTCAAGCTACTTAGGATGGGATGCTCGTCTAAAAACAGGTCTTCAGTGCCTGTGAGCACGTGAGAAGTGCTAGAGTACCCAAAACCTCCCCAGGGACTGGCAGATATGAAACTGGTACCCCAGAAGATGCCCACCCTTCTGGAGCAGCAGCTGGAGGCTGAGCAGAGCACCTGGAGGGCCAATCCTGGGGGCAGGAAAATGAATGCCACCCTTCACAGCAGTGCATTTACAGCCTGCCTCCCCCTCTTCTTGTGGTCACCAACTTGTGAGTGCTTACATTTGGGCTCCATTTCAAATCCCAAAGTCATCCCTGAAGTCAACAGAACCATAACTTCTCCACCAAAGCTCCCTTAAGTGTAAATATTCTCAAGATCAACACATAAGGGCTGTGGCCTTTGAGCCCTCACCCACTGCAGAACTCCTTTTGACCTTGTGAAACTCTGGCGAGATGGGCCCGCACACAGAAGACCCTGCCATACAATGTACAATTTTTTTGCAGAATCTGACTCTCAGCACAAGGTACAAACCAATAATAATTAAAAATATTAGTAGCATTATAAAACAGGAAAAAGACCATGGGGCAAGGAACAGATTCATTTTGTCTTGGAAAAAAAAATAAAATCCTGAGAGCCAATTCTTTTCTGCCACAGCCTCTTATTTGAAGGCAGAAAAGCAGGGGAAATGGGCTACGAGAACCCTGGTTTCACTGAAGCTGCCCCAGAAGGGAAGAGTCATAGGGGAGCACAGCGCACTCTTAAATATCACACCTTGGTGTGTAGCCAAGGGATAGGCAGAAGCCAAAACACAGCATGCTAGGAGTTACTTGAAGGCAACTAACAGGGATGAGCTCCAAAGTAGTTCCAAAAATGCATCAGGAGAAACTACTTCTGCTTCATGCACTGCACCAGGGCCAAGCAAAGGCACAAACTGCACAGCTGGACAAGTTGTTATCGCTGCACTTAAAATGGGAACCAATTAATTCTTCTTTAGAGGTACACCTAGGAAACTTTCACTGAAGGAGCTGAGACTGCATGTTAACACCAGACATAGCCTTGGGTGATTTTATACTGAAGAATGGTATTTCTGTCTTAAGACAATGCTGTAATACTCAAATCCTTTTCCTAATGCACATTTTGAAGTTGCAGTGTGTTCTGAGGACATTGCATGGCAATACAGTGAGACAATACAAGCATGAGACTTGTATCATCTCATAGTTAACTGTAATTACTATACGATCATCTCCAGAATTAAAGGTAGTTAACTATTAACCTGTATTTGCTGAACAGCGTGGTATGTTCCTTCATTCGTCAACACTATGTGATCATGCAGTTATAGACCTTATCAGAGTGGTCAACTAAAACAGTTTTTGTGGGGGTTGAAGGAAAGGTCACAGATATCTAGTTACTGTTTAAAATGTTTTTAATAAAAAATGCCATTTTTAAAATAAAATTTTGTTAGGAAACAAAAATAAATGAAAATGGGAATGCTAATTTTCATACTTTCTGGACAAACCCGCTCAAAACTCCAGTTCCAGATCTTGTGCCTATACTAGTGTAGGAAAAAGTGGCATCAAGACAACTCTTCAAGCTTCCAGTTGGATTTCCTTACTATGCATGATCTGTATATGTACCTCTATTACACATACAGAAAAAGCATACTTTTGAGTATCCAATGTAATATAAATGTAAGGTAGTTGTTTCTTCCATGATAATGAATATACTGTTAATATATATATAAAGCCTTTGCAGTAAGATTCAGCTGTTGTCAAAAAACAAATACAACAACAATACAGTGTTAAGAACACTATTCAGTATTTATTACCCTTTCTAGCAATACAGATAGTCAACTATAGAACACCAAGGATGACTGCAGAACTGTTGTACACACAAAATTATGCATACTAAATCCAGCATTGGGTTTTTTGTTGTTTGGGGAGGTTTATTGGGTTTTTTGTTTGGTTGGGTTTTGGTTTGTTTGGATTTTGTTTGTGGTTTTTTATTTTTGTTTGGTTGGTTGGGTTTTTTTACTAAGTAACACTTCACAGGTTTATGCAATGCCATCTATGGAATTTGCTCTGTATTCCATCACAAGCTGAGGTGTCACAGACCTACACCAACTTGGAGGAAAGTGCTTGACGCAGAAATAAATTGGGGTAACCCATCAATCACACAGATGTAATGGCTATTATATTCAAATATATATCACGCACTGTATTTGAAGACTGTTTTGCTGCTGTTCCTCTACATCAGGGGATAACTGAAATTCTACATTGTTTCTTAATACGTTATCAACTAGTTACCATCAGGACTCTACTTCCAGACAGGATCTGTTGCAGCCTATCTCAAGCTGTAGAAGTCCTGTTACAAACAGTTCATCTCTTTGGAAACTCAACTGACTTTCAACTGCTTGAGAAAGACTCCTGGCTGCCAGCGTGGCCAATGTGAAGTGTTACTTTCAGGTGCCTGTCACCACCTTAGGCAGAGTTTCTGCTGCAACCACAGTTAGGGATCAAAGCTTTCTTAAATACAGATTCTTTATCCTCCATGCTGCACATGCAAAAAGCAAATGTGTCATCTTGTCCAACATAACGCATTGGCAACAACTAATGAATAGATTGTTTACTTGCAAATTACCTAGAAATACTATGCTGGGAAGTAGACAGACTGAGATTATGACCAATTTCAAAGAATTCTCAATAAACCAGTGAAATTAGCACCAGTATCATCCTAAAATGGGGTATTAGTACTAACAACTGTTAAGTAAGTATTCCAGCACTCTTTTCCCATAGGCTTCCTGTTCTGAAGGCCAGCAAAGGGAAAGAATCATAGAATCATAGAATCATCTGGGCTAGAAGGGACCTTCAAAGGTCATCTAGTCCGGCCCCCCTGCAGTCACAGGGACACCTCCAACTAGACCAGATTGCCCAGGGCCTCGTCAAGCCTCACCTTGAAGATGATAGGTGTTTGGTTACCCTGGTTGGGGAGGACTTTGTGCACTGTAGGGTGGCCTAGGCAGTTGCTACGCAATGCACTGGAACAAGCTTTTACGCCAAATCCAATTCTCAGCAGTACAAAAAGCATTCATCTTAAAGCAGCTTTGGGAGGATGAGGAAATCTAATCCTAGAGAGAACCCCTGTGCCCATGTACAATAGAAATCCCACCCACACCAAAACAATTTTCTGGATGCACATCAAAGAACACACCCCCTTCAGAACTAAGGGGACTAGGAGGACTAAATACACCCCTCTCAGAGCTGTGTCAATATTGGCAACGGGAAACAAAACCTGACTTCTAAAACTGACACTGGGAAATACTCCAGTTGTTAGAAACTTCATGAAAGCACCAGTGCAAAGTTACCTGTGCTTCAGCTGCAAGTAACACAACTTCAACCTTTGCAAGACACAAGGTTAAGGCACAAAAATACCCGGGGTTTTTGCATGACCAATTAAAAGTTTTAGGAGCTCTTGTTTTAAGACACATTCAGTTTACAGCTATCTAATCTGATACATAAATGAAAAAGGAACACTTCTTCAAAGACATCTGCAAACAGAAATCCTTGAAACAGGATTTCAAGCTTATAATTAAATATTACTTCATAACTGAATGCTTGTATTTGAGGGGCAAACTGTTGGAAATGGGCAAGAAATACCTGAAGCTTTACTTCTTAATACTAAATCCGGTAACTTGGGTAAGTAAAACTGCTATACAGCCTTATCTTAAACAAAATTCTCCTCTTCATTCAAAAACTCTCTCAAACTCTGAAGGAGATTGTTTTGTGGGCTTGTTGGTTTTTTTTTTTCCTAAATAAACACAATGCAACCCTCATTATCTGTCTCAGCCTGACCATACTCAGTACCCCCTTCCCTGGGACTTTGCACATGAAGACATAACATTACAATGGATATCAATTGGCTGCTCTGAAACTTACAATACAAAGGGTTGCAAAAAAGCGGTATCAATGGGAATGACTATTCTATCACTACATAATAGCTGACAAAGAAGGAAGAAGCAGAAAAGTAGACGGGCAAGAACAGAGTTGTGCAAGCTAGAGGTCTGCAGAGGGATGACAGCACCTTGCTCAACCTTTTCCCTGCTGCTGTCAGTACTGCTGCTTGGCTCAATTCAGCCACGTGAGCGGGGAAGTTGAGCATAAAATATTGTGCTTCCAACTGCCGAAGCAGCCCAAATAATTCTTGAAAGGCCAGATCCCCTCACAGCCAATAAACTATACCCATCCCAGTACGTCGCTTTGGGCTCAGGAGAATGAGAAGAGGGACCTGGCAGAGGCCGGGGGAAATAGGACCAGCACACACATGCCTCTCCCTTTGCACAGTTAAATAAAATTAAGTCTCTCATGTCATTTTCACTGCCAGATTAGATCAGGCATGGTAAATTTCCAGTTCAGCTCATTCATCTCGCTTTGATCCATGCTATGTGCTGCCTCCTATTTGTATCTACAACCAACACTGACAGCAGCAGGAAAACAGCTTAAATCCAACAATCGAACACTTTTAGGAGTGAGAAGTTAATGGGAGCTACAGGATTATGTTGGGGTTTTTACTTCTTTTTTTAATTTAAATTTTTAACTTTTAGTCTGATATTAACATTCTGCAGCATAATTATTACTAATAATTTTATTTCTCTTGCTGTATGTAACAGATTAAAATACAGAATTCACCCAAACCTGCCCTTTCCTCCTTGACCTTTCAACTAAGTAAGGCAAGGAGTGTCCTTAGAACTATGGCTTTTAAGTAAATAGATAAAAACATGGAAATCTCGGAAAGTTAAACAGAACATGCAGCATAACAAATAAAATAATGAAGCAGCAGCAAGAAGGATGGAAATGATTTAAGCAAATGCCAAAAAAACAGTTTCCTTATTTCAGTACTTCTCATCAGTTTTATAATACTTAATTTACAAATCATTAGTCCAGCTTTAAATTATGGGTCATGCAGTTTCCCTTCAGAAAAGCACAAAATTGCTATAACATGGCTTCTAAATTTACAAATCCCAAAGCATGGGGTCTTGGGGTAGAAAAGAAGCTAGGGAAGAAGGGAAAGATGCCTATGCATGTGTGTCAAGGTATGCATATTTTGAAAATGAGAGAGCAAGCGAGACATAGGGGATGTTTGCATATATATGAAGAACTGTATACATTACATACACATCCTACATGCACAAACAGAACGTAACTGAAAATCCTATGTAACAACTGCTTTTGTATCATGTCTTTGTGACACATCCAAAGAACTAAGCCCCAACATGCAGCTAGGTAGGCATAACCTTCAAAAGGGTCAGAGCTTTGGGTCAAGAAAATTTTAGTCTTTGGTTTGCAAAGACTCAATTCAGAATTGCATTTTCGGAAGCTAATTCAGAAGGGGTTTTGGACTTATCAATAGTTCTTATGTATTTAAAAGAGAAAAGGGAAACCTTTAGCTGATGAACACTTCCAAACATGACAGAAGTGGAAAGGGTGGTATACACCTGTCCCTTACTTAAAAATAGATACATACTCCTAATGTGCATTAAGTTTAAAAACAGGATTAGCGCTATGTTTACAATGAACACTGAAGCACTCAAACATTAAAACTGCAAAGAATAATATAAAGTCTTCACAGATCAAGCCATAGTTCATGGCCAAGTCTCATCTCTATGACATTCTCGGCTGGCAAAAACAATATTGAAAAAAAATAAGTATCATCAGCCATGAGCACTACTGCTTTATCCAGTACATACTTTGCAACAGGAACTGGTCATTATTTAATAGCAACTAATGATTCATTATTACAACTTAGAAATAAAAACACATCAGAGAAACACATCGGCAAACAGCAGTACCACCTCATCATCAAATTACCTTGATAAAGTGACTATATGCTTAGAACAGACATTGGCAAATACATGTTTATGGAACTGAAGCATTGTTTATGCTGCCTCTAAATGACAAGAAAATTATTTGATCCTGAGCATTGTAGGGTGAATGGACCTTCTGAGAATGCAGTGAAGTCTGTAGGGAGTTCATGGAAATTCTCCCTGTGCCTTAACTTCAATACTTCTGTTCAAATTTTTTCCAGCTAACGGGATTCAAGCATCCATCTTCAAGATGCAAAAGAAGCAAAGATAGCGTTATGTTGCTGCTGGTTTGGGTGGAGGTTTTTGTGGGTTTTCTTTATTTTGCCAGCTTGCAAAATAAGAGTTGTAACAATACAGCTTGACACAAAACCAGATATCACTTTTAACCTAGTCAAGAAGTAGTACAACTTGTAAAATTAGCTTCTTCACATGTTCATTGCCTCAAGAAATCCACCCTGACCTTAAGCAGGTCTGAACCTTTGTTTTGCAAATTCTTTCAAAGTATGTATCAACAAACCTCACAAACTAATGATTTCCAGAGGTATATATTATCCTGTAGCTACTCCAATTCAAACTAAAAAAACACGTTAACACTTCCTTCAGTTGCGAGATACGTAACCCATTAATTTTGGTGCATCTCAATCAGAAGAGACCAGGAACAGCCCTCTCCTTCCTGTAGTAACTCTTCACCTCCACAGTTTTTTTCAGCTCCGAGTTTACATACAGGGCTCCAACAGCAGGCTGAAGGAGTCATCTAGCGGTCACAGATAATTCCTGCAGCCTCACCAGCTTCTGCAGTCCGGCTGTCAGAGCAAGACATAAGTCTTTTGAACCCTTAAAGCCCTCGCAGCACTCACAACAATCTGCTGGCAGAGGCTCCAGCTGAAGGTCCAGTATCTGAACAGTGACATAGTCATAGCAACCACTTTCATGATGTGCCGTGTTCATATTCCCTACCACATCATAAGCATTAGTTTCCCACTTCTGGCCCCTCTCATTGAAGGTCAAACTCAAATTCCATCCATCTTAAACATGCTTGGGAGTAGACACGGCTGTGTTGCTTCTAACTGTACGTAGCTCCCTGTTCCTCTTCAAGGGCAGGTAAAGAGATAAAGCATCGTTTACACATGCAAAGCAGCAGTTCAAGTGACAGTCTTGGCCACCAATTAAAAAGCAAAGCAGCAGTAGCACAGCAAGCTAACTGATCTTACTCACTTCCCATCCCTCCTCCACCACAAACTTGCTGCGTTGGTTTGGACAAAGCACCTAAGTATTTAGGCAAGGTATCTCAGTCATGGAAGAACCATCTGCCATGGAAAAAAACAATATGCAAAACTCACAGTAAGAACAGTGATATGTTAAGCACGTATCCAAAGTATGACTTAAAATAACACTTTGATAAACAGTATTAATATCTACAAAATCTTATTAGTCTTCCTGAAAGTTTGTAATGCTTCATCAGTTCTCTGTTCAACACCTCCAGTCAGGTAAGCTCCAGAAATTTAAGGCAGTATAATTTTATTTGAAAATCTCAAAACATTCATCCCTCAGATGAACAGTCATTTCAGCTACATTAGAAGTAAAAAAAAGTGAGAAATCAGTACTGATTTTTTACATAAACACCTTAGTTTGAAACAAACTTGGATTCTGATCCATTTTTGTTACTCTGTGTTAACTGGTATCACCTGTAGAGTGGCTGAACTGCAGGCACCTGACCAAAGAGCAAGATTGTCTTAAGTTTATTTTTGTTTCTGGAAATCATTTTGCTACAACTCTAATGCCAGGCTTTGGAATAAAGTGTTGCTACTCTTCCTTCACAGACTAGAGATTGCTATTTACAGCTTTTGTTTTTAAATGCTTGTACTGTTGCTCAGAGGTGAGCTAACGCTGTTAAATACACACACACACTACCTATGCAGTTTAACATCTTATAACTTAGTCCTGGCAGCAATAGCCAGCCCTCCCCCTGAAATCAGGAACTATAGGTTCTTCAGACCTCTCGTGGATGAGCCAAAAGACTTCCTTAAATTCATACTCAACCTCCCTGTGACTCAGAGCCTCTGTCTACCACAATCACCTCAGTCAGAAAGGTATCACCTGGCTTTCTTCATCAATCCTATAAATCACTTGGGTAATTTGAGTGAAAAGTGCTATATAAGTGCAAATTATCATTATGGTATTGTTAAGACGCTGACTTACTTCAAGCTGCAGTTGGTGGTAGAAAACAGTGGTACCACAATGATACCAACAGATGAAAGAAGGAAAAATGAGGCTTGCAAGCCTTAATGTCAGAGTTAAATTGAGAAGGTTCCTTCAAAACGGTGTGGCATGAGCAGCAGCAAAGTGTCGTTTAAAGCTACTACTCAGCTCAGCCACCTTCTGATCTCAGCAGGCAACACCTCCACCTTGCTTGTTCACAGGTATAGCAAATTAAACATTGGTCATATCTGCCTTACACGGAGGACCTGGAGAAAGACTGGCTTTAAAGTACATTTATTTCTGTAAGGCGGAGGACACTTTACCCTTTTAGGTCAGTGAATCACCAAGAGCTGTTTCTTGCCACTCACTCCTCAGGGACCCAGGCACAGAAGTGTCTGGAAGTTAGAAAACAGTTCTGCAGCACTCCGAGGCTTGCACAAGCACACCTTAGATCTATTTTTCTAGTTTTCAAACAGGCATTAATATTTTTGTTAACAATACAAGTTATATTTTGAAGTCTTAACTGGACAACATCACATGAACGGTAAGGCCACTCTTTTATTTAGACTTTCACACAAATTTAACCCATGCTGATTTTATTTCTATAATTTACATGCAGATCCTCTTTGGAAAGAGCAATGAAAGAGCAGGTTCCTGGCTGGTCTAAAATGATACATCAAAAAGTTTCACTGATGGAATGAGTAGCAGTCACATTGCCTTGGTTCACACCATGCTTTCGGTGAACTACAAAGAGTGAATGAGGAGCAGTAACAGTCACTCAAGCCCACTCGTCCCACTATGACAAGAAGGATGCACGTACATTTTATACTACATACTTATACATACACACACACAGACATAGGCGTGTGTGTGTGTATATACACATACATTTTTGCAGGTAGATGCAAGATAAAAAACAAACACCACACAGCAGGCTGGTTTACAAAAGTAGCAATGCAGCAGATAAACAGTGGCAGACTGGAATAAAAAAAAAAAACAAGAAATTGCAAAGTATCACAGCCACTCTTCAAATATCTTTTTTGCACAAATATCTATTTGTGCATTAAAATTAATATGTGAAGCTCTTTCTGGAGCTTCTACAACTTCTTAATATGCAGATCAGCCAAAGCGTGGCTGTACTTTGTTAAAGCTGCAAGTACCTGGGTTGACACACTTCTTTTTAATAAAAGGTTTATTATATTGATCAGGCTATCATGACCCCAGAAGACAGCCATAATTCATCTTTCCTGAAGGTCTTACCACAGACTGCCTGAGAACTTTGGCTGTGCACTCCCCTGCGATGTTTCACAAAGGGAGCATATTATACTCATCTTCCAGAGATAGCATAAATTTACAGAATTATTTCCAGGTATAATTCAAGGAGGCTGACCATCTTGAAACAAACATGTTACCGACTGAAACCTAAGCATCTCAAGACAGCCTCTCCTTGCACCTTAATTACTCAGCAAAAATCAGCTGAACAATATCAGTCAACTGAAGATGCTTTCCTCAAAGCTCTCCTATCATTCCTCAGTTTGCTGACCTGCAGGACAAGCTGAAATACCTCTCAGAACTACCAGGAGCAAAGGATTTATTTGTTTTTATGCACATTTGTCAAAACATACTGCAGAAAATTTAATCAGAAGCAACATTTTAAATTGCTGATAATATTTTAAATATATTAATTTATTCTGAAAGCTCAGTTGGAAAGCACCTCTCTTTCCTCTGCTTAATCACCACTTCACCAATACAGCCATTTGTATTCCATGTTTCACTACAGGTCCACCAGAAAGCAGATGTCCATACTTACAGCGAACACGTCCACATGGAAACTCAGAATTCACAGAGCTTTACAGACCCTACCAGAGACTCAGTGTCAGACACTCAGTGAAAGCACAGCATCTAACTTTGAAAGGGTCTACTACAGTCTTAGCCCTAGGATCATTTTGAATGAACTGTAAACAACAACAAAGATGGGAAGGCCTCAGCTGTGTTGTTAGAATACGCCATAGGCTTATTCAAATGGAGCCTGGTCGGTTGGCTGCCTTCTTGCAGCCTTGAAGGGGGAGGAAATAGCTTAAATCTAGTAACACTTTACTGGTCCTGACTAATGAGAACCTGCTTCTTGCGCGAGTTCCACCAACACAGGAGGTATTACTACTGAGATTTTGTCAATGCACATAGGCCCAATGTGTAATTTGCTTGTACTTTTACCCAAGAAACTTCCAGGTGTTTACACACCCAATTGCTATTGCTGAGTTACTCCATATGCTAACAAGCTTCAAGGGGCACCATCAATCACAAAAAGAAAGTAATTTCGCCACATATGGAAAACTTATAGCTACATTTTAAACTTAAAAAAACATACATTCTTGTAGCCAGCTGGGAACAGGACAATTAAATTAAATTATTTTCACTTCTCTTACAGGCAGTTTCACTTTTGAACTGGTTTGGGAAATAATCATTTTGCTTGAACATCTGCATAAAGATATCCCCTCCTTTTGAAAATATTTTAACATCCTGATATCATAAAAAATGCTTTACCTTACAGTAGTGATCTAATAGTTGAAAGGGGAGGGAGGATCCATTTTGAGTAACTTTACTCTGCAGTGGATCCTGCTCATCCTTAGCTGAAACTCACAAGTAGCATCTTTTGGGACTGCTTTTGGGAAGGGGGGGGGGGGAAGTCTCCTGGGAAGCACTAGCCTTTATTTAAAAAAAACAAAACAACCATGCTCCATCCTACTTAAGTTTCATATCTGAAGAATCTCAGATGCTGCCAGGGTTTCAACTCAGGTTACCTAGCCATCAGGGAACACTACGTCCTGAGACAGCACATCACACCAGCTCCCCGCACCATCCCTCCACAGCTGTGACAGTGCTTCCCAGTGAGGGAATCCCAGTCTCATCCCAGACAGAAGTCCGTGGAGAACACTGCTACCATTACACCATGTCCATCAACACCCTTAGAAAGTGCTGCAAGAGGGGCAGTAACTCCTTGGCCTCACCAGCAGAAGCTGTGTACTTACAGAACCGTGGTCATGGCACAGCTGCATCAACTCTCAAGGTGTTAGGTCGCTTGCAATTTGCCTAACAAAGAAAACATTATTCTTGTCATTTACTCTCATTAACTGCTCTCATTTCTCCACTTACAGGAAGAGGAGAGAGCCTTATTTTTCCCTCCAAAAGAAAGATATAATCAAACCAAACTGACAATTTATTATTATTTTTTTTTATGCTTAGGATTGTTGGTAGTTCTTTCAATCCTTCTGACTTCATAAAAGCCAAATGAATTTCATGCTATGCAAGCCTGATAGAAAACTTATTTAAATGTTCCTTTCTCATCCTGAAACTATTATTCTTTTTGTTCCTCTCCCACAAATACATTTTTTTTTGCATAAGCATTTAATTGGACAGCATCTTTTTGTAGCTAAACATACTCTAAAGTATTACTCGAAAGTTTGAAGAGTCAATGTGCCACATTTTCTGTGGGTGTTCAGTTTACTTTGGTAGGGCAAGGGAAGGAGTAGAAATGCTATTTTCAATTCTTAACTCTACTATCTGAACAACTTCCAAGCAAAGCAAACATCGATCCTTTAATCCCTTGTCAAAATCCACTAGCACAGATTTCTGTACTTGCACAGAGTTTCACAGAGGGTAACAAGGCCCTGAACAAACGCGTGGCTCTACACTACCAAATCTCAAAATTGGATCTTTATCTTGAGATGTAACATTTGACTACCCTAGCCAAAGTACAGCCCCAGGGAATTCGTGTAGAAATATATATTGCTGCTTTTTGCCAAAGACACATAACAAAAGCTTGAAAACCACTAACAAAAACTTCCTGCACTCCACAAATTACACATAAGCAACAACAATCACCCTGCTCCTTAAAAAACAAACAAAAAATATTATAGTACTGGCCACAGATACATACTCTTCTTAGAGCCCATGGAGGAAAAACTACCTTTCTCTTTTGGAGGTATTCTGCCACTAGTGAAAATCTCAGAGTACCTGATCATACAAACAATTTACAGCACCAACACCGGGCTTATATTTAACCAGCGCCTTGAATCTGTAGTAAAGTGGTATTCTGCATCCAAGGAGAGCTACCTTGCCAAAAATCACTTATCAAACACACTCACTGAAAGTCCCATGCAACTTTTAAGAGCAGCCCAACACATAGCATGCTACACTGGGTCACACAAAGGAAAGCTATGGAAGGCAGCACCCACTTCAGAAAGGATCACAGGAGAAAGACAAAAGCAGCACCACAATTAAGACATGTTATCTTCAGCATCAGTTAGTTACTGATGCTATCTGGACTGGAAACTATCGGGACTGCAAAAATCACATTTAAAATATGCATATATGTCCCCAGTAGAGGTAATATGGACAAGAGTGGTCTATTTCTGGAAATACATCCTCCTCCTCTTGCATTTTACTTAGCCTACCCTTAAGGCTCTACTTTGACAAGCAGTAAGATAAGTAAGATAAGCCAGCTCTGAAGCCAAAAGTGGTCCTGTCCCCTTGTCCTGCTTCTGTTCCCCACTCTCCTGGACACACCTTTTTTGGGGCAACAGAGCTGTTCAGTTCTCCATTCTGATACACGACACAATATGTGATCCACCCAACAGTGGTCGGTTCTATCTTTAGTGGACAGAAAAAGTTAAGCCAATAAAAACAACGTTAATTTTAGTTATAATCAGTTCTCCAGTCAAGTTCATTACACAACTACAAAACACTAGCACAGCCCCATTAGGTAGGATGCAAGTGTCCAAAGCTGGGAGTGTTTCTTTTAGTGACAGTACTGTCATGTAAACATGGTGTTTCACTATTACCTCTGTCAAATAAGTCTTATTCACTTCTTTGTCAGGAAACTCTATTTTAAATAATTTATTGTATCTTCTATCTATGTTGAAGATGGGGCCAGCATTACACATGTGGTGAACTGCAGGTGAAAAAAGACTGAGAGAGTGCCATACCCTTCACTCTTCTCTTGATGCCTACAAATAGAGAGCATTTATTAATATCCTTGCAGTCCCTCCAGCAAGGAAGGATCCAACTTGCAGACAGAACTCCCCATCCCCCTTCAGTAAACTCCAAAATAAATTCAGAAATTTCTACACATTAACAGAAGACCAGGTTGCCGAATTGTGACACAGAAATAGCAAATTCTTTGACTCTAGCTGTCAGCACCGCTGGCAAATCAGTTATAAGCACAAAATTTACAGTCATTAATAGGATCCTTGGACTCTCGTGATACAGGCTGGATTTTTTATAGCAGCCTCCTATCAATCAGAATGAAAATTTTGAAAGTACATACAAAATGAGTAAAACAGGGAAGTCCAGCAGCTGTTAGGCTTGATACCTAACAACATGCCTGTGTTCTCAGTGCTGCAGAGTTTCTCTACTGGCAAAACACAAGTAAAAAGGTAACAACTTTGGCAAGTAACGGGAAATAAATCTGCACTTATAGGATAAGCACATTTCTCACACATTTCTTGTGGAAACATTAGCATTTAAAATTATCTTTAGAATCAACAAACTGAGGCATGTATCATCTTTCTAACATACTGATATGAACAGCACATAAAATGTCTTTAACCACAGTTTTGAACCTCAGAGGAATGACATAACACAGGGTTAATTTCTTGAGCAATTTCTATAGCAAGAAGTACATTTAGCTGCAATGAATTTACAGATTGCATGGAGGCAAATCCAGTGCCTGAAACCAAATACAAAACAGAGGGCCATACATGACTGGAAGTTTTATTATTACTTCCTATACAATGCTCTTCCACCACTACCCCAGACAGGCCACAGACAGGGCAATAAAAGTGGCTTGTTGTTTTTCTTTTAACCTTACACATTTATCTACAAAGCTGTTAGATTACAAGTGGTAAGCATGGTCCAGTAACACAACAGATTCTTAAGAAAAAATGTTCCTACGTGCCCCGCAACTGAAGGAAGCGGTGCTAGTTTCCACGAAGGAAAAAAAAAAGGAAGTCATTCATGCCCAAAAATATTACCAAAAATCAAACCCCAGTTTCTAATTTACGATACCTCTCTCATTTTCCATCAAATTGCATCAAACTTTGAAATAAAAGTTTTCCCGGAACTGTTTTCAGCACAGCTTCTGAGGAACTTCACTGTAAGAGAGGTATCCACCACTCCCACAACTAAGGAAAGACTAAATTTGTTTCATTTATAGCAGAACCAGTAAATTCAACTCACCATCACAGAAAACTCAAAGCATGCACTCTGGTCTGGATCAAAAGCACACACGATTCTGGTCAGGCCTCAGAGCCTGAGACATATCACATCTCCCATGATTCTGAACAAGATCCTTGATTTCTTTCTACTGTCCCTTGTCATCTGGGACAGCAGAGCAGCTCAGACCTGTAGCGGTGCCCTGTAGCTGCAACAGCAGCATCCACCACCCACATAGCCCATGACAACTACGCTTTTTGAGTGCCTTCTTATGAAGACTCCTCTGCAAAATCTCCCAGGGCCCCACAGTCAAAACGAACAAACTTGTCCCATTAATCTGACCGTTAACGAGCAGTAACAAGAAGGCCGGAGCAGAAGGATACTACAACACAAAGTAGCAACCTGCTACCAGCTATAAATTAATGATTTTAGACCTCCATTAGACGGTATATAGAAAACAATGCTCACCCGTTTAAGAAGCTGAAAGTTGGTTAATGAACCTGCAATATTTATTTTTCTTTACAGATGGAAGAATGTAATCTTTAAAATTAAATTTTTAAAAATTGCAACAATGTAAGAAGACACATTTCTATGTAAGTTACTCATTTATTGCAATTGAGATATTCTTCCAAAAAGTGCTCAGCAACTGTAAGAATAATTCTGGTTTTTCCTTTTCGTTTTTACTGTGTATGAATTTATTTCCACACATTATAAAATTATGTCATTCCCTCATATACATGACACTATTCTATATCCACAGTTATTATTAAATCACCGTAAAGTTGCTTTCTGACACTATTCAATCCATCTAAAAGTTCTGAAGGTACCTGAGTGTTTTTCCTATCGTAAGTTGTTTGGAGCGCACATTACCTTTATCATCTGTCCTATGGCTATATTTGTGTGATATCTAGCTATGCTTTTCAATGAAAGGAAAACACTATAAACTTTAATTGACCACGGCTCTTCGCTACAGTGAAATCCATCATTTCCTGAGTATTCTCCATTACAGTACTAGTAGGAGCAAAAGCATCTAATCAAGAGAGCGTAACAACCTAATTGCTCGTTTCTTGTTATTGAGCAGGGACAAGCTGCGACTCCCGGTTCCACCTCTCACAACTCGCTGGACCTCTGCGAGGTAAAACCGGCACTCACCTCCTTCGCCTTCCACGGTCAGGGAGCTGGCACAGGAACGTTTTCGGTGCAGCAGGCTCCCATTCCGCCTACAGCCCTGCCTCGCCGCAACAGCACAGAATCACCGTGATACCGCTCCTCCGAGCTCGCCCGGGTTAGCCCGACAAGTCGCCGAGCCTGCAGCCCACCCATAAAAATCCACTCCAGCCCGATGAAAATAACTCTTTCCAGGGGAGGAGTGCCGGGGCCGGGAGGGGAGCTGGAAGCAGGAAGCTGATCTCAGCGGCGCGGGGCGCGCGGACGGGGCGGAGCGCAGCGAGCGAAAGCCGAGCGGGGACTCGCAGCTCACAGCTGGGCTTCGGCCCTGCGGCCGCGCACCCACAGACCGGCCCCACGGCGGACACGGACGCCAACAACACTCCCCCATACACGCACGGGGACGGACCCTCCTAGCCTCCTCAGCGCCCCCACCCCCCCCCCAGGTAGCCGGCCCTGCGCAGCCCGCCCTTCCCCCGAGTGGCCGCGGACACCTCCCCGCTCGCCCCGGCCCGGGCCAGGGCTGCCGGCGGAGACTTTAGGGCGTGAGCCGCTGGGAAAAGCCACGTCCCGCGGGACCCGGGCGACCCTCTTGCTCTCGCAGCTGGAAGCAAGGCTTGCTGCACATTAGAAACGACAGGTGATGGGCCCTTCTAAAAGATGGAACTGCCATGTTGTGTGCCTAACTTCTTCTGATGAAGCCATATAAAAAGAGGCGGGGGGGATTCTTCAGAAAAAAACACTTCAAGAACCGCGAGGCTTTTCAGGCTAAGATTCAAAGCAACACCAAGCCAGAGGTAACTCGGTAAGAGCATCTCCTGCCCTTCATCAACCTTCTCTCCCAAAGGCACACACTAGCCCCACCAAGGTCCCCTTTCCTAGGGAACAGCAGGTCGCAGGAGCTGGCTGACCCCAGGAGCTATATGACCCCAAGAGCAGGGGGGGAAAGGGCCACCCCCACCTGCCCTTGGCAGGAGTCGGTCAGCACCTCAGGGGTGAGGTTTGCTCCTATCATTAGGACAGCATTACAAAACCCCACATAACAACAGAGCAATACATAACATTCTAAGTAAAAGAAAAACTGGAAAACAAAGTGTCAAGGTAAACCCAAAAAGATACCAGGCAAGGGGGGCTGACTACCATGGGAGCCATCAGTCACTGTTTCAAAAGAAGAATTAAAACCCGTAATGGAAAGCAGCATGTCCATGGATCTTCCAGACGCTCACACAGCCAGGGTCTGACCTATTCCTCTCAGCTGAAAGCAGACAATCCCTATCTGTTTACAGTCTTTCCAAATATGACCATAGAGATAACCATGGAGAGTATTCTTAGACACCTGTCTTGCTCTCTGTCAGGTCTGAATGTTTTGCCTCATTAGCTTTGCATAGCAAGATTTCCAGGTATTTTGCACTGCGGGGGTACAGAGGGGACACGGGACCAAAACAGAACAATATATCGGTTAAAGTCAAGGTCTCACACTTTTAAAAATCCTGTCTGATGTCCTCTACACCAGTACTGACAGGAAAAGCAAAAACAAAAGCAAGGTGGTCAACCAATTTGATCTTTACACTTCTTTCATATATTTTCTTGTCTGCTCAATATAGGAACCTGCAGTATATCTTTAACTCACATTTAGAAGATCCCATTCCAGAAGTTTATGAAACCCAGTAACTTTTAACAAAGCGTTTAGTGACTTCTTTGAAATTCACTGTGCCTTGTTCACTTTTTGACACTCTTTCAAAGTACCTTCCATACTCAGTCTGCAGTCAAATCCAGACTCAGCTGGGGGGTAATCACACCTTTCTCCCTGTCTCTGGAGGACCTGATGGCTTTCACTTCCAAGAGTGGACAGACAGGACCCATGTCTTTGTCTTCAGCCTTCCCAGTTCACAGCCCATCTCTGGTGACTGAAGTTACATTAACCCCTCAGGCTGTAAACTGAAGGTCACTGATGCAGACATACTTCCCTACCTACAGCTACTCAGCTCTGAGAGAATGGATGCAAAGCCTTGTTGCAGCAGTATCTTCAGGTGCTGCAGCGACATCGGCGGAGCCACAAGGAGACTAAAGGCAACTCGAGTCCCAGCATGCAGGCTAGGCTGCCAGTACACGAGCAACACCACACCACATTCTATCCACCTTAATCTCCATGTAATTTCTGCACTAGTGTCCGTGTCGTTTGGCAGTTTTATCCCTCTTCATTCAGATGGTAGGATGGTCTAGTTTCACTCTCAGGAGAACTTACTCGTTCTTTTCAAGGAAACCATTAGCACTGAAGTGACATACAGCTCTGCTTCCTTCCTAAGAAAACACGTAGTTTAAAGCCAGAACTATATCAGAACTGGGAATGCAATTTATACACTCAGCTGAACAGATTTAATGTTTAAACCAAGAATCCACAAAAAATGCATGGGATCTTGTACTGGCAGTGGCGTGTGGACTAACAGCAGGCACAGTTAAAATACTAGTGAGAGTTCAACTTAAGAGAAACAGCAAAGATATTCCCAAACATTTTCTGATATAATTACTGTTACATAAATGCCTGGGCCTCTCCTCAAATCAAACAACACCTGTACAGAATCGCACACTCACAGCTCTGGGAGTCCACCACACCAGAGATAAATGAGCTCACAAACCCACCTCCAATCCCAAGATTATTCTGTGTATTTCAGAGAAGCTGTTTCCTACCTGCTTTATAGAAGAGAGATTCTACACCACCGAGTACTGGATTTCCCCTGCTATTCAAATTGATACTCTGTTTTGAAAGGAGTACTTCTTGGTTCTCACAAATACTGGCCAGGTATGCTGCTGCTACAGTGGACTAGCCTCCTTTCTCCTCCCTACTTCTTCAGTTTAAGTACACATATACACCAGTGAGAGTATTTAATTAGATACAGAAGAACAATTTCTGGCACTCTTGACGTGACAGCCAAAGACAATTTATTCCAGCAACCTAGAAAACACCAGAAGCACTTTAAAAAGTATTCTTAGTTAGTAAATAAAAATCATTAACAAACTTACGAGGTTGACTAACAAATCACTTCAAGCACATCTTTAACTTCACCAATGCACATCTTTAACTTTTAGTTTATTCCTAAGTCAAGATAAACTGCTCTCATACATCTTCTTAAGTAACTTGCTACTGTTTATTTTGCAAGTAATTATTTTTTTACAAGTGTTCTGAAAGACCTTCTTCTAATGACCCACTTCAGTCTTTTACTATTGGAAGCAGTTCATCCTTAAGGTGATAGGTCATACAGAGAGAAAGTTGGAGAGACACTAGCTAAAGTATTGCATTGTTTTCAGAACAAAAAGCTCCATTTCTTTAACCCCACCTTTCTACGTAAGAAACTTCCTTGAGAAATTAGAGTAGCATCTGCTTGTACTTCAAATAATTATTCTCTGCTTCTTTGCCCCTCCAAGTTTCCTTGACTGAGGTCATAAAAATAACAAGTACATTTAAGAATCTAAGTTTACCATTTGTAGGATTTCAGGGGCAGGACCGTGAAAGTCTGTATTAGGCAACTGTTCTCAAAGTGAAACAGTTTGTGCTTAACACTACCAAGCAGCTAGACCTCTGTCGTTATCTTTGCTGGCTAGTGTTATTACCCTGTCCAGAGGTCTCTGACTTCAGTATAGATACAGCATTAGATCAGCAGCTTTTACACTACAGCCGTTATTTCCTACAGGTCTGCAAAAATAACTACGAAGATTAGTCCATTATTGGTAGTCTTACATTTATTTTTCAAGCATCCATATCATCTACAGGACACTCTTTCAGTGGTTTTAAAGTAGTAATAATAATAATAATGAAGGTTGAAAACCTACTACATGAAGTTGTGTCAGCTTTTTTCTTGCAGGGAGAATACAAATTTTTTGAAAGCTTGAAAATGGTCATGAAAAGGGATCATCTAACATATATTCATCCTTTATCTAATGAACAAAAAAAAAAAACCTACCTCAGAAAGAAGGTATGAAGTAGCAAACACCTACAAGTGTACACACTCCTGTTCTTTGAACTCATTCACATACACTTAGAAGTCCAAGTACTTCCGATCAAGTAGTTATTCTATACATTTTTAACATTAACTTGAAATTTGTGTTGCATAAACTACAGTTGTCAAAATTCATTTATACATGACAATTTCTGACCTCTCATGAAAGGTAGGTGGAGATTAGGCACCAAATTATCTCTGTATTTATAGAAAACAAGCCAACCCAGAGACAGTTTGATCACAAATTTACTCACTGCATCAGTACATCTATCTTCTCCTGAACTGACATGACAGGGTGACTTCTCCTGGCTTGTTACTCTGGTACTTTACGAGCATTAAAATTACTGACAAAGTGCCCAAGATGGGGAAGACCTGGTGAAAGAAGATACAAAGGGAAAAAGTAGCACAGATGAATCTTGCACAGTTGAAAGCATTTCTCCTGCTGACTAGCAAGGAAATAAAACAGCAAACAATCAAGAAAACAAACAAACATTTTCAGAGCATATTTAAAACACTCCAAAACTTGACCTGGAAGTGACTGTCAGTGAAGACATACAAATAATTCCCCAATCAAAATTGCAATATCAGTCTACTATTGTAATCTTGCCTCCTGTAAAATTCACAAAAGAATTGTGCTCACATATACATAGTTTGCAGCAATATCAATAAATTATTGTCTCCACTGAAGCTCCGTATTTTATTCCAACCCCATGAAGAAATACAATATTAATCACTAAATCTAAACAAAGTCACTACTCAGCTCAAAATGGATACAATCTCCCAATCCAATGCTTATATAACTCTGCAATACCACACAGTTAATATAACACTAAACAGATAAATTAATTCATCAAACATTCCAGAAAACACCATCAATAATCTGTGTATTCAGAAATAGCAGAATCACCATTTTAATCATTCCTAGATCTCACCACTTCTTAGACGCAGTATGAAATATTTTAATATATGCACATGCACACAGAAAAGCTTTCTGAGCTATGTAGTACATTAACAGCATACATGCAACAGCAGATTTCCATCACCAGAAAGCCATGTCCCATTACTTACTACACCCACCCACACATCACAAGTGTCAGAACAACTTCAGGTACAAGTGTCATACCTAAATAACGCGTAAAATACCCAAGCCAAAAATCCTACCACAAGCAGCAGCGTGTATCTCCCTTCTTAGCCCTCCCCCATGCTGTTAGCCTGCAAAGTTAAATCCCAGCTCTTCTCTGCTATAGCTAGAAGGCTCTCAGATACTACATACAATGTGGCAAAAAAATCATAACACCGTTGCCCCCTTTTTAGCTTTATTACCAGAACAAGAGACTGGCAGGTTTAGAGATGCAGAAGTTTACTTCTCACAATGTAAGATCACTCACTACCTGTAGCACAAAGCCCCCACCACATTTCCAATATCAAAATTTCTTAAAATTAGGAGAGTTTTGCCTAGTTTTTGCTTTAAGAATCATGTGAGCTGTTCCCCATGAGATTAAATGCAAAACAGACTTAAAAAAAAAAAATCAACAACTGCATTAGTAAAATCTTGTCTGTTTTCTACTTTTATCAGAAACAATTTATTAGAAAGATGTATACATCTGGTTTTTTAAAAAAACCTCACTTTTCTTCCTAGACATACTGCTGCAATATTCTGTAAGCATATTCTTAAGAGATGCAAACATTCAAAGAGCAGTTGCAAAGAAAGCTATTTCACTCCACTAATTTGTGTCAAATTTTATGGTTCCTACCCTCCCTCCTAAACAGAAAACTGTGATAAAACATCAAGTCCAATTAGAAACAGCCACTACACAGAACTATTTATTTGAATGATTTCTTTTCGAGTATGTGTAATTGTTTTTACAGAATCCTTTAGCATTTGGGCCCAATATTGCCATCTTTTCTTCAGAAAAAAAAAAAAAAACTTCCTCCAGCTTCACATCTCATTCACCAAGTACCTCCCTAAATTCAAATCTTGATACATATAGAACCAAATCTTTCCAATTTATTTTATTTTAATGAAATACTGGAAAACAACTATGGCAGCCTGAGGTCTGCATTCAGGATACACTTGTGATTTTCTTCAGATTACAGTATTAGCTTGCACATTACAAAGCCCAAGTTTGGCACTTAATTGAATACTAATTATTTAAATAGTGATCAAGTGCAATAAAAGACTTAAGCACCAGAATCAGAGATGAGATTTTTGGATCTTAGTCTGGTATCACGTTTGCCAAAATCCTGAAGTTTAGCTGTGTTTTGGGTTGTAATCTATGATACGTAGATTCTGTAGGCATTGGAAGTTGGGGAACAAAGTGGGCAAGATTCAGAAAACAACGCAAGTGACCTGAAGAAATGTGTTTTGTCCACATCTGTGGACAGCTGGTAGCTGTGCCAGCCACGGCAGGAGATGAGATCAGTCTCTGTGGCAGCATCAAGCCAGAAATGGAGCAAGCACAGAGGAGAGATCAGGTCCCTGCAGGTGGGCTGCTACCCCATTCTTGGCATGTCCAGGTTTTATCTTCCTCCATAAACATACATTCTGGAAAAGTGAGCAGGGCAGCAAAAGCAGTTTTACTAAGAGCAAACGCAGCCTGACCTTTAACTGTTCTTGCACTGTTTTAACCTACGGCTGCTCTCCCACCTCTGGCAGTCTCCCCCTTCCACCCTCACCCTCTGGCAGAGGGTGTCCAGTCACCACATCCTGTCCCGGGGTGCACACCTTGCTGCAGGGGTCCACCAGCACACGCCACGGCTTTGCCAACAGCTCAGGGCTGGCACAGCCACCCCTGGGAAGCAGAGCTGCTAGGAGGACGGCTGGCCCCAGCCAAGGCCATCGCAGCCGTGAGCAAGGACAGAGGACTCCTCCCTGGAACACAAGTTTAGGGGGGAGGGAAGGAGGGGGATGTGTTATGCCAGCAAGAAAGCGCCGTGTAAATACAGCACCCAGCTTGCAAATCCAGCAAATAAAGTAAAAATTTTCAACCATCTCTGTGGATTTATGAGATGTCACCCCATCTTTACCTCTTCTTTTGTTTTACCAATAATTAATTCCTCTGAATGATTGCAAACAAATTGAACTCAAGGTGTTCCTGCAAAACCATTAATTAGCCTTGGCTAATCGCAAACTCAAAAAAAAAAAACCACACCCATATCATTTCATCTCCAGTAATAAGTGCCTCTTAAAGTTTCATATACCAGAGCAAAACATTTGCTCTAACATCTCTCGTGATGATGTCCACTCTTACCCAAAAACCTGACACCAAAGCCAGACATGTGAATCACTGGCTGTCACATGGTCTTCTCTAACTAAAGAGTTTCTCCATGTTTTGTCAGCATACTATCTAAAACTAATTGAGTCATTTTTCTCATTCAATAATAATACAAAAAAAAAAAAATCCTTTTTCTTCTCTGGTCTCTGGTTTTCTTCCCAGTGTTTGTGTGGGACTCTGAAGCTAAAAATAGTTTCTATTGTGCAACATTTCACTTTACTATAAAAGAACACCAAACAGATTACCAATGTTCAAAAATTCACATTTTACTTCAAATATGTAACACCTCCCCAAACGAAAAACCCTAAACCCAGACTTTTTTTTTTTTTTTAAATCCTAGGTTCAGCCACCAAAAGTCAGAGCACTGTGTAAAGTGCACATATAAATACAGCAAACCTCTTCATCAGGGAAAATCATACAGGTTTCTTGCATTCAAGACTAAAATACACCTGTGTGGCACCATAGAAGAGGGTGGGTCTCTTCCTGCCACTCCAGCATGAATGCAAGGAACACAGATGCCAATCTACATGTTAACTACCTGCCTGTGTGAAAATAAACACAGTAACAGCATTGATCAGCCCTCCTGTAACATACAAGTAGTTTTTTTGGTTTTAACTGACAAGGAAAGGTTTAAGATAGGCCACTTGTCAACGAAGGATGCAATGCTTTATAGATCCATGCAGGTTAGGTCTTTGGTCTACGCGGAAGAGCAACAAACACTCTAGTTTTTAGGGTACAACACTGGCTTGCTTTGACCACAAATTCTCCTATTGCTGCATCTGTCCTGCATTCCTTAAGTTAAACACAGGTTAACAATAACAATCTACATTAAAACCTCGCACTGTGTAACGCAGTAGCTGCAGATTTGACCCACTACTTTTGCTATCAATGCATTTTAAACTGCCACAGAAAGGCACAGCGGCCTACGGCCAGTAAAACTTCCAGCTGCTGCTGTTGAACTTTAGAAAAGTAATCAGTTGCATCCCCCTGCCTCTCACCCAGCCAACCAGCACTGCATTTTGGGACTCCACGTGGTACGGCCCAGGAGAAGGAAGGAGAGCAGAAGCTGACTTTGGTCAGCTTCAGGTTACCTGAAGACCAGGTAAAGGAAAGGGCACTCTTCTAGGAGCAGAAGGTTACCGTAAGAAGCAACCTGGAAAAGTTAAACATCGTGTCCAATGTTCACATCTTTATTAAAGCAATACCACTATTGCAATTTAACTTCTGACTTGGGTGTAGATGTGGGTTGTGAACTTAACTGCATCACTTATAGACCAATGCAGTATATGAATCACACAGGCAAAATAATTCCCTGACAACAGACACTTAATGTGCTGGCAGTTTAATTAAATGCTGTATTGATTATTACTTTTTTTTTTAATTTCACTTTCCCTATAAGAGAGGGGAGCAAGGACAGGGGGAGAATATTAAACACAGCCTTGAAGGATTATGCCAGTATAAAGAGTACAAGGCTTAGCCCAATAATTGCAGCACTAACTAGTCAGTCATCACACTACAGTTTATTTTAATGTGGACTTCGCTGACTTCCTTTAAGTCACTAAAAGATCAGTTTGATCTATTTAAGCAATGGGTACTAAATAGACACTAAATTGACTAGCACACACTAGATACTTCAGATAAGCGCAGGTAACTTGGCCTCAGTGTTGAATCACTTCTGTATTTCACATACAATCCCAAAAACTCGTTTTCAATTACAGCTTCTTTAAGGAAAGGCAGGAGAACAGGGCAAAAATTCTACCCTGAGCACCAAAGGCAATATGCTTATCCTCGCCTGTCTCCTCCACTCCTATAAAACCCAAGAACAAGCCCTCTAATAAGCAGATCTTATCCCCAACTAGTTTTCACTTTCAACAACAACAAAACTTAATATCAAAATAAATACCAAACTATTTGAATAATAATTTCCCAAGAGAAACTACTGTTTTCAACATTCAGTGCTATAAGAGAAATCCACGGGCAGGATTTGCAACTTGCTAGTGCAGGAAAAGCTGCTGCAGCCTAATCAGACTTTGCACCTTGAAGGAATGTCCAAGACATGCCCTCCTTGCATACGGCACCAGCTCTCAGTGACTGGCCCCAAAGACTCCAGATGGCTTCAGCAGCTCTATGCTCCCAGACGCAGAAACCTCATTTAAAGCAACTAATGGAGCACAAAGAACTCTAACCACAGCACCCAGCCCAGCTCTGCATGAGCTAGTTTACCCTTACTCAATGTTACGTTAAATTAATGTGCACAAAGCTCTATCCCATCACTGCCAAACCACTTCTGATAACTTGTTCTACCTTACTGAAAACATACTTAGGCAACTACAAAACGCAGTGGTCTACAATGTAGACATACCTGGCATAATCTCAAACATTTAGGGTTTTATGCATAGGCTTGACTTTTAAATGCTACATTTTAATAAGGTGCTTCTAAAATGTTGGAAGTAAAGAATCTTTCTATTTTTTTCCTTAAAAGACCCTGCATGCTGCACAGCCAACTCTCTAGATCTCAAAATCCCTCAAATCCAACTGCAAATCAGACTTGGGAGGGATGCAGAACACTCATAGCTTTGCTACTAGA
This sequence comes from Gallinago undulata, assembly GCA_026546715.1. NCBI lineage: Eukaryota > Metazoa > Chordata > Aves > Charadriiformes > Scolopacidae > Gallinago > Gallinago undulata. Next base: position 91,529,061 of record JAOTQQ010000001.1, on the reverse strand, counting down.
CAGGCAGTATGTACTAGCCTGTTTGGCTGCTGGATTCTTTAGTTGAGTTGGGCATTTACCATAGGCCAGTGATGCCCTGCATTCCCATGGAGGTCATGGAGAAGAGAAAGCACTCAGCACCTCAGTAGGGGATCTGGTGGATGGGATGACTGCAATTGTCCCTGAATTAACTCAAATCAACAGAATAGTTGAGACATTTAAGACAGGGTTTGGCAGACAGGGAGAGAAGACCTTGGGTTTCCTGGAAGAAGATAATTTATTGGAGAGGCACACATTGTATGAAGTCCTCTTCACCTCTCACCTCTATTTCGTCTAGTAATATTGTGATTAATTTGGAGTTATACAGCAATTGCCATCAATTGCCAAACTATTCAGTAATCTTTACTAGGCTTCCCAGTTCACTGTAATAATTTTAAGTAAACCACAAAGCAGAAATCTCTCATGATCATTTATTTATCACTGCTGAGAATCACCACCCTGCGACTACTATTCTCTGCAAAGCTACCACTCTGCCCAGTAAGACGTGCTGCTATACACTCTTGAGCCTTTTTCTGTATTGACTCTGTGGTTGAATTAACACGAGTTGCTTGCACTACTCTTTCTATCCCTGGTATTATCACGATCACTCATCTTTTGTGCCTAAGGAGACTTAATAACAAACTTCACCTTGCTATAGTATGCTGAACATGCAGCCATAGCAAACTCTCTGCAAGCCATATTATGGTCCACATCTTTATAGCATACAGGACTAGACCGTAAAGAACACGGTTCTTCTTCTTCAAAGAACACAGACACTTTGGTAATACATGATCTCTTAAGTTTAAAATTGACTTCTCTCATCATATTTTAATACAGGTATGTGGGATTTTTTTCTGAGTATTTCAAGTCAATATAAGTAACTTGTTGCTTCTGAGTGGCAGTGAGAACGAGGCATTTATCTCACTTGCGTGACTAAAAATTTTAAACAGAAGCAATTGCAGATATACCTAAGTTTGTTTCAATAAACACCAACTGCTTAATAATTCACAGCTGATAGTCATTTAATTTGCTCATTGTCAGTCCAATCCTATTGGTACATAACTGTAAGTCATGTGTCTTTTCAACTGCACAAAACAGATTTCAGTAGCCTTCTCATCAAATGCTGAATATTTGCTTAATTATTTACTTTCCTAGTCATTATTTTTTAAGGACTAAAATTCTTTTCAAATTAGGAGGCAAGTGAAAGGTGTAACCACTAGAAATCACAAAATTTTCACTTCAATATGTGTCATCTGACTGCATCCACTAAAATCAGCTCAGCCCTAACAACAAAGATTATCTGAAGTTTCACACATTCCTAATATAGGGGTATAAAAAGAAATGCTTCTGCAGCTCCCATATTTTGGCAAGACAGTGGTATATGCTACTCTTTTATGGCAGCTGCTGAAAACACTCATCTCTACATCTCCTGTCACCCCTATCTGTAAAACAAGGTGTAGGTATTTTAGTGGACAACATATGCTAATACAACAGGTCTGTAAGTCACTACAGACTTGATTTTAAATGTTCTTAACTTCAGTTGCTTCCATCATTGCTAGAAAAAGAAACAACCTTATTTCATATGCAGGCATTCATATAGATTCCAGATATCCCCATCACAAATGCTTAAGATTCTTTTTCTACAGCATATTGACAAACAATTCACACTAAGTAGGCTAGGAGAAACCAAAATTTCCTATAAAGAGTTAAATTAGTTTTACTCTTAATATCTGTCTATTGGTTAAGAAAGCTACCTATTCTCAGTTTCACCTTAGTCCTACTGAATTGCATTGTCTGTCCACACAAACTGGACTAAATTCCCAAAGATACCTGGCTAATATATAGATCCGTCCTCTCCTTCAAAAACTAAAAATGAACATTTACCAATTTAAAATAAAATCTCTTAACACAAATCAAGAGATTCACAAGTCTCTAATCCAACACTTTGTGGTCCACCGAATCAGGGCCAGTCACTTCATCTTACTGCTTGGTTCAGTGTTACTCGTACCAACCAAAACCCTAAAGACCACAGATTTCTTCTAAGGCAAAGTCAGAGAAATTTTACAAAAATGAGAGACTTAGAACTTACAGTGCAAGGTTTAAGCAAGTGTGAACATATAACCCAGAGGTCTCGGATCATAACTTTGATGAGACATACTTGATTAACCCCCTTGTTCTTTTGCAGTGCATTACATCCTGATCACAGAATGTTTTAGAAGAATGCTATCAGCGGGTAACTGGAAACAAAAGCAAGAAAACATGAAACAAGAACTCCATCAGCCTAAAGAAAGATTGGGGCACTGGGAAGTGAAAGGAGTAAGTTTCAGCTTTATGCTCTATATACTAGCCAACACAGTCTCACTAGTTAGGACTATTTTGATTACTTCCAATAATCCCCAAACTTAGATACCTTTAATGCAATTTTGATTCTTCACGGTTTCCAAAGGGAAACATCTCTACAGCCTCATTGAAGCAGCAGAAATTCTTTTACTTCTACAGTCCCTCAGCCCCAGCTGCTGTCCCACCTCTTGACCAGCGTTCCCACAATCTAAAGGTGAGTTTGCAAGTTAGATATGCTCACTGCCAATTTGTTTAACCGTGAATATCATACGCCAGCAAGCTCCTGAATGGCTTCATCCCAGCTCTCCATTCAGAGTGATCATGCACATTACAAGCAAATTACCACCACCGGGTGAAAATGGAGATCCTTTCTGTTGACAAAGTAAGATTGCTTGAACTTTCTTTTTTGAACTAAGACTCCTGAGGCTAGAATCATGGTTTTGCCTAAATTATTCAGAAGTTCAAGAAACACTTATACAAGGTGAGGTTTTGAAATTTTGGTCTAACCTGGTCATTATTTGAATTAATGCAACTAGCAAAATCAGTTTATTACCTTTGCTTTCCTTCAGACCAGGGCTCTAGTATACAACAGTTAGCTCCTGCCACCTTGTGGGACTCCATGGATCTCCCTGAAAGCTTTTTTCAGCAGCAAGCTAGTCAGTTAAAACAAACATTCAGGAGTTACTTCCCTTGTGTTTCACCATGGTGAATGTTAAAATAAGAGAGAAATATTTATGGAGAGGGTATGCCATTTTGAATATTTTCTGATTCATTATTCTTAGCATTGTTTATATAGTTGAACTGCTGGCTTCAGTAATCTTATGGAAGGTGTTTTAAATATTTAAATATCTGTCAAGAATCCTAAGTTTTAGAAGATGATGCCTCTAAGTTTAAAATAACACTATGATCAAATACTTGTCACCAGTAGTAAATTTCACATTTTTGAAATAGATTCCACATAGAAATAATATGAATTTAGGCTGAAAATTCTTGTGGTCAGGTGCAATTTTGAAACCCAATAATAATCTCTATCTTGTAAGAAATTATGTACATACTTAACTTTTAATATGGTGATAACACACGTCCAGTTTTCCTGAAAGATCTGATTCCATGTAATTACTTTTTAACTGTAATTTGACTTTCTATTTTATGTTTTTCCTCTCCTCATCGCCCTCTATGCATATCATACATGGCCAACTTAATGAACGAGCGAAGTTCTTCAAAGAAGAATGAGGTAATTGGAATGGAAGAACTTTTTCAACACAGTAACAAGCAGGTGAAGATCCACAGATCTCCATCCTCATGTCTTACCCGTTGTCTACTGCCCCTCAGACAGGTAACTTGCCACATCTATTTTGTGGAGGTGCAAAAGACAACAGCAGCTGCAAACAACAGAGATGAGGTTCTCCTTATTTAAGCAAAACCTCTGCTGTTCCAGATCTCAAAAATAAAGAGGTACAAAGGAGTGTAGATGATATGACTTCATTAAGCCAATGAACAGCCTCATTGAACCTGCTCCTTGCTATTCTCAGAGCTAGGTGATTTGTTACAGACGCACAGAAATGTAGTAACAGTTACGGAGCACTTCTTTCCCCTCACCATCCCACAAACTGCATCACTGAACCTGGTGGAGATCTACTGTGTTGTGTACTTGATGCCAGCTGTAGTGAACTTAACTCCTTGTAACTTCCTTCTGATAGAGGAAAAGCTCTTAGACTTAAAACAAGAACAGCTCTTCCTGACATCACAAGCAAATCATCTCTAGTAAAGGCTTTAGTACCTCATAAATAAACTCAAGAACAATAACTGCAGATCCACAGCCAAAGAAAATGCAGAAGGAATGTCCTCCTTCATCTATAAGCAGAACGCATTTTTGCTAAAAAGAGTGTAACAATGACAAAATGTTAATGAACCAAGTTGGCACAGTATACAGGGACAGAAATTTTGAGTTCTTATTGAATAAAAAGTTTCATGATCTCACAAGTGGGGTTGTTTCTGATAGCCATCATATTCCCCCCTCCCCTTATCTCTTCCAATATACTCCTGAAGTCCTCATAGTCATACAATTAACTTAGAAGCCAAAGTTCAGAGGTGTCTGTGACAACCTCTAATACTGAGAATCCCTCCCAGACCAAGCTGTGTCTGTGTCCTGACTATCTGGCAGACATCACAATGTTCCTCACAGGTGTCCTTACCCATCCCAAACTCCACTCTAGGAAACTCAGACAGATAAACAGGCAGCTCTAGATGAGACTCCTCAGTCTGAATTACCAGAGAATCAGAACGGCAGGGCATTTCCCATCCCAGATACAGCCAGCACCTTACAAGGACAGCCCAGGTACCACTACACTCTTACCTCACTCTGGATATTGGGAATACAGACGTCTCCTTATCACAACCTATTTGGTTCAGCCTCTTCCCTGTTCTGGAGCACCATGATGTTAAGTCAGCCTCACTGTAAGTGCAGACATGTATCTAAGAGCCACCTTCAGTCCTTGGCTACAGAGAAAAAGAAACAGCATGCTCTAGCACCAGGATGGATCAGGTCCAACACCCACTGCCGGTCTCAATAACATCAGAAAGCACGAGAGGAAAATAACTAGGATCCTACAAGAAATTCCACTTTGATGCAAGTGAACCATATCCTGCCATATCCTCTTATTTCTATTTTATTTCTCTATTATTCCTATATTCTGCAGTATTACCAACGCAGAGGGAAGATCTCGGAGCTAACTTTCTGCTTGCCTACACACCCATAGCAGTACAACTGCAGTACCAGGGAGCTGAACTACCACCTTATTCTTCAGGATTATTGGAAACCAGTGGTGGCACTTCTCATACCGTGACTCTTGGTCAGTTTAACTCAGTTGGATGTCATAATAACAGCAATCCCAAGCAGCAGCAGACTGAAAAGCACCTGATGATTTTCAGTTCTTACTGTTGTCCACAGCATTCTGAACACCAGCAGCCAAAACTGACTGGCATTAACTTTGCTTAAAGTTGTGAGTTCTGTAAGGAGCCAGAAGCATCTGTTTCAGGTCAAGGAAGCATCACAGCATCACTTCAGCCTGGTTCCCATCTGAAACAGTAATCCTTAGCTGTCAGGGTAAGATTTGTTTTACTTTTTCTCAGAGTATTTATTTTTCTGCAAAAACATATTATATGACTTTTGCAGCCTTTTGCTGAGGGAATTTTCCAAGCAGTTACATGAAATAATTATTTTATTAATGTATTAACTTGAGGAAGAAATATTAAAAAAAAAAAAACACCAAGAAACCACTATTGGGCCACTTACCCCTGCTGTTTTTATTTTATCTATACCCTATTGATCTCCTTCCATTGTCAACTGTTTAGCCTTACATTTTAAGGAGATTAAAAAAAGGAAGTTCTGAATGCAATTGGCTCTATTTCTTGAGAAACACCTCTAAAAATCAATCAGGTTACAGAATTTGCAAAATTCTGTATGTACCAAGTCTTAGCAGATTTTCAAGAGGGACCTCAAGGCTTCACAAACCAGAATCCACAATCAGATCCACCTTCACCAATTGTTTCATTGATGCCAAGCCACAACAGCTTACCCAGAACTGTGCAAGTGCCCAAGGGTGTGTGCAAAACGTCTCCGAGCAGGATCAGGTCCCTGTAAGATTAGCTGCAATGTAGGGCTTCAATCCTGCAACTGCAATAGCTCAGGGAGACTGCTACAACAGAGACATTGCAGGACTGTGCCCTAAAATAATCAAGTATATAAATATCTTTGTCCTCTCCACACCTGAAGCACAATTCATAAAATAAAATAAAATAAAATAAAATAAAATAAAATAAAATAAAATAAAATAAAATAAAATAAAATAAAATAAAATAACCAAACAAAAAAACACTTGTGTTTGTGAAATAAAAATAAATTCTTTGGATAGCAAGCAAGACCAGCGTTCTTCAGGCCAAGTTCCCTAAGATCTATAGGCTATTATCTATAGGCTACTTCCCCATTTTTTGTTTTGTTGGTTTTTTTTAAAGTTGTTTTTCAGTTGTTTTTTTTTTAAGATAAATATTTTTATTCTAGTAATCATTCCCATCTCTCTACATGGCCCCTGTCTTTAAGATAAACCCAAAAAACGGAGAAAAAACTCAGTCCGAAAGATGCAAGTTTGACAGCATTTAAAAAAAAGGTCAGCCGTTAAAAAAAAATCCTTATCGTGCTGGCTAGAGCTGTAGAGCAAGGATTGGGGATAACTCCCTTGGGATCTACAGGTTTTTACCAATTATTGTAGCTTTCTATCATTTTATTTCACAGTAGAGCACACAAATGGCTGTATCTGAAATCAGGTGAACAGATATTAAGAATTTTCTGTGAAATAGAGTTCTGGTACGCTCACGACCATGTACCACCTGAGAAAGTCGAACAGGCTTAAAACCATAGGTTGGCACAGAAGTCTGCAGCTCTGAACAGTTCTAGCCTAAGAAAAGAAAACACAAGATCCATGGATTCTCAGTGTAATCTGCTTTCAAAGACAGTCATTATGCTTCCTTGTTACTGACCTACTATGAAACTGGAAGTTTAAACCTGGGAGCTGAACTACAAAGTGCCCCGCAAAACCCCACATTGCCACAGTGCTGACTTCCTTCCAGATCACTTGTGTCAATCCTTAGAGCAAGAAGGTCAGGCTAGAGAGCTGATCTGAACACTCTGAAATATGTAAGTACAGACCAAGCCTGGCCTAAGAAGCCCTTTTGAGCAGTGGCACATTTTAGTTCATGCCTGGAATCAGCATAAATATTATCACCTTCACACGTCTCGGACAGAACATGCTCATGCATCCTTGCAGAAGTCACTTACAGAAAAATCGGGAGAATGGAGGGCCATATTGAGTTAAGAAAAGTTAAGAAGAGATTCTGGGTTGGAAGAACAAAATACCAGGTCCAAAAGCTCTGACCTATAAGGTTATATTTCTGTCATGCAGCACATGTTCTTAAATGTAGAAGAAGAATTGCGAATTGACCTTGGATGCTAAGAGATTTGCTAAATTCACAAATACCTAACCAGTAAGCCTGAAATTGATAGATGACAGTTCACTATCATTTTTTTTTTCATCTACCAATATGGAAAAGCAGTATGTGCACATACACAGGGAAGATGTTTTAGGAACAAAGAGGTAGCTGGAGTAATAAATTTAACAGTGACATAGAAACTTGCTGCAAGTTAGGAGTTCTGTACTTGGTTCTCTCACCAGCCACCTGGTCTTACCTGGGTCTACTCTGCAATCTGCAAAACAGGTGGTAACACTGGTTCTGAAATGTTTGTAAAATGTAGTTAGTTGACGCCTGTAAAAGTACACAATAGGAGAGTAAAGTGTTATTACAGCCTAATAATGTGCTGTCTAACAAACTATGTTACACATAAATGACACCACCACACAGCACACACTCTTACAGACTTTGTTTATGCATCTGTTTAGAAAATTAACTGTTTTCACTCTCCTTTGGAATGAAATGCTGAAAGTCAACCTGAAGTCCATTGCTCTAGAGTAAAAAGTGGGCATCTTTGCTAGATCTTCACAAAAATTCAACAAAACTGAGCCTCAGAGGAAAATTTGCCCCAAGTATTACAACACCACCACAATTAACGCACCTGCTATTTTACCAATGATAAAGCCAACATATAGTAATAAAAAAAAATAAAATTTAAAAGTCTGGACTGCTCTTCTTAACTTTCTGCCCCACTATGCAGTATGAAGTTTTTCTTCCAAGGCAAGCACAACACCTTACAAAGAAAAAAGCCATCACCATCCCAAGATTGTAAATGGAGCAACAGAGAGAAACAAAGAGGAAGCAATCTGTCTGAGATCATGAAGCAAGTTAATGGTAAAAACTGCAGCACTAGCCAGTGTTTTTTTTCCCTGTTTCATCCAGCACAATTTTCACCCTTTGCCAGAATCCTAGAAGGAAGTGCTAACCATTCCTTTGCATCTAAGTGCAGAGTCAGAATGTATTTTCACCTATCCCTCTGATATTTGAGCTCAAATAGTAAATTGTACATGATACAGCACTGCGTATGCCCCACGTCATATTTCAACAATTTAATTCAGTGTCTGGGACATATTTTACTAGAAACTCACTTCAAGATCACTCCTAGCTTGATCAGAGTATAATTCTATGAAACTGTCTACCTTAGAAAAGAGCCTTGTTTCAGCTATGCCAGAACATAAGAACAAGTACTATGGCACCAGGATACTACTCTATACCTAGCAAGTGATTTTTTGCATGCACGCACTTCACTTCTACACTAGTTATTGTACCAGCACACTTCAAAAGGCAAAAAAAGTAAACTTAAAGAAATGTAAGCACACCCTTGTGAAAGGGATACTACAGCTTTTTTTGGTCTCCATAGCTGAAACAGTTCTACTGTCATAGTGCACCTCTATTCGAAGCTTACTACACGCATGCTCATACTTTCACCCACATTTGTACAACTCGCACCAATCACTAGGATCATTATACCAGTAAAGTACAGATGATCCTTAAAGAATCCTCAATAAGATTCATGAAAGTTTTCTTACAAGTCTGAATTTATTTGCACCAAAATCAATAGCAAAGTTTTCACCGAACTCAGTGTGACAGTGATTAGACCTAATGGGGTCTCACAGGTAACAGCGTAGCTCCTTTTTGGATGGGAGGTGAGGGAATCACACATGTGGTCAGTTGCCCCGATCACTTTTGGAAGTGTGGCAGGAGAAGTACCTGGGAAAGTGACAGAATCTATTTTGCAGACAGTGAATAATAAGTCTGACACTTTGCAAAAGATATTTCCCTGCAGCTTGCCTTATACCAAACTCGGATTGCTCGTGCTAAGATAGTGCACCCGCCTTCCCACTCCCTCTATGCTCAGCTAGAGCTGCCGGGACAGCAGGATGCTCGGCCACAACAGTCGTTTGGTGCAGCACCAGCAGAAACACTTCTGCTTGTGAAGACACAATTTTCTGGAAGTTCGAGTATAAAGTTGTTTCAAGAAAAAGACTGGCCTGTCACCTGAATACGGACTGTCAGTATGATTATTTCACCAAATTGATCTGACTAATTCTCCAAAGCAAAGGGGAAAAAAAGTGAGCTTTAATTGCAGTGATGGGACCAAACATCCTCCCCAAAACTGGGGGGAAAAAAAAAAAAAAAAGGGAAAAGAAGTGAGGGTGTCTCATTCTTCTGACCAAATGTTATTGATATAGTTACAGCAATATTTTAAAAGCACAATGTTCCTAGCTGGTTTTGCCACAATCACCATGACTAACACAGCCAAATTCTCTTCAGCAGCCTCGGTGGAATTGCACAAGCTCACACCAGCTCTGAATTCAGACTAAAGTGAATTTTATATCCAGATTTTTTAGCCTGACCAGTACCCTATTTCAATGTAACCTAGCAGGAAAACACTGCTAAGCACATGCTGAGTAACAGGCTTCTCTGAGACATCTCAGACAGAACACCCTCAAAGACACCAATTCTCCTGAGAAAATCTTGTCTCAAATACTTATTTTCTGGAAGGGAAGAAAGCCTCAACCCTTCAAATGTCTAAGGGGGTGTCTGTGTGTGGAAAAAAACGCAAGTTAGAGAAAGAATAGTTCAATCCTACGAAAATGAAATAACTACAAAATCAGCAGCATTAGTAAGGCATTGTGTTTAAACACTTACGCTAGACAAGAGCTAATTGTTTTAGGGCAGGTTCATAAAACATGAATGCTTCTGTAATAACAGCTTCCATCAGAAAACTTGCCTAAATATGCAACTACTTTATTTTCTTACTGATCTTGTACCAAATATATGTGAAAATGAAAATTATGACCCTTTCAGGATAAGTGATTCATCTTTAGCTTGTTCTCTTCTTAAGAAAAGGAGTAGGTAATACTCAGTAATTTTCCCATTTCAATTTAAGGAAAGTTTTCTCTTTTTCTTTTTAAAATATGACTTTTAAACATTTGTGACCTACAACAGCATTTTGACCTCTGCTTCGATTTTCTTCAATTTCTATTTAGCTTTCTAATCTTATCTTTTTATATTTAGTTATACAAGACCACAACAACTGTTGAGACTTTGAATACCCTTTACATTGATATGAAAGAATACAGAAAAACAGTACAAAGAAGGTCACAAAACCTATGTTTATGCTGGGAAGAGAAGGCCATAAAAACACTTCTTGAAGCGTTTAACTCCTCCTTCAGGTGGCAGGGGCAAAATTGCAGTATAAGAGTAGTTTGTATAACTGTGGCATCAGGCCTCAGGCACACTCTACATTTCTGAGCACAACCCTTCTACTACCAGAGGTCTAATTCTGCATTCCTTAATGGTCACAGATACTGACACAGAGTTCTCCTGCTGCAGAAAAACTGCGTGGAGCTGCAGAGTCAATACATGTTATCAAGCCCTTTGGCTCTGCCCAGATGCTATTAATATTTTGGTAGGGTGGGGGTTAGAATTCTTTACCTATGTTAGCTCACTGAGTTGCTACGACACATTTACCTTCCTCCTCCCCCTTATTCTTTCTTCATCTAATACATAAGTAATAAATTCAGCATCCCCAGTAACCCACTTGGTTTCTGGACACCAGTGGTGCTAGATTCATTCCTGGAGTCAGCAAGTTCCCCCTTCAACTACTACAGTCACAATCACATCACACAGTTTAGAGGAAAGCTTGCAACAGCAATTTTAAAAGAATTACTTCAATGTTTTTTAATGTTAAGAAAACAGGTATCTGTTGATCTGTGTCTGCTAGAAGCTACAGAGGGGTCTAGCTCCTCCCCCAAAAAGGTTAATAAGGCCACAGTGTCACCTGGTGATCTCCTCTACATTCCTTAACAGAGGAAGATGCTGCCCAAGGCATCTGTTATTACAAATAGAAACTCTGGATAATGGATACTGAAGTAATCTGAGAAAATATACTCAGTTTAACAAAAACAGATACAATTACAAATGAATCCTTTCTGAACAAAGAAATCAGATCCAAATTTCAATCAAAAGATATTCATACTAAATGCATATTAATTAAAAAAAATACCTAGTTGTAGTTTACCTTTAAATTATGACAAACCAATACTAAATTCTAATGTAGTATCATATATCAATTTATATGAAATTAAAAAAGATGGTAAATGTTTGATGTCTAAACTGTAAACAAAGTTCAAATACTGAACAGGTAAGTCTTCATCGAAGGACCAGGTATTTAGAACCTCAAAGTAGCACCTTCCACTGCATTTGCAGAGAAAGTGTCTTTGCTCCATTAGTCACTTAACTAGAGTTTGGTGTAAAGCTGAGAAATTAACCGGGAACTGAAAAAGCAAAATCAGTGATTTTCCTCCTCATCTGAGAAAGCAAAGCAGCTTGAGTTCTACTAGTTGTGTTCAGATACAGCAGAATTGGTTACCTTCGTAGGGATAACACTGTACTTTTAAGTGCAAACTATTTTCATTAACTTGTGTGTACATGTATGTTCATGCATGAGTACGGCTTTATTAAACAGGACATTTTTAAAGGCCACAATTAAAAACCATAGTTTGTCATGTCCCAAATCAAAACTTTCTTAACAGTTGCAATCTAAATAAATGCAAGTAAGCCATATAATCACTTAGAAAGTGTGTAGGCATACAGTGCACCCTCTGAACTAACAGAAAAAGTAGTGCCAAATTTAGTGTAAAGGCTATATTTAGTAACATATTTTAACGGTCGTCCACCAATAGAGATTGCTTCTGAGAAAACAAATACAAAAATACCAAAGCAAAATGAGATTAAAAGCACCAACTTAAACCAAGTGTTTATTGACCAAAAATCAGTTCCATAGGTGTAGCTGGAACATCAAGGCAGCCGACACATAAGCCTGTGTACAGAGGGGCTCACAGGGGCCAGGAATACAAGGTGTAAAAACCCTGCTTTCACCGTGCCTGCCCTCACTCTCTTTTTCAGCCCTGCTCAATCTCTGCAAAGCTTGTTAGCGCTCCACAAAACACCATCCCCCACTCAAAGATTTCTTTTTTTTTTTTGTTTTTTTTTTTTTTTTTCCCCAGGATCTTTGAATAAGGCAACACATACTGTCCTCACTGGAAGACCTGAGATGTGTCCTCTCCTGCCACCAGTTGCATGGGGATGTCTGTGACGACTGCCTCATCTCCTGTCTCCATCAGTGAAGAATAACAGTAAACTTCAAATGCAGCCCTGTGGGTCCATCCAGGAATGCAAGACTGCACGCAGGAACTAGATCACCTGTGGCACAGAAACCAGCAGGACTATTCTTCAACAAAAGACAGCATCTGGCCAGTTTTCTCAGGTGCTTCCTCCCCTGCACTCCAGCATCCTCTTGCTCACTTTGGCCCCATCGCCACAGTGAAACAGAAAGCTCGACAGGGACAACCTCAAGAGTCCACTTCACTATATAAATAAATAATCCATTTCCTCTAGACATGTCCCTCAGGGGGGCAGGATCTTCCTTTGCCGATTAAAAACCAGGAAGACTTTGCAGGCACGCAGGCTCCAAGCTTTGTTCGGAGCTACCACCTGAACAGCAGGCCAGCCCTGAGTACCAGCAAACTGAACAGAGATCTCAAAACCTGAAACTGAGCATCCACATCCTTTCAACAGCTTCCTCCGAAGGGAACTGATGGTCTGAAGTGTGGTGAAGGGCCTCACGTTGTAAGCTTTTTGCCTGGGCCACTTTTAACCATAGCCTTTATTTACCTTCTGCTGCCTTGGTACACAATGCTGAGGTGAGACAGATGAACACAATCAAGCATTTTCCTTGCAAGAGAAACACTTAAAAGATAATTTTCCCCTCACATATGCACAGGAAATTCTCTTATTAATGGGAAATGGACACATTCAGCCAATCATCATACTTAGCTATCCATAATTTACTTCCCTTATTTAAGGTTTTCCGTATTAAGAAATAAAGTTAAAAACTTCCTCCCCTTGCTCTAGTTCTGACACTTGCGCTCTTTATTTAGTCCAACAATTTTAAAAGAATAGCACCAAAACTTCTGCCTACTCTTTCGGCACTAGAACCCATTTTTAATCAATAGAACACAGGAAGTAAATTGTGAATAATTACTTGCATTAATATATTTGCTACTAGTTTTGTCACTCTTCATTTTGCAGACACGAGATTTCCCCCTATGAACACCTCTGTTTCTCCAAAAGCTGCTGGAAATTAACGATGCTATTTTTATTTTCTTATTAATTTGTATGCCATAGCTCTAATCAGTGCTGGCTCATGCTGCAATTTTGCGTACTTGTTTCAAAATATATTATGAGCACTTGATGACTGATGTTTAACACAATGTATGAAAGAGTATCTCAAACAAATTAAAGGAAGAAATACAAATAAAGACACTTTACTTAAATAAGAAAAAAAAATTACCGACTTACTCAAACAAGTGATAAACCCTGAAACTCAAGTTTGTGGCATGGAGCACTCACTGATCAGAACTGAGTTAGGCAGGAAGTCCACACTATTCAACGTGAAGTCTGGGTATAAAGAAACCTTTTACAAGAAGAAAGAACATCTGAAGCCAGACTCACCAATGAAGTGGAGGTGACAATACTACTTCTTTCCAAATCTATCATCTCCAACCACTGATTCACAGCACATAAGAATGCTTTCTTTCGCTGGCCATATAACCAACCTGGGAAGCAAACATACTTGAACAAAATGACACACACACCAAAAAACGTATCAACCACCAAATGGTATTCTCACACTTGCTCTTCCATCCTCTTCTCATTTATGGGAACTTTGCATATTTCAGCAATGTTCCTCTATGCCTAGCCCTTCCTGCAACTGCCCATCATCAGGTCAAGGACTGCCTATAAGCTTATGCACTTATCACTGAGTACAACTGAGCATGACCCTGACAGGACTAACTGTGCATCAATAATTAAGAATATTGTGAAATCTGCAGCTTTCCCAAGGAATTACAGGCCACCAGCAACTTCAGGCAACAGATCTGCGAAGGAGTGCTCATTGTTCATGCAGCTCTGGTTCTCTGGCTTTTTGTTCAGGAATCCATTTGCACAGTTGTAGCTGCAGGACTGACCTCCTCAGTAGTTAGGACAAGATACACTGATGTTCATGTACTTCACCCCGTAAGGAAATAATAAATAAATAAATAAATAAATCAGCATGACATTGCTAACTGTAGGTCACTGTAGGCATGATGTGGCTGAAAGACCACTTGTGGAAAGCAAATCAAAACATGGCCAGCCACAAAAATGCCTTTTTCATCAACCTGGCAAGAACAGAACAACTTCCACCCAACCGTCACAGAGATTTTAATGCAGAACAGCACAACGTTTCAAATCCACTGACTTTCATGGAGTTACTTCACAGTGAAGAGGCTGAAATAAGAAATCAAGTTCTTCCTCACTCCTCCCATTCTCTCCCCTGGTTTTCTTTATCGTTTAATCTCCAAATCTTTTCTGATATCCTTCTCTTAAATATTGCTTTGACAACCACAAAATAACGTATTCTTTCACATACACAAACAAAAGCCTTAGATGATTTGCTTCATAGAAGAAATCACAGATCGAAAAGTGAACACTTATTATTCTACCACAAGAGATATAATCCTAACTATTATTGTGTGACATGCCTTACCCACTGCCATTGCTGGATTACTCTTGATTGTGGAAGATATGGGTAGAAATAAAATTATTTTAAAAACAAACAAATACAAACCAAAAAGAAAAAGACAGAGAATTCCTGACAAGGCACATGTTTAAAAATGCTTACATAGCTGGCAGAAAAAAAAAAAAAAACACATACTGGGGAAAAAAAACTGGAAAGTATACGTTGGAAGCCATCAACCCAACAGTACTTAAGTATTGCATGGCACACTCAGCAGTAGGATGTAGTCACCAACTGCACAACCAGTTGCCCTGGACCAGGTTTAAGCTTTCCTCACTTGAATCCTGCCACAGGCCAGTACAGCTCTCATCAACAGTACCAAGGAGCAGGACTTGAACATGGGCGCTTGGCCCTGCCATGGAGAACTCTAGATTTCAGAACAGCGGGACAAAGCCCCGCCTGAGAGTGTGGACGGCCAAAATCTTCCTGTTGCTACACCTGCATAAGAGGAGAGTAACCCCACAGTCGGGCACAGAGTTCATATGGATTCACAATGACTCAAAGAAGACTCCACAACAATTTGCTACATATGTATTGCCTCTCAAAGAAAAATATAATTAAAAAATTAAATAAAAAAAACAAAACACCAAACAGGCAGAGGGAAGACATACCTTCCTACTTCCCCTCAGCAATGGAAGGTGTAGACAGGACTTGAACTTCTTGTCAAGAGTGCTACCACCTGAATTAAGTTCCACAGATCACATGTTGTACAAGTCCACTGAATTATTTTTATCTTTGCTGAATGAGGTGCTCTGTGATAATAAGGGTCAATAAAATACTGTTTCTTATTTTCAGTGATGGCTACATCTTAGAAAATCTCCTATATCGAAACACCCACGTGGAAGATTACTGACAATAAAAATTCCGTGCTTCCTAAACAACTGATTTTCTTCGTGTAGTCTCACAAAATCCTGTTAACTTTCCTTCTGCTCACTAAAAAATGAAAATGTGTTGTACTAGCTTTCTTTGTACTTGGATATGCCTGAAGCTAGTTTATTTTCACATGCTGAATTGTCCATGCTCATAAGGACTTGCTATTACATTATGCATTTGTGTGCTATAAAGGAAAAGGCACGAACACTGGAAAGTGTCAGAACCATGCTCCTTCTTGATTCATTTTTTTATATAATCAAATTTATAAATATTAAAAATAATTAAATGCTATCATTGTGAGTATCACTACTAGGTATTCCCTCAGGCATTAAGTAAAATATGCTTTACTCCTCAAATACAACTCCAATTTTAAAATCAAAGCCAACTTATTCTCAGTAACAAAACATTAGTAATCAGCAAATCTGAGAACCTTATAGGATGAAGTATGTTCAATGGGTTTAGAAGTAAAAGTTCAAATTAGTAAGTTACCTTATTTATCACAATACTGCCAGTGCCAAAGTTGCTGCCTCTGACAAATCCATGTTTCATAAGATAATTGTGATTTCACATTTGATTATGAATATGAAAAATAATTTAACTGTAAAGGAGTATTTCACATGAATGCATATTTTTAAAAAACTTTGTTACGAAAACCTGTATCTTACTTCATAAAGTTAATACAAGGAAGTTTGTATTAACTACAAAGCATAATATACACAGCATCTTAAATACCATGTCCAGTGGCAAAAACTCTTAAGTATCTCCTCCTACTTCAGGCACTCCTGTCAATAAATAAGCTGAACTGAAAGTCAGTAACTTCACACTATTCTGAAGGGGGTTTCTTTTTAAAGCAGCATTATGAATGAAAGTTGAGTATTAGCAAAAGATGCCCAACTGGCACAGAATTCAGTGAGACTACTTGCATGTCAAGAAAGGCATTTACTGGGAAAGCTTCAGAGGAGCAGCATACATCAAGGGAATGGACACAAAACTCAGGACTTAGACGTGGATTTTATTCCATTCCCTGCTAATGCAGTTCAGTGACTGCCAGCAAGGCTACGCTCCTTCAGTGCTTTGTATCTCAGATGCCTAAAACAGGAATAAAAATCATTGCTCCTTGTTTTAAGGTGTATATGGTTTGTGTACTTCACCAGAAAGGACATAAGCACATGAATAAGGCAATGCCTACAACTGCCAATTATTAATAATATCATTATTAATGAGATAATAACTTGTTGGGTTTGGTGGTGGTTTTTTTCTTCTTTGCCAAGTAATGCAATCTAACAGCAGCTCATCAAGCTATTCTTAAAGCTGGAGCAATCCTTACACTGGCGCAGGCCTTACCCCTTCCAAAACTG
>JAOTQQ010000001.1:91470323-91501035 GCA_026546715.1 Gallinago undulata | reverse complement strand
ATAGTAACTATTTCTCTGTTTCCATTTCTCTATATATGATTTTAAGCAAATTAATCTCTTTGCATGCTCACTTGGAGATATTTCTGGCTTTAGTCAGTCACTGTTATTGAGAGTTATAAGGTGCTAGCCAGAGTCTGTGAGGAATTTTTCAAGGGACAGTGAGTGCTGAAATTTTTTAAGTTGCTTGTCGATTGTCAGTTGTTTTAAAACTCCACAGAAGTTGCATTTCCAGATTTTGCTGCAAAAACTTGTATTGTCAGATGGCAGTTTCCTGTCACTTCTGTGTAACTGGTATTAGTTTTTAAAAGGATGATGTCCCAGGTTTACCTTGCGGACTGCTCACAGGTACTCCTGCATACAGCCAGCACTTCTCTGGAGACGATGCAGTTCAGTGCGCATAAAGCAGTTTGCTCTGATGCAGGCGCAGCAGAATTTGGGGCTTCGAAGCTGGCATTTGTGGCATTTGTTTGAGTTCATCAGAGTTTGCCTGTTCTGCGTTCAACTGATGGTGGAGTGTCTCCTGCCCAACTGCGTGTCCCCTCTTAATTAACCCATGGCATAACATAAAAGGCGTAAGTAGTTATGTGTCTATGCTCTGACAAAAGGGAAAAAATATTTCCCTTCACTTTGTTCTTATTTAATAATAGCAGGAAAAATGATAGCATTGACATAAATAATAGTAATCAAGATTTGTTCTGGCCCCCCCTTTGGGGCCTGCTGTGAAGCTCAGTTACACTGGGGGGGCCCTGAGTTTGGTCCTCAGTTACCATTTTCTCTCTTCTTCCTGCCCACAGCAGAAGCTACCTGCTGCCTATGGAACCGAGCTGACCACTGGTAGCTCTTCCGAGCTGAATAGATGTGTGCTTCCATGACCATTTTAAATGTATTCAGATAATAAAAAGGAAGCTTGGACTAGCCAGCTGCAGCCTGAGCCTGCAGGCCCTGGATCCCTTTGAGCTGCTACCATGGCTGACTACAAGTGACGGTTGTCATGTGAGCAGGGGAGGAAGGCCATAAGGCAACTGTGGGAGCATATGCTTTATCTGCGTTAAGCTTTGCACACAGCCTGGGGAGAAGCGTGGGGAAGAAAGGGTGAGGCAGAGGCAGCCTTATGGAGGCTGTCCCACCTCTGTTGCTTTTTTCCCCGTGGCATGTGCCCACCCACAGTCCATGGAGTAGCGTGGCATCCTCCAGGTTAAAAAACACTGGAGCAGGACAATGCATTAGTGGGCCTATTTTCCTCCCCAATGCACTTGTATAACATGGTAACATTAATAGCAATTTATGTGCAAGCACTGAAGGGAGGAGGCATTTTATCTGAACTAAAGCTGCAGAATATCCACTTTAGAGTGGGAACAGAACTACAGGATCAGTGCAGGATAGCTATTCTTCAAGAACCACACTTTTAGGAAGTTATTGTTCCCCCCTCAGCCCCTTTTAGGAACACTTTCAGTTTCTTGGGAACTCAACAGAAGTTTGTAGAAGTCAAAGAAAGGGCCAACTTGTTCAATTGGTTTCTCTGTGGGAGGGCACAGTTAAACTCTGGCTGTTTCTTTGCTCCTATTCCTTACTGCTATTATTTCACAACATTAAAATAGTCAGGGTAATTTCTCCTTCATAATTTTGAGATGCTGCTTCTGAAAATTCTGTTTCTATACCCATGCATCTAATTTCTACTGTCTCCTATTAACTCTTCTTACTTTTTATGCCTCTTTTTATTAGTGGAGCGTTAACAAGTCCAACCCTCTGACAGAGCCAGCCACTAAGAGCGTTAGGTCCTACAAGCAACCTCTGGCTTAAGCTGCTAGCAGTTTCATTTGACAAATTAGATGAGAATTTGAAGGGGAACAGACGGGTGGATTGACTTGCCAGTCAGTATGGAAGCAGCAAAGTCAAGAATCAAATCTGGGCTTCTAACTTGCAGTATGTTGCTCTGTACATTTCATTCTCTTGCTCTGAGATTTCTCTTTCATAGTGCCTCCCTTTTTCAGAGAAATATTACTACACCTTGAGGAGCTGCTTACCATTTTTTCCTGTTTTAGAAGAATTGAGTAATATGTTAGCCAGAGCATCCAGATCCATTTGAGTCTATCACCTCTGTAAAAATTGCTTCTGACTCTGCAAGACATTTAGGTATATGTTAAACTAATATATATTAACTACTTAACATATTAGCGTATGTAAAATATAAAATATCTGTCATAATGAAGCAATTACCTGCTAATCTCTAAACTCAGTAGATTTTCCTTGTCCCTGCATTATGAAAAATATGAAAATTGGATCTGACCTGCTCTCCTGAGATTTTCTAGCCCATTGAGTTAGTCTAGTGCAAGCAAATCAGCTTCCATAGCCAGCGATGCACAAGAGCCATGGGTCTACCATTCTCCTCCAGTAACTTGGGATTCCTACAGACTTACTGACAAAATCCCCATTAAAAGCTGGGCCAAAGGAGAGCAGCTTTCCTGCAACCTCACACTTTAGATTTTTACAGTTACTGCTTTAATTCTCATGTAAACTGCAATAATATTTAACTGCTTTAAGCATAAAATGTAATTGGAACTCATTTTTCAATTTTAGGTTGTTTGCCCCTTATTACAGTTCAGTGCTATCAAGTAGCTTTCTCCCTCCCACCCAAGGGCCTCTTTTTCATATCACTGTTTCTGGTGTTATTCAAGCATTTATTTGTTTATTTGTTCTCCCTTTTCTATAAATGTTTGTGGTGCTTTAAAGAAACTACAACTGTTCTCGTGTCCTCCAACCTGACACTTCAGAGCTGCCCCACAAATATATATTTACTTCTGTCTAGAAGAACAAGAACAATCAAGGGGCAAGAAGTTTTTAGCCTGCTAAGTCCGCTGCTTAACTGAAGAGGATGTCATTGAGTTTGTGCTTGACAAGTGGCAAGCACCACCAGCGTGACTCAGGTGAAAGAGCAGCACCCATTAGCTGTGAGCATGAATTCTTACAACTTGGTGAGCTTCCCAGATGTGTGTCTCATTGCCCTACTGCCATGCCTGTAGTTATGTCCATTTTGAGACTGCAGCACACTTCTTTGGCTGCACAGTGCTGCTACCATTTGAAAAGTAAATAAAGCAAGTGGCCATTTGACCATAAATAAGAAGTGCGTGCATTAGTCACTGAACTACTCAAAGACATGGTATTTGACTCTTTATCTTGTTACATCTAGGAAATAGAGAGTGCTGCATATTTAATATTAGTGGTCTTGTTCATCTCTGCAAGGGAGAGGCTTCGAAGAGGCAGAGGTCAGAATTTTATTCCTTCAGGTGGTGGTCATGTGGGGGTACAGTGAAGGAGTCCTGGCTCAGCTCTTGGCAAAAAGAGAGGCATCATCCAATCCAGTGGAGCCCAGAGACAGGGGCCTGTATCTGGCTTTCCTTTTTTTAGGAGTTGCTTTTGGAATTAAAATTATCTGCTTTGAAGAATGATGTAGGGTGAGGAATAAAACTGGATGGATCTTGAGACCTTCCAGAAGGGGGAAAAAAAAATAAAAGGAAGAAGAAAAGAAGAAGGAGACAATTCATGCCTTGGAATAGCGCAACCCACTATAAATATTCCTGCAGGAGCAAAGCTGTGCATTGCTTCAGTGCATCCAGTTGAAAGGCCTCATGAGAGGAAATTATATCAGAACATTGCGTTGTTTCTGTCCCACTAGGTTAAAAAGGAGAAGAAGGTGAAACTTAAGGAGGGCGCTTTCTCCTGCTTCTCCCTGCTCCAACGTGAGAATCGTTGGCAAGCCAGCCTATAAGATCTAGCCTTTGAAAAAGTACATGCTGTGCCTTCCTGCATGCCCTCTTAGTGTGACTTTCCCCTGAAGTTCTCTTCGCTTTCCCCAGTGCCAGTGCCGTAGAAAGGAAGATGTTTTATCCTGTAAAGCAGGCAAATTCCATACTGGAATCTGTCTGCCAACCCTGTTTGGTTTAGCCCTCAAACACCCATGGTGGGTGTGTATTTCCCTTTTTCTGACTGGCTGCAGCTCTGGTTGAAGCATTTATTTGTGTTGAGAACTCTGCATCACTAAAAGTTACAGCCCTTTCTGGCTGTAATGCTTTGTCTTTCCTTATAATTTTATAGAAGGTGGAGCTGATCCATATTTTAAGTTTTTATTTCATCAGCAAAACATCAGTTTGATAATATTGGGCCATTTTTTTTCAAATAATGGGTTTTGTGAATTGTTGGTTTGGGTAATTATGTTTATGTATGTGGAGGGAAGGGCAGGTATAAATACCTTAATTTGCATGCAAAAGTTTAAATTTCAAATGCTTTCTAAGTTAAACATTTTCATGTTTTGATTAAATCCTTAAAAATTATCAGACCTGAAACATAACATTTTTAGTGCAATTTCCAGGCCTTCAGTGTCAATTTGCTTCAACATAAGTTTTTGAAAAATAATCAGTGAGTCCAGGTTAACACAAGTGATCTGTTGTCCTTTTTCTTTTTTTTTTTTTGGAACTTCCAGCAATTTGAAAAATCGGTGGTTTGCGTAGCCCTGTCTGGATTTTTTTCAATTGGAGGTTGTGGAAGGCATGCAGAGATCTACGGTGGGATTTATGGTCTGTGATGAACTGGGTGTTCATAAAGAAACCTTAAATCTGTGACTGTGTTGAAGTCCTACTGAGAAGAACTCAAGTTGTGCATGCTCAGCAGTGTGCAGATTAAGTTAATAATTATTTCCCCTTCATTCTTAAATTTCCAGGCTGACCTGTTGCTTCCACTCCACTTTTCCTGCCTGTATAAAAACTTTATTTTAAAAAGTAATAGGGCACCTTACATCCAAACTTAGGTCTCAGTCAAAGGGAGGTTTATATACTCATCTATTGACTTTGAGGGAGCTGTTTGTGCACGTAAGGTTAAGCCTGCACATGATCTTGGTTCTTCCAAGATGACCTGCCTAGAAGCAAGTGTCAATGGCTTCAAAGGTCTGTTGGTTCTGTCTTCCTTGTGAAGCTGGAGCTTTGTGTTGGGATGCATTTCTTGCTCCAAAACTTTACAGACAGTAAAGTGAAATCTTGACAGCATGAAAGGCATTGATGGAGCTCTTGTTGACCACAGTGGGATATTGTCCTGCTGTCATCAGCTTAGAAGTATTTGTCAGGATCTCTTGTATTGCAATACGGATGACAACAGCTAGACTGAAGACCTGGTCTGAGATTTCTCAGACAACCAGTGCTGCAACCCAAATTTTTGTTACTGGAAAGAACTGAGGGCATTGGTTGGTATAACCACATTTGCTGGTACAGCTTTTAAGTTTATGATTAGTCATCTTTTTTTCATTGTGCTTCTGTGTGGGTACATGAAATACAGAAAGCCAAACAAAAATTGCCCCTCACTGGCTCTTCGGTGTCAAAGTACGTGGAGACTGGCTTTGGTAACAAGAAAATACTCCTGGTATTCATACTTTTGGGGTACAAAGCCATTTTTCTCTGAGGATGAAATGCTGTGTGGGATGTTTGCTAATGAGGGTGGAGCTAATCCTTTCCTAGGGACAAAGCCATCACACCAGTGCTGACAGAAAACTCCTTGCTGAGCAGGGTAGCATGCAGAGGTTATCACACCGGCGTGTCAGTTCTAGAGTAGGGAAAGCCACCTTGCTCACTCAACTCCTCCTCTCTGCCTGCTGCTGCATGAGCGGCCCGTTGCGTTAGATATAGGTTGTGAAAGCAAATGAGGAAGCAGGCAAATTAACCTGGGCCCTCACGCTCCAAGTGTATGAAGACAGCAGAATGTGGCCCTGAGGATTTGGGGGAAAATCTGGCAGATGCCATGGTGGAACAGGGGAGCGGTTAAACATCTCAAGCAGCTGAAGTGACAGGTAGTAATATCTCTGCATGCGGACATTGTGCATGTACATAAATATATATTTACTGGGCTTTCTACAAAAGTTTGCTAACACAGAGGTCTCATAGCAACCTTGCAAAGGGATTCAGCATTAACTGTAGTGGGCTGTGAGGAAACCTAAAGGTCTCAGAAGCCCTTGCAGGCTTGAGTCACTGTGAAAAGACAAAGAGGAGTGTGAGGCTTTACGTAAGCCACATTCTGGTTCAGTAGCAACTGAGGTTCAGGACCAGAGTCCAGTCCTGTATCCATTCCTTTATCTATTGTGCTTACATGTAGATTACTCTATTGCCTCTGAACTGTTGGCATTGTATGTTCACCTCATTTCCAAATGGTAAGAAAGTATTATTATATCTGTTTTACAGATAGAAAACTGAGACACAATAAGTAACAATGGCACTTTCCAAGCTACAGTGGAAGATGGTGGTCCAATAGGAGATTAAACTGAGTTTTCTCCAGCCTGCAGTTATAGACATACACCCAGGACCATCCCTATGTCTATGGGCACCCTGTGAACCAGTTCAGGTATCCCCCAAAGACAGTCATCACAACTGGTTTTTTTGATGTTCACATTAAACTTTCAGTTTTCTGCCTTATTGTCATATACCTGAATATATATACACCATTGTCATATACCTGAATCTGTGCTCAAACTGGCATTCAGTCCTGTACGTTCACACTCATGGCTCGATCCTGTGCCAGTGCAACTCCTCAGTTAACTGGAAGCAGTTGAAAACAATTTTTACATGTACTTTCAAGGTGTATTGTGCATTCATTTTTTTCACAATAATCATGAAATAAGGTGCTGAGTTATCCAGAAAACTGAAGTCTCTCCCTGGCTGTCCTCACAAACTGATACACAAAGTTAGTGATGCTGTGTGAATCCATTCTAAAAAGAGTCCTGTCAAACAGTTCTTTGACAGAACTCTGTCAAAGTTATTGGAAAGGATCTCATTTGTGTCAGTCGGGACGGGGTGGTTCTCAAAGCTCTGCTGTTCTGATGGTGTTGGTGTAACTTAGAGCTTGGCATCTTTGCATCCACACATGCAGGTGTAACAGGCACGCGTGGATGAGTGGAGGACAAGCTGTGACCATGCACTTTCTTCTCTTTCCTTTCCTTACTACATAGAGTGTTAACTGATGTGGGAAGCGTTACTTCCTTAAGGATGAATCCTCCTAGTCTTTCACATTATAGTTGACAGGAACCCTTTTACCTTCTGATTTCAAATAAATACGTTTCATTAGAAATTTTTCATATTTATTGTGCAACATACACCAACCGGAACATTTATCTTCATTGAATTGTTTGCATTTGCTACCAAAATTTAAAAAAAAAAAAAGTTTCAGCGGAAATGACATTTCCCCATGGACATTCTCATAAAAACAAGCAAGCAAACAAAAACCAAATAAAACTCAGCCAGCTTCCTGGCAAAAGGAAAATTGTATGGGTAAAAATATCAGCTTGCTTGATTCCACATGCAGTTCTCCTTTTCAGGGAACGGAAATGCTTCATTGTGGAGGCTTCTAACCACATACAGGCAGAACCTGATTATGTGAGGGTAGATTGTGGAGCTGTACTACATGTTGGCAAGCACTTTCTCAGCAGGTACAATGGCCTAAGTAAATGCCCACCAACACAAATAAGATCTCCACAGTTCCACCTGCCTGTTAATATACCTATAGAGTGAATGCTGGACTGAGCTTCATTATACACACAAGTTTATAAGCAGAAATATCTGAATACATGGAGATGGGGTAAGCATGCAAGTCTGAATACAAGTTATTGCCAGGGATAAATTCATTTAGACAAAATGTACATTCAACCAGTACGTTTGTGAGGTTCATCCCACGCACACAGGGATGAACATGCCCAAAATACAGCAGTTTTTTTTAAATTAGTGCCTTTCAGCATAGGAAACAGTATGGGTAATACAACATATATCCCTTATGGATTTGCACATTTAACTGGCAAGCCCATGCCTGGAATGTTTTATCCTGTTTCTGAAATGGGGCAGGGAAAACAAATTAAAGACACCGTTAAGATATGGTGTACACAAACATGAAATGTGGACTGAAACTATCGGTTACCAATTGTGATTGGAAAAGGAAATTACTGGGAGCTAGGACAAGGATCACTTTAACTATCTGCTAGTTCAGGAATTTGAGATGTTTTATAGTAATGAATTCTCTGAGTGAAGTATTGCCAATCCAAATGAACTAGCAGCAATGACCTCAGAATGGTGCTAGATGGAAAACCCTAGTTTCACAGGTGACTGGTGGAACTGCTTTGAGCATCAGTGCCTCTAAATCATTCAACAGTTAGACACAGCGTGTGTCTGGGAAGCTATGAACTTGCATGGCTTTTACCAGCAGAAAAACGTACAGCGGTCAGGTTAGGTCTAATCTGTCTGTAGTTCTAAAGCAAGGTATCTTCTAGGAAAATGGGAACTCAAGGATGACACCATACTCGGAAACTCTGTTATTGAAGTAGATGGTTCTACACTAGTGATCTTTTGTAGTTCTTTTGTCCCTGTTGCCTGTGTATTAGCTTGGTTTGATTTCTGATTATAAACATTGCCCCCCAAGGGAAAAACTGCTCACTGTTTCTGTGTTGTATTTTCTGCTGAGTTGTTCCGTCACTGTAGGAAAGGCTAGAACACCCCTTGGCCTCCAAGGAGCATCCAAATAGGAATATGAGGCGCACTTTAATGCATTTTCTCCACCACATTTGTTTCTTTTCCTGTCTTTTGTCTGTGTTGGTTTTTAACTCTGCTTGCACTCGGATGGGTATCACCTACATTGTTTATCCCACTAGATAGTTTTATTGCTTTTTCTTATTTCAGAATCTCTCCTTATGCTGAAGACAACTTCAGTAGCACTTTTAATCAAGGAAAAATGAGTTTGTTCACCTCTGTGCTCCTTTACGGCTTAGGGCCAGTGATAGATAGAGAATCCTTCCCCAAAAGTAGTTTTTGTGTAGTCAACTATAGTGGTTTAATGAAAGGGCCGAAATATTTTTTGGCATCTTCCTGCTACCATGATTAATGCACTTTCTCCCAGGGTATTTTATTTCATTTTTGCTAATCTGTGACACCAAGAAAATTGCGTGGTTGCTACCTTCCCATTCAGCATCTTCCCAAGAAAAGACCTAGTTGTTGAAATCTTGCTGCTGTTTTTGTTAGAATACCAACCATTATCTTAAATATTGTTTTGATCTCTCTTATTCTCCAGCTTTGTTCAGAGGTTTTCCAGTGACACTGATGTAAGTCCAGGGTGTGGACTTGTTGTGTCAGGTTGTCATTCCCACACTGAATGGGATGGCCTGCTTATCATGGCAGTAAGTAGCACATACATTGTGGACATACATTGGAACTAATTGGAACAATTGGAACACTGTAGCAACATATACTGCAAAACTTCTGTGTTTTTGGAGAAATTTTCTGGGTTGCTAGCTAGTTGCTTTTCACTCTGAACAGACATATGTGTATGTGAATATGTGAAATGAAGAGGGGAATAATATCCTGCATAAATTCAAAGGTTTCAGTATGGCATTTGTCCTAGTCCACTTTGAGACTCCTTATGTATGGTGAAGTAATATTTTAGCATAATAATAAGATGAAGTTCAAATTCTTCAGGTGAATTAACTTCTAGAAGGCCTCATTTTCTCACTATCCTTGGGTGCAGAGATAATACAACAAGGATGCTAGTACAGACTGTTTCAGCATTTACCCTCTCCCAGCACGTGGTGCTTAATAATAGCATCCTGTTGATCTTTGTCCTGCGTATTAAGCTCTGTGAAAGGCTGTTAGAAAACAGTTGTGGTGCTGGGGACTGATGAAGCCATAGGTTGCGGCTGTATCTTTGTTTCAAGCAGAGATTTTATGAAAGTATTAAAAGAGTTATTTCTTATCTCTAACTAAATCCAAGGTTTCATTCCCCAGTACTGTCAAACTGACACCTTTCTTTAGTATAATGCATACATGCCTTTACTAATATTTTAAAAACAGTCATCCATCATGTGTTGTAACAGAAAACTAACCATTAAGAAGCAGACTTCCTTGCTTATTCTCCAAGGGTAGAATTCAATTATGCAGAGGAACAAAACAAGGTTTATGTACCATCCAAGTCCCTCATAGTTCTATTTGTGCTGACTCTTTACACACGGGTAAAGTCTACCACAAATAAATGATTTCTGGGTGCTGTTTGAGTGCCACAATCAATTAAATTTTGTCTGTAGGACCCCCGACAGTATTGTGTGTGGAAGATGGAAGAGATGCCAAGTGGAGTTTTATGCCCAGTGGGCCTGGCTTGTGCCCAGCTGAAGTCAGTGGAACTTTTGCCACTCCTTCCAAAATCAACAGGATGGCTCCTCCACTCACTCCTTATTTCTCTTGCTAAACCACAGTTTTCTGATATTTTCAGGCGCTTGTGCTCATCAGCTTGGAATCCACACCAGGTTGGGTTTCATAACAAAAGGCAGCCCTGATTCTTTTAAATTTGAGTAGACAGAAAAGAGCAAGGTGAGTAATTTTTTTTTCCTTGCTAATCTTGATGGGATGCTGCAGGTTTGCCAAAGATTACTTGAGTTTTCCCTGGCTAAGGTGTGAGTGAAGACTGCAGCAATTTGAATCAAACTGGGGTGTTTTTTTCATAGGTTTTCTTCTTAATTCACTGGAAAGCACAAAATGCATGTGCAGTATTATCCTAGTGCCACTCTTTCAGCTGTTTTAGCAGTGAGTGTCACCTACTTAAAAATACTTTGTATTATCCTCAGTAAATGATCTCTCTTAGTCCAAAGCAATCTGTTGTACCAGAAAGGTTTCTGTCTCCTCATAGAGAGCTTACAGCACCTTGCAGGCCTGACACAGAGCCTTTGAAGTAAATGGAAAGTCTTGTAATGACCTCAAGGGTTTAGATAGTGAGCCCTGTGGACTGCATAAGACAGGTAACACCATCAAAAGCACCTAATAACTACTGACAGTCAGTGGGTCTTAGTCGCCGAATCACTTGATGACTCTGAAAATATTTATCCCAGGACTGGCTATACATTCTCAGCAGTACAGAGCACATGAATGATACTCAGTGAATAATATAAAATTTCTTCCAAGTACAAAAATCTCTCTGTTCAGGAAAATGATAATTTTATGCGTTGCTATTTCTTTTGTGTGAACCTCTTTGCAAGCATCCTTTTGGCTATAGTATTTTCTTAAAGTACAAATATGTACTATCATCTGCCAAAATAAAATATTTATTGAATACATTTACTTTGTTCTGTTGACTTATGAGTGGATTCTAAAGTACTTCTTTGCTGCACCTGTTGGGGCCGTTTTACATTCTCTCTTGGCTGGAGACAATGAAAACTTGATGCCTCACAGTTCTGCAAAAAGAAGAGAATATGAATTAAAATTTAGCACAAACAGTCACTATTGTTGGCACTGCAGGACCAAACACAGGACCACTTAAATGCTCAGGGTGAGGATAGTTGTCTTTACCAGAGCCACTCCTGAGTTGTAGGTAGGCTGAAACTAAATGGTATTGCAGACTGATGGGTGCAACTTGTCCGAGGATGCTTGAGGTGAACCATGGCTTTCCTGAGGACGCAAAGCCCAGGGCATGGTTTCTTTTCTTCTCTCTTTCTTGCAATAATTCAAGGAGAAGTGTGAGCCAGCAGAAGGCTAAGTCTCTCACACCATGTCTTGCATCACCCAAGTGCTAAAATGGGTTTTGTACATGATCTTAACATTACTAAAGGAATGTAGCACTATGACCTCTGAGAATAAAAGGGAATGCACCTTTCCCAATCTCCAGGGAGTCTGCATGGTAGCTCAGAAAATGAAGACATTTCTGGCACTAGCAGAAGTTCAGAAAAACAGCCTTGGGTCCAGACATGTGGTCCTTCCTGTCCGAGAAATTTACTCCTCCTAGCCAGAGCAGCAAGCTGGTATTCAGATACTGACAACAGCAGATACTCATATTGGGTTTATGTGATGGAAAGTGATATGGTTGATGACAACTCATTGGGAAACGGGAGGGTACCTTCTCAGAACCTCATTCTTCATCTAAGCACCACGAAGGTGGAAGTGGGCATTGGAAGCTCAGGCCTTAGCTGTGTGTGAGACTCCCTCTTGAGACAACAGGCACTGCAGCTACTGCACTCTTCTGTGATTGCTTCACAAGGTGTGCCCTGGCCCTCACTCCATTTCTTTCCCTGAGTATCTGTTAGAAGAGACAGGCTTGAGGCATCTTAAACCTCTTGCAAGAGATGAAGGACAAACAAAGGCATTGTTATCCAGTGAGACAAAAGCAAAACTTTGGGCACATTTTTCAAGGAGAATCTATGAATGACTAACTGGGCCTGTACACAGACTCATAAGCAAAGGGTTTGTGAATGGGAAGATTAAGTTCTATTGTAGCTGCCTCTTTGTGAAGTGATTGGGTCCTTTGAATATGTAAGCAATAGATTATGAGGCCTAGAATAAGTCAAATTAGGTGGAAATTCAGTTTAGGCTAGATCTCCTTAGGCTCCTCTTGTAATTGATAAAGGGACATACAGGCTCCCTTTGGACTCACTCTGGGTTTCTTTTGGTGGTTGCTCAGCTCCCCTCACTGTCTATAAACAGAATCTGAGGACATCATTGTCTTTTGGCAGAACTGCTTAGGTGCCTGAAGCTAGGTGGTGTCACAATTCCACTTAGCGTTCCTGTATGAAAATCAAGAAGAACAGAGAACCTAAAAAATTTGCTCTCCACTGGATTTAAATTAAGTACCCAGGGTTCCCTGCTTCAAATAATCAAGCTTGTACTGTTCGAACATATTCTTCCACCAAAACAAAAGACACATTTCAACAACTATTTTATTTCTTCACCCTGTTACAATCATTGCAACCATCAATATGATGCCATTATTTTTAATCCAACACAGGAAACCAATTATTTTTACTGACTAACTCTTTACCTCCAGTGGGATATTGACTGCTAGGGAATGGGAATAAAGGTCTATCAAACCAAAGACACTGAATGATGACTGGTCCTGAAAATGATAACTCTAATTTCTTAAAAAGCAAAGAAATACCAACCCCTCCTTTTGTCTTTGAGTCTCGTATCATACAGAAAGAGGTCTTGACACTCCTTGAAAGCAACTTAGAAGCTTAGACGTGAGACATGCACGAAGGGCTGCAGCTGACACATAAAAAGTCCTTAAAAACAATTCTGCAACTGTGGCCAGATCCACTGGGATCTATTAAGGTAGTTTTTAATTATACCTTCCCTGAAAAGCTATGCACATGCAGAGTGTTTCCAGAGTTTAGCTATATCTTGAGAGCTGTTTGTGAAGACAATCCTTGCATGTATTGTAAATAGGATTTATCCAAGTTACAGGGATGAGCTTATGCAGTTGCCTGTGTGATCAGAACCAAAGACCCCGATTTTGAAAAGATTTAATATATGTGTTTACTTTGCAGGCAGAGACCTATCCTGTTGAAGTAAATACACCTCTGTGAAAAGTTAAGCATGTCCATAAGCTTTTGCAGGATGGGTTCAAGTTTGTGAAAATGTACAGGAAAATCTGTGTATTACCACCTCTGCTTCAATAAGAAAGCATTTTAAAAAGCCTATCTGTATTGCTCTAGAATTACACTGTTAGCTGTATTAAAAATAACATTTTCTTGCAAAAATTTTCAGGTTGTTTTAGCAGATTTTGTTCTTTGACAGAAAATGTATTGATCTGATCCTAGGAAAGTGACTGTAGTGCTCAACAGAACAGTTCCTGCCATATAATTTTGATGTTCATAAGGTTGTGTAATATTTCATATGAAAAGCCTCTGTCAACTTCCACTGACTGTTGAATCTTAAAATGATTCATCTAGACAAATATATTTTTCAGGAAAG
This sequence comes from Gallinago undulata, assembly GCA_026546715.1. NCBI lineage: Eukaryota > Metazoa > Chordata > Aves > Charadriiformes > Scolopacidae > Gallinago > Gallinago undulata. The sequence goes on along the minus strand of JAOTQQ010000001.1, from coordinate 91,487,296 downwards.
CTTCTGAAGCGGCAGGCTGACCTCATTGCAAAATACAATTTAATTGAACATATGTTGATTTTAAAACTATGTATATAGCTATATATGTTTCTTTTCTCCTTTTTGATTTATTTTTGTGACTCATGGAAATCTAATATTTAAAAATATATGAAAAAGGAAATGTATTAGACGTAACACATTTTGGAGAATAAACTTGCAAAAGCATGATGTCAATTTTTAACTTTAACTTTTGATGTTTACATATAACTAAGGAAGTAATGAAAGTTAATATGGGAAATAGTTAAAATTGTAAACATTTTTCAGTTCTGAACTTTATATTTCCAATAATCTCAGTCCAAGTTTGTGTATTCAGGTTTTCATTTCAGTATATCTGAATGTTGTTGCCAGTTGTATTTCCCATATATCAACAGGAAATCTGATTTCTATTCCTGCCTTTTACAATTCCTCTTGCTCTTAATTTCATGGGAAGAACAATTCATAATGAACCAGGACGGGAGAGACTTGTTCCACTGACAACAAATGCAGCTTTTCGAGGCAGTCCACTGAAGTTAGGGGTTTCAATCTCAAGACATAATTACAGGTAAGGATGGACACATTAAAGTTGGTCATTAGCCATTGGCTTCAAAAGGGACATATTTCATCCTCAAATGTTTGATTTCAGTAATGTTTTAAAATACTTATGTGACTAGATATATAGGAAAACACACAGAGTATGTTCCTCTACTCATGTTTTAGTACAGAAGAAAACATGATACGCTCAAAGTGCAAGTGCTCAAAGGTATTTGTTTCTTTTTTTAAATACAGAAATAACTTGCAATGAAATTTTCTCTTTTTTGATGTCATCTAGATGGAAAAGACCAAATTTTATAGTAACTCTTACAAAAATCAGTCTGTTGCATAAAGCCACAGTTTCTCAAGTATAAGTATATTACTATTTAAAAATCTCCCAACCTTTAAGCTAAGCTTACAAGTTGGTGCCTTGTTGCACGTTCACATGTTGCAATATTCAGCTTGAAAGCTGAGCAGGCTTCACGTGAGTTCAATCCAAATGTACCGGTCCAAGTAAGACCAATTTGGAAAATTGTATCTGAACAAAATCAGAATCATCGAATAATCCAGGTTGGAAGGGAAGTAAAAATGTAAGTATTTTTTTATATCTGCTCTCAAAGAACAAAAGAAGGCCCAATACAAGTGTTGTATATCACTAAAAACTCTCAACATGATTAAATTTGATTTAAAGTGGTGTAGAGGCCTTGAAATGGTCTGATTGACTTCACCTTTGCTGACACTGGGGACTGAGCTACAGATGTTCAAGGTGAAACACAATAAACCTTTGCAAACCATGAAGACCTGAGAATTTCAACAGACATTCTCCATGAAATGGCTGCAGATGGAAACAAGAAAAAACACCCCGATACCAATCAAAGCTTTACTGATGTACAATTAATATAATGCTTCTGCAGTAGCTGGATGAAACCAAACCCACCACATTGATATGGATTCTAAGTGATAATCAGATAAAGAAATGTATCCCAATACTTCCCGAGCCCTTCACTGTATGATTTTCATCGCCATTTAAAGCCCCTGATAAAGAATTTCAGTTCACAGATGCAAAACCCTGTCAAGAGAGTGATGCTAGAAATTAGACACTGCAGAAGCAGTGACCTAAATAAAAGCTACTCCTTCCCTGAATATAACTTTTGAGGTTTCCTTCTGATTTAAGGGCTATTTCTCCCTCTCCCCATTCTAATTAGTGCCAAGGAAAAGTGCTGAGCCACCCAAGAGGAAGGTTGCAGCTTTTTGCTGAGTCCAGTTGTTTTGATCAAGTAGCAGTCTTTGGACATCTGGTCCTGTTAAGTAGTTGTACATTGTCTTCATAGACCTATTGGGTCATTGATGCCATTTTAATGTTTTCTTTTATTTTCCACTGCTAAATCACTTAGAAGAAGAAATGATATAATACTATCCTAAGATGACTACTCCAAGTGAGCAATTGCTGTAGTTGCCATAGGGATACTGAATGAATGCAGATGAGGTAGGAAATATCCAGAAGACTCTCTGAGCACAAGTTTCTCTTCAGCAGTCCAGTGTGACCAAAAGAAGGGAGATTTCTGGGCCTCCATAATGCTGGGGTGCAGCTGCTGCATGGCCTACACCGAAATGGCTGTCAGGCTGCCTGTGCTCTCCTTTGGCTGGAGACATGGGCACCTCGCTCACCATTGAAAGTGGAACTTGGGCTCTTAGGTGATTTTGAAAACGTTACCACAAGTTCCCTAGGAGCAATACTTAGAAACAGCCACTTACTGCAAAGACTAAAATACCACTAATCCTGCGTTTGCAATAAATTCACCAAGGAAAACTGTGGAAGCTGCATACAGATGAGACCAAGTGGTGTACTATCGAGCCTAATTAAAATCAACTCATATTTGGAGAGGAATAGCTCCTCTAAAGAGGAAGGAGCTATTATACAGAAAGTGTTCAACAGTATGACAGAGGCAAACAGTCTTTCCATGGAAGAAAACTGATAAGTGAGCTGTCTCTCTGGAATACTTTGGTTCTAGCATTATTTAACTTATTGATGACATGGGGTGAAAGTGGTCAGCCGCATAGAGAATGATGATCATTTTTAGTCCATCTGTGTATTGCCACTGTTCCAAACAGGACTAATTCTAGGCTCTATTAATTATTGATATAACCTGTAAATGCAATGATATAATTGCCTTAATGTCCTCAGAAAACACTAACAAATTTAAATGATAACTTGGCAACACACATGAGCACTCACAAACTCTACCTTTGGAGAACCATCTACTCCCAACCTACTCATGGAAAGAGATGGATCTTGTAGCCTAAAGGTCCTCAGATTTATGCTTTCCCCAGGGAGCTACAGAGAAAGATGGATGACAGCAAGAATCAACTCTGCCTTCAGGTACCTATTTGTACATGAGGACTGAGTTTAGTGCTCAATTCCTTGCTTAAAAATACACAAATAAGTGCAGATTCAGACTGTACCTTTTTCTACACTGATACAGCTCTTAATTATTATGGCAGGGCTAGACCCTCAGCTATTGTGGATTGATGTATTTCAATTGTCTTCAAAGAAATTCTAGAGATTTACTTCAGGTCACTTAGAACAGGTTAGCACAGGTTTTCAGCTCCAAAAATGCATACTTGTGCTGGAAGAAAAAACATGCTGCTTGGGCATAGGCTGAAAATCTAATGCACTTTTTGAGCAAGCTGGTATGATCCCAAGCACTGTGTATTGGATGTATTAACAGTATAAGGTACTCTTGAAAAGTCTAGAAAATATACTAAAGTTTGAGCTAGGCTAAATAATTTGAAATAGTGAAAGGTAGGAATGGGATTTTATGATAACTGATGTAAACGCTTCCGAACTAACTGGAATGAATTATCAGCCAAGGAGGAATTAGAAGGTTCACTGGTAAATAGACGGTTCACTGGTAAATAAACACACAAAATCTAACTTGTCTTCCTCAAGCATGGACTAGATGGCTCAGTAGTTTCTCTATTCCTCCTCATAAAATGCTGTCTGTCTTTCTTATTTAGACCGCCTTGAACTTGAAGCCCTGCACCTTCTTCTAAAATATCCTCCTGCACCTCATTTTTAGGGTTGTTATAGTATTATTAACATTATGCATTAGTACCTTTCAAAGTTGTCTGATGGAGGTTAATTAATCCCTTTTAAACCACTTAAGACTTAATTTAAATAAACAAACATTATCATATCCATCTTCCAGCTGAAGGAGATGAATCACAGAAAAGTTAAGTTGTTTATAAAGTCATAAAGCAAGTTAGTAGGCAAATCAGGGGTAAGCAGCCCTGGACTTCTAGACTCCTACTGTATGATTGCATTATAGCCTGACTTCCTAGAACCAGTATGTCTGAATGAGATAATTTTATTCAAAAGAGTTCTCAATTATGTTCACATTTAGGCTTGATTCCAGTATTACTGTAGCCAGTGGGAAAACAGCAGCAGAAGATTTTGGTGCTAATATCCTTTTCAGTGAAAGGGAAGACAACTGCGAGACAGTGTGGGTGAAATCTTTTTCCTAGTGGGGTATTTTTTTAATGCTAGCAGGTGTCAGTATTGTAAACTTGCAGGAAAGGACAAGTGCTGTGTTCCGGTATGATCTCACCTCCCTTTGTAAATGAGCATTTAATAGGCCTTTAATTTCTTTGGTCAGGCACATCTCCCTCTGCCCTCTTTCCTGGACTATTCAGCCTTACCATGTCCACAGATGGTGATGATGGTGGGATCGATGGGGTAACACCTGGGGCAGAAGGGTCGCTTGGCCAGCTCTTTCCATGGCCATGGAACCTCCCCTGCTTCCCAGTATTTCATAGCAGAGTGTAGAGAAGACAGGAGGGAAGGAGGAGGACAGCTGATGGGAATGGGCAGTGGAGCAGCTCACGGCTGGGGGCTGCTATAGGGGAAAAGGCCCCTGAGACCTGGTGCTTGTTGCAAATGGGTCCTACTACCAGGAGGCAGGGGATGCTGCAGGTTCTTTGGGGGCAGTGGCTTCTGCAGGATTTATGCAGCGTACCTAGCCTCAAACCGACCCTCAGGGGCTCCACAAAATACTGAAATAACATGGGCAGCAGCTTTCTGAGAGGTACTAGACATACCCTCCATCACCCTGAGGAGCAAAACCGTACCCAGGCAGGTCTACCAGGCCTTCCTCCTGCTCCCTCCCTGAGGCCATAGGATAACCATCTGTATACCACTCTGGTATGTCAGCACTAAACACCCAGCTTGTACATGACATGCTTTATCTACCGTTCTGTACACATGACAGCAGTGGCAAGACCTCACCGATTTTCCTGATTTCTCCTGTTTATTTGTGATTTCCATTGGCATAATGAAATGGATCATTGCTAGGCAGATTTTTACAGTGTAACTGGACCAACAGTGGGAGGAGAAAGAGCCTTTAATTTCTGCTTGAAAAATATCAGTGATGAAAAGGCCTTTTGCTAAACTTCTGCAGTGGTAGGCTTCCACCCTGCTGGGAGTAGTTTATACCAGACAATTGGATAACCCTTATTATTATGAGCAGATTTAAAATATCTTTATCAATGCAATCATACACACAAAAATTTAAGTGTAGCTATAAACCTCTTTAGCACATGACACCACACTCAATTTCACATGCAATTACCTGGATGGACCATGTAATTATGCCACATAATTACTCATGCATTTTTTGAATGAAGTTGCACGTCTGCAGCTCAGGATGATGTAGCACTTTCATGTCAACTGAAGTCCTCTGGCACATTTTCCACCATACACACCTTCTTTCTGAAAGCCAGAAGGGCCAGAAGTTGAAACAAGTTCTCTAAGAGCAAAAGAAAAAAAATAAACATTGTGTTTTAGGCAGTGAATTTTGCTTTAGGACATTAGGACCAATTGACGGAATTTATTGGCAGAAGCTTGTTTAGAACCTGCAAACTATTTTAAAGGTACCCTGTTAATAGTGGTATCTATTAAACCTCTTAATAATCTCTAGACTCTCTCTCAGGGCATAAAAGAGAAAAACAAATAGGAAATTCCCAGGTAGGAAATAATGCCAGGTCGTGTTCTTGGCTCTATCTAAATCTACTCAGTGCAGCAAATAGGAGGAATTACACTTATGTCTGTTATAATTTCCAAATACTTTGTGATAATCTGTTTCAACTTCCGCATAGGTTTAGCCATATAGACCTTATCGTAGTTTACACTACGGAAAAGCAAGACTACCTCTAGAGTAGCAGCTGTGTTAACTCTGGCTGCTGGACTCTTGCCTAAATTGTATAGGCAGTCCACAGATATCACCCTTAAAGAAAAAAAGGCCCGATACGCCATTGCCATGTATCTTACTTTGTCCTTTAATTGTGTTTGTTGAAACAGAAGTGGGTATAAAATGCCACAGGTCTGACTGCATTGGTCTGCAGTACCATGCGGAGAGTGGGAGGAGAGTCTTACGACTGACCGCTGCTGGATATGTCATTCAAAAAACAACAAAAAAAAACAATTAAAAAAAAACACCAAACAATTCAAATCTATTTCATATGACCACACTCAAAATATTTTAGTCTGGGTTGGAGAGTTTCTTTTAATAATTTTATTGTTTCTTCAACAAGAAGAAAAGCCGCTTTAAAATGAAAGCAGTTTGGAGAAAAGAATTTGGTTGAAATAAAACTTACCAAAAAGAAATGCAGTCATTCAGTAACACACTGAAACAAAGTCAAACTCATGCCATGTTTTCCTTGTCCGAAAAGCAAGGTTTGTGCCAAAACAAATTTTGGTGATTAATATGCTTACCAGGTCAGCTTTATTTTTAGTAAGTAACATAGCCCGTGTGTTCCTACAAAACAAGGCCTGTTGCAGTGCATACAGTCTCAACCCTAAATATGTGGAAAAAAGGTAAGCTAAATGGTAAGGTAAGCCAAATAAAGAGCAATAATCCAAATCACCAACACAGCCTTTACAAAATTAGGCAGTTTTAATGGGTCCGCTTTCCTTGGGAAGCCCAAGTAGTCCTGTGTGTCTTCTAACTCTGGCAGGTAGCTACTCCTTCCTCTCAGTCTATTTGGACAAGATTAAGAGAGAAAATGTACAAACGAAATGCCCAGAGATAGAAGCTGTAATACATTGTCTATATAGCGTGATGCTTAATGTCAGTCTAGAAATCTTAATGTTTGGCTTTCTGTTGAGCTATGTGCTCTTGGTAGCCTGATAAAGAAAAATGAAGTAAGGTGAATGACTTCCATGAGTTTGGTGCTCTTGGGTGCTAAATCAGAGCAGAGTCAACTGAAAATAGAGCATCCTTTACTCACAGGGCACTGGGGGGTCTTACCCCCAATGCTGGCCAGCACATTGTCAAAACTATTTCTAGCAAGTTTGCAGTGACCTAAAAATCTGAGACAAACTGTTTTGCCATTTTTCTATGAATATCCATTTGCATTTAAAGTCCAGAATTCTTGAGCAATTTTGCTCTAATTTAGATTATGTTTTTCTTCTTTCTTCTTCTTTTTTTTTTTTTTTTAAATTGCTAAGACTGATATTTAAAAAGCCATTTTAAGTGTTTACATCTTAAACACTTTTTAAAAACATACCCCAAGCCTTCTATTGTCCACGTAGATATAAGAGTATACAGGACCATACTGGATAAAGTTCGCAATGAAATCTCCTGTCACTAAAACTGTGGCAAAGTAATGATATTTATTTCATACAGTAATTTAAATGCATAGATCTCAAAGCCCTTGAGGAAAGGGCTTGTAATCATCAACACTGATGATCACTGCTGATGGACCTCAGGAGTTAAAGGGATTCGGTGAAGGTGGTCCAGCATGCCACAACCAGAGCTGCAGCCCACTCTCCTTGGAGGTAGGCCAGCACTCTGCCACTTTAACAGGTCAATTTTTTTGTTTTTTTGTTTCTTCAGGTGATTTGGAGCTAAGCCTTCAGCATTCAGTCAGAGGGCGAGCACGTGTTTCCTGCCTATGCCAGTCTTTTCCTCCCCTTTCACATTTAATATATCTAATATTTTTTTACAAGATATCTTATTTTTGTTTACAAGGATTTGCTGGAAGCAGTGATAGATAATGGGAAAGTACTCTGAAGGCTGTAATAAACAAAAGCCATCATTTGGGTTTAACTGATGTATTCAGCACACCTTGCTCTGTGTAAAAGTCCTTGCGTCCTGCTCTTTTCTGTCACAGGCAAACAGGTCATCCATCTCTTTTAGGAATGTATCACTTTACTGGACAGATTTCCTTCCATCATGTTCCTCCTGGAAGGTTGCTCCAGAGCCTCAATGATGCAGGAGGTAAAAACTGTCTGGTATCAACTTCTTCATAGCTAAGTTTGGACCATCTGTTTCTGTGCCAGCATTGTCCTTTAGGTTAAACTTGCTCCTAAGTTTTATGTATCTCTGAGTGTATACTCCTCCCCAAGCCTACATTTAGTTGTACTAAAAGAAACTATATAATACATTAATTTAATAAACACAGGGGAAAAAAAAAAAAGAACTTCCTTCTACTTCCCTTATCTCTAGCTAAATACTATTTAGATGGCTTAAGTAATTTCACAAAAAAACAAAGCAACACATGAAAAGATACAGTCACTTTCTTTTTAACAATGAAGAATCATATTTGGGGATGAATACCAAATTCAATGGAATTAATTAATTAATTAATGGAATTAATTGCTAAATTCAACGGAATTACCAAACAGTAAGTGTTACAGTGAGGCTAACAATCAAAGGTAGGATCCATCTAATATTATATAGATATAGGTGTTTTAGGCATCTCAACTGCAGCTATCCACAGCTGAACAAGTCATTCCAGGCTTCCTTTGACTCCATGGAAGGAAAAATGTTGTGATTCATTCCCTCTAAAGTAGGTCTAAAATAGGTCATATGAATCATGTCCTACAAGTGCCTGATTTCCTCCACTGACTGTAAAGAAAAACTAGCCTAGATGTAGGTAACTTTACCTTGTAGGCCTTTGAAGATACATGAAATTGATGTCAGTTCACACTGACACTGTTCTTATACGAGGAGTTTTCAGAGAGAAAAATCTAAGGGCAAGAAAAGCAATCAGGTATAGGCAAGAGAGAAATTAGGACAGGTAAATTAAGATGTTCACAGTTTGGTCAGAAATTAGTCAGGAAAAAAATACATAAATTGCCAGACATTAGAGCTTGTACCATCTGACAGTACAAAATGAATGTAATGGATGTACTAAAGGGACAGAAGAACAGTGTTAGTGAAAGATGACAAAACAGGCATCTCCCTGACTTAATCCATGTCCATGCATTCCTTCATACCTGAAGCCATACTTTAAGCTTGCTTTTAGTGGTTTTGGCAAAAATTAGCTCAAGTCCAAGCTTGATCTTTTGGATCAAATTTTTGCAGCTCCACTGAATCTACACAGTGTTTTCAGCTGATCCAATGCCTGTTAAACCACTCCAGATCTAGATGGATGTAAAATGTCCCAATGTCAGTGGAGGTGCAGTTTTTGCCCTGTGCAAATGCCCCAAAGTAAGTTTTTGCCTGGTCATTGATTCTCTTGTCATCTATTCTTCAGAAGTGGTTCTGCTTCTCTGGGGGTGATGACACCAGAGAGCTACCTTCATAAGGGAGACCAGAGTGAAGCTGTTGATGTGTGTATTATACGACCATAGAATTCACCACTGAATTTGACTCAGAGTCTGCAAAACGAAATGAGCTGTTCATTAGGGAACCATTCTGCAATTTACTGTCTCACAGAAAATAACATTAGTAGGATTTTGAAAATATTAGTGCAAACTGCTGAATTGCTTTTTAAATTCCTTCAGACAATCTGTACAGATGTCATACAACATACAAATACAGGGGATCTTGAATTTATCTTAGGAGACTTAATGTGTTTTTCCCCAAGAAGTAAATGTACTCATAATAGATTTTCTTTCAGAAAATTATTAACTCAGTCTTAACTTGTATTTCTGTTTGGACTGATGGCTGTGTTTATTATGTGTTCTTTTCTACAAAACGACTCAAGGAATTTCATATATTTTTATTAGACCCATTTGCTCAGAGTACTCTTTTCCTCATGATTTAGTTTTAGATCGTTTATTTTTATTGACAGTAAGACTAGTCCATTTGGTTGATTTTCTCAAACATTAACTGCTATAACTTTCATTTAGACTGCCAAGGTTTCCTCATTTACACATGAAATCATCCCATTCACCTTTATAGGAAAAGCAAGTCAGACCTGGCCTTCCTTGCTCTCAAGAGAGAAAGAGGAGAAACGGTAGCACCACCTCATTTGCATTGCTTTTTATGATTTACAGCTGTCACCATTGAGGAACCAGGGAAGACAGACAAGGGCAGCCACCTTCCTTGTCATCTTCTCAAAGCATATTACAAAAAATGATGCGGTATCCTTTAATCAAAAATTATTTCTTACTGGTTCTTTCTCTGATTCACCACTGAACTAGAGTAGAATGCTGTCAAACTTTGGCCATCTTATAGAACACTTATGAATCAAAGGTTTCCAATGAGTAAGATGGAAAAGCCAGGCTTACAGAGGACATGGGATAGGTAGGCAGTGACGATAAGCAGGTGGCTGCCTGTAAATGCAGAGAATGGGGTTTGGTGTCTGCAGTGGTTTTCTGTTCTCTGTTTCTCAGCCTCAAATCTCCAGCTGGAAGCCAGAAAATAGGGTCTGACTCTTCAGGGAAGGAGGGAGAATAGCTTTAAAAAACAGACTAGGTTTATCAGCTGTAGATACCAGTGATTTTTAAAAAATTTTTAGTGCCCTGGTTCATGAAGCCAACACAAGCGCTTATTAGGCACACACTAACAGGCACAGGACAATTAATTAAGTGTATCAGAAAGTTCACCTTATCTCATTTGATGACCACTCTGATCACCTCACATAGCCTTCTCCAGGGGAATGGCTTTAAATTATTAAAAGTGAATGAAACAGTTGAGTTAGGAGTTTTACCACTAGGAATTATATTGCTGTTTTTCAAGGATGCTTTTTTTTTTTTAATTAAAAGTTCCTGGAAATAATAACTGTTTTTGCGTTGCTCAGACACTTCTATCAAGACAATTATTTCTTGCAGATAAGGCATCAATTACTCCATAACTTCTGTCCCTTTTAAACCAGCAACTGATAAACACTATTAGATGTTGAATCAGAGGGAGCCTTAAAGATACAATCTAGATCCTGTGCACCTGTGCCTGACCCAAACTGGGAAAATCAAAAATAATCCCAAGAAAAGAATATACACTGTTAGAAATAAGATCAGGATTTTACTCTCATGTCTCTGTAATCTTGGCTAATACTCAGTTTGAAAGACTAGATCTACGGTGTTATCTCTTCTTGTGTTTTCTATACTTTTTTTCCTATGCTCCATCTGAGAAGGATGCAGTGGAAATGCAGGGCTGGACCTACATTTCATGTAACTCTGCTGTAATCAAAAGAGCTGCAATGCTCTAAAATTGGTAAGGATCTTTTCCTACATGTATTTTTAGAATGGACACAATATCTTTGTTCATATTAAAGTGCAGACTTCATCACAGCAGTAATCTCTAAGACACAGGCCTGCCTATCTTTTATGATAAAGGAGTTACATTTCTTCTAGTTGTGATGAAAAATATCTACTATTCCTGGGAAGATGACTTTTTGGAACCTGGATAAATTGTCCATACCCTACTATTTGCGAGGGGTTGAAGAGACGTGATGGCTGACCTAACCAGTGAAAGAGGTCTCTAATGTTAATGCAGTTAAGCTAGCAAGACTGTGTTGGTGTCACACAGGTGTGAATAATGGTGAGTTTTTTATGGGCCGATAAAAAAAAAATAATACAAGTTTGTTACTATTCTTGTGGCCATGCAAAATGCATGGATCCGGTATAGGGTACCAATAAATTCCCACAGTACCTATTGTAAAAAATGTAATAATTTGCAGTAAGCAGAGTTCAGTCCTGTCACAAGATTTAATCCACTCCACTGCTTGCTCCTTGTTTTTTCTGAAGCCCGTGAAATGTGGAGAGGGAGCAAATAATGTTCAGAGCTCAGAGGTTTGGTATCTCTCAGCTGGCGTCCTGCTCTCCTCTTTCTTAGGTAGCTCACGCTGTCTGACTGCAATAAGAAGACACATATATGCTAAGGGACCAAAACAGAGGTGTCCCCTTATTCATGTAGTTGACTGTGGAGGTGTGTCAAGTTGCTCAATGGGGCTGTGTGACACGCCCCTCAAGTGTTCGGAAAGCATAGGATCAGAAACACAAGACAGAAATTTCTGCTCATTTGATGGAGGAGGCAGATAGGGTGTGTTGTGGTCAAAAGTCTGGACAATGTTGGTGCTAAGGCAGTGGTGGTTCTCAGGCAGCATCATTCCCTAAAACTGAGGCTAAGAGCGAATATTCAGCCTCTTTTGAAGAGCCTGTGAACGTAATATATTCAATTATCAATTTCCAAATAAATATTTATTTTTAAACTCCTGAGTGCACTTTCTCTTTTTATTGATGTTACTTCACACTACTAAATGCCTGAAATATTTCCAGCTGTAATTATGCAGCGGAGCATTTCTTTGTTGTTTCTCTTTGAGTTTTACGGTTTGGGTAACGTTTAGTCACAGTGAATGCCTGCCATTTCTATTCATTATTTACTGTTTGTATTACAACAGGAGGGTACAAGAACTGGACAGCTAATAATACGTCAGATGACTTTGCCAAAAGTGGGCGTACAAAGCCTTGCACCAGAGTGTTGTTGAGGACTTCTCCAAGTCCGCGCTGCCAGGAAAAAAGTCAGGATCCCTGTGTGCCAGGAGCATGCCCTGCCATAGATAGAGCTGCACCGTTGAGCAGGGAGGTGAAAGCCTTGGCATCAGGGTGGCCATGCGGCGTGATCCAGCAGGAACAAGCTGCTCACCTGTATGATCACAAGGGAGCAGAAGAGCGGATCTGAAACACTTTGGGACTTTTTTTGCCGAGCCGTACTTTGAGAAACACAGGAGTAAGAAACATCAATTTGCCATGCAGGGCAATCTTGAGGGACAGCTATGGAAAAGAGGCCTGGAGAAGGCAGCACAGGTGAAATGGTTTGCCTGGCATGAACCTTTCAGTGTCATTAAAAATGGAAATAAAACGTAGCTCCCCGTGTTCCCAGCTCAGCGTTGTGACTACTCACCAGCTCTCTGTCCTATTGTCCCTGGTTGAGCAAGTTGTCCCTTGCTCAGCTTTCCAAAATGGCTGTGCTAACCCCACCGTTCCTCACACCACAATGAAGTAGCAAGCCACCTACGATCTTTTTTCTGCCCTACTTTCTTTTTTTAAAAAAATCACAACACTGCCAACCACTTTTGCATGTCAGTCTCGGTCGTCTTTCACTACTCTGGTCCACCCAGCTTGTTATTTAAGTTCTCCCTGAAAAAATACCCACCACTTCGACAGTGCCCACACAAAGTGAGTCAGTGTTCTTTTCCATTCATCTCAGAGAGACCAGGGATTGTGTCCAACATGTTTTCTTAAAAAAAAGAAAAAAAAGGAATAAAAAAGGAAGAAGCATGGGTAAAACCACTAGGACATTCATACAAATCAGCTGAATAGTTGCATGACTGCGTTTCTACAACCCTTAATCTTCCTCATTCACACCCTCCCTACTATCAAACATACCATGTAGACTAGTTAACTATTAACTTACTTTTTGCATAAGAGAATAGTAAAAAAAACGCATAGTAGCACCTTTTTTTCTTGATGTGATCATGCTTTTCTTCCTGAGATGGGTTACCCAGTCAGATATCTTGAGTAAGGAGGTTTCCTCCTCCGCTCCTATAGAAATTTAAGTCCTGGGTGGTGTTTCCACCTCTGCACAGTTGTCAGAGTACGGGCCTTGTGGGCTTGGAAAGCAACATAAATGCTCAATTTCTCTGACACCAATCTTGCTTGTTTCTATATTGTGCTTAGATTCACCCTTGTTATTTGTAAGTTACCCAAGAGGGGTAACAATTGGCCATGGCCCCTTGTTCCTCCTTCAGGGCGAGGAACAGGGCTAGGCTGCCCAAACATATCGGCCCTCACAGCAGAGGCTTGAGCGTACATCATGGTGACTTTAGGTATGGGGACAGCTTCACTGCTGGCAGTAGGGTAACAAGGATAGAGCAGGACTTCTGCTGCTCCTGGTAAAGCCCCATTGCTTGCTGAGATAAAAAAAGTTGGGCATTACTTGTCGAGCATTTTAATGGCTAAGTTTGATTGGTATCTTTATATGTGAAGAAGAATTCTCCAAGCACAGATTCACCGTGGTTTTGTACTGATACATGTCTGGGGACCAAGCACTGCCTTAGAATGTAGATTTTGGTGAGGTTATACTGGTAACTGACAAGGTGTGACAGTAAAGACAAGGTTTCATTGATACAGCACTTTCCTTTTTCTCTCAGGAGCTGGCTTTAAATGCCATTAAACCAAGTTAAAGGTCCATACTTTATGGAGCTGCTTTACTTTAATCACAACAGTCATTGAGATAGCATAACTGAGCAAATGATACAGAAAAGGGTCTCACATGTCCCACCTGCAGCCTCTTTTCCTGAACTATGCAATAATAGTAATGAAAAGGAGCAGACTTTTTTTTTTAGGTGAAGCCTATCAAAAAACATGAGAGACCCACGGTCCTGCATGCCACCTTCTTCTCTTGTCAGGAGATGCACAGAAGGGGAAGAAACATGGCATTTCTGGATGCAGCATGTTGGTGAATTTCAGACCTCAGCCGGATGTCAACAGCCCCAGTGTGCATCTTCCTGGGGTTTCTGTAAGGTGGAAGCAGTGCATTATTCCCATGTCACAGCTGGATCACAGCTTAGCATCAGCATGCTAAGCGGCTGTGTTCTTTGTGGCTCTTCCTTCAGAAAAACAAGTAGAAAAAGCAAGACTTGCACCCCAGCTTTGAAGCCTGGCATGAGAAGACTGAGAAGGAGCTTCTGCGAGGCCCAGAGGTGATGCCCCTGGGTTGGCAGTGGGATGCTGGCTGGTCCCATGGCTTGGCATCGGCGGTGCCCAGAGAGATGGCCACCTGCGAGGATCACTGCACTGGGAGAGTCCTTACACTGCACTCCTTCAGGTCCAGACAGGGGGGGAGGCAGAAGTGCTGTGCCAGGCACAACCGAGCAGCTCGCAGGGCACACAGCTTGGCATTCTGCAGCAATCCTGTCCCTGCAGCACAATGCTGTTGGCAGATCAGCATTTCTGAAAAAAAAAACCCACACCCAACAACCCCAGTCCCCAAAACTAACAAGCTATTTAAGAACACAAACAGAATTTTAGGAGCCAAACTTGTTTAATAAAAGACATTCAGATAAAAAAGAATGGCATTTAAACATGGAAACATCGAAGCAGAATGTTTCCCACTAAGATTTTTTAAAAAAAAAAATTTACATTCACCTAAATTCGGCAAAACCAGACACGTAACTTTTTGTAGAAAGCCCCTGTGAAGGTATAACGTCCAGTCTATGAGTAATTATGGTTGGTAATAAATTTTTGGCTCCCCTGAAATCAAATTAAATTGTAGAACTGATTTCAATGCTATCAGGATTTCATTCATAGTCTGTAAGGCAGCATCCTTGGTTTTGACAGACTGAACTTTCCTAGTATTGGCCAATTGGATTCCAAAATCAAACAGAAAGTTTTAAGCTGGAAAAAACCTAACATTGTTAAAACAAATACACTCACAGCTTGTCTGTGTATTAAGTCACAATTATGAAATCAGTGTGAACCGTTCTAGGTCTTCTGCTGTCTTCTAGGTCTTCTGCTGTCAGCAATTAGAGCAGCTGTATCGAATTTGTTCAAAGTCATACCAGGGTACCAGATATGCACATGAAAATAGAATTTGGGCCACTGAATGCAAAAATGTTATGCCAATTTTTCATTTTTGAAGTAAGGAGAGCAAACCACTGGATTTTTAGAGACAGCATGTGTGTGCTAAAGGAATCAATATGCCACTGTTCTTTAAAATTCCCCTCTGCTAGAGGGCCCTATGCAAAACTTCTAAAGCTGTCTTCTACTGAGCTGGAGGGAGGATTTCATCCCCTCCAAACAGGCTTCAGGAGAGATCATCAATGGAAAGGTGAGAAAGCTCCCTTTACATTGTCTCTAGCTCTCCAACAAGAAAGGAAGACAAGGTTTAATTTTAAAAGTAAACAGGTCATATTATTAGCTCCTCTGAATTGCCAACTAGCTTCACTGCGTAACCCACTGGAGCCTTCTGACTGTGTCTAAGCTTTGCACTGGGTCTGTACGTTGGTTTAACACTGAAGTGTTAAGTGAATCACGGGGAAATGATAGGCCTCAACTTAAAAACAGAAGGAAGGACTCCTACCAAACAGGAATAATTGGCTGCAGACATGAGCTTTCCTCAGTCTCCAGCCCATTCATTTCTGCAGAACAACTCTACAAAAGCGTCAACATAAATTTGACATTCTTATGGAAAACCACCTCTAGGTGGAAGTATTGACCCTGCAGACAGAGATGAGATCATAAATATCTATGTGGCAGAAGTGCGGGCAAAGTTTTTTCAAAACTACTTCCTCCGATATTTTACTCTTGAAACTGTAATTAGATGAGGTGTCTTGAGATTTATATACCTGAGGGCAGGTTGCAAAGCTCACTGGAGCCAGGAATTTGTTTCTGTCTTGGCCCAGATCCAAAGAACATGGTTCAAAGAAGCGCTTCAAAGGTGCTGGACATTCGCCTTTGGTGAATGTTGCAGCAAAGGGCAAATTCTTGGTTTTAAACATGTGCTTGTGTGCAGTCCCCAGACTCCATACTTGCCATCTTGACTGTATTTTTATCAATATTGCAGCCTGAACCTATGGTTCTTTGCTTATTCAGTCTAACAGAAAGTTTTGATTTTAACTGGACAAAACAAGAACATAGCTACTACTTCCCTTTCCTCCTCTGAGAACAAAATCGTGATCCCCTAATTCCATATTTCAGTAGTTCATTCAAATGATTAGCCCTGTACTTTGAATGTTATGGACTGTAAATAAGATCAGGTACTGTCTCCGTCGCTGCCTTGTAGAAAGAAAGTGTGATCCAAAAGGCCTCAGAGACTAGCCATCTCAGACTAATTTCTGCAGAGATGCCAGGCTAAGGTGGGGTGTTTAGTTCACTTACTTATCCAGGTGATTTGGACACTTCCTCCTTTCTCTCTTTCTAGGCTCTTTGTTAGAAATTATGAGGGAAATTTTCAAAAGGCACAGAAATGCTGACTGACATTTTATTACAACAAGAGATAGATGCCTCACCTGCCCTTCACAGTCTAAAAGTAAAATATAAATCTTTATTTTATTGGAAAAGTTTCATTTTCTTTATTTACACTTTTTTTTTTCTGTTTCACATTGGAACCTGGTGAGGGTTTAATAGAATCGTAGAATCATAGATGATCTCCAGAGGTCCCTTCCAACCCCACATGATTCTATGATTCTATGAT
>JAOTQQ010000001.1:91386621-91404258 GCA_026546715.1 Gallinago undulata | reverse complement strand
CAGACCTGTGCCACCAACTCCATAGGCATTCTGTGACAGTTACCCCAGGACTGCATGCCCTCCTGGCCCAGTGGCAGGTCTGTCCTTGAGCCCCAGCTCCCTGCCTGTGGTCTCACTCCAGCTGCAGCTCGGGCGAGTCTCAACACCTCGTGTTGTGCTTTCTTACTTTTAATATAACTGTAGATGCACATTGACACCCCCACCCCTCCTCCCCCTGTTACCTGTCTACTTGCTGCTCTGTTGACCAGGCGTGTTTAACTTGCTAAATCTGTGGCTGGGCTTGAGCACTCACAGCCTTACCACAAAGATCAAGCAACTGCTTGTTTACACCCACGCACATTAATAAGCGTAACAGACAAAAAAACCTGTTCAACTCATTTCACGTTCTAATAAACAAAAGCAACACCTGTGCCACTGACCCATATTGCATTTATGATGTTTTGCCACAAGCTCTTTTTTCAGCATCAGAGATTCAGTGGCAGAACAGACACTTCTGCTGGTAAGACTGCATGTCATTTTAGAAATGCTGCCAGGTTCTGGGCTCCCCTCAGACATTTTGAAACTACCCCTCATATCTCAAATTTGACATACAATCAAAGAACTTGTGTTGCAGCAGCAGATGTTTTCCTGGCTGCATGTTTTTGATGGAAGTTTCTGCTCTGCTCAACTGTAATCCTTTGATTGTAGCCAGGTTTGTGGATTCATCTGTTTTGTAACAACACAGGAATTTGTAAAAGGTTTTGTGCCTAGGTACTGCAAAAGTGTCCGCTGTGACCCCTGGCTACCATCATGTATATGCACGGCATAAACCAATCATTCTCCACCTTAACTGTAGTAAATTTTGTCCCTGGTCTTCTCATGACTGGAAACCCTCTTATGATTTGCAGTCTAAATTTATTCATAGGAAGGGTATACCTGTTTGTTTTTACTAGCTTTGTCCACGGCCTTACACAGTTTTTTTGCCTCCCTGGTGCTTAACTACTGGCTGTATTGACAGAGGGCAACAGGATCTTGCTCTTTGTTTTGCTCCCCTTTCCTTTGTGCATCTGCATCCAACATCTGCTTCTCCTACTTCCAAACTGTCACCTTTGGTAAGGTGCCTCCAGCAGTCACTGAGGACACGAGAATACATGTCTCTCTCCAAACCTTTGTCTGAAAGCAGATGAATAGTGAAAAAACAGCCCAAGAAAGCCTGTAATATTTTCCCCGCAGGTAATGGGATCATTGAGTGGAAGTGGTTGGTGGAAGGTTCAAAACAAACAAAAGAGAGTCCTGCTTTACCCACTGCCTGGCACGTTGCTCAGTCAAGGAGCTTCTCCGTGCCCCAGGGCAGTGATGGTGTTAGACACTGGCATGGACTCAGAAAGTAATTCCACAAATTAACATTGAGAGTTTTTCAAAACAAACCTGCTCATTTTTTTCCTGTGAAAGTCCTCAAGCTGAAACTTGCTGGGAGCTGAGAAAAATCTCCTGGAGGAGAATCACCGTACAGTGGCTCTGGCACCCAGCATTCCTGTTGCAGGGCACATGTGCCTGGACAGAGCCTTGGCCACACATTTACCAGCGCTCTGCAGGTCAACATCAAGGGTCAGCTAGCACAGAGAAAGAAGGGAGGAAGGATGAAATGCCACCCTCCCCTCCAGGCATCAAGAAATTGCTGTTTTGAGCCCTGCTGAGATAGGACAGACACTGTCCTGCCATTCCCATCCCCGCTGTCCCTATCCCCATCCCCATTGTCAGGGCCCTCCAGCAGCTCTGCCATGGGCTCTGATGTCGGTGTTAGACCCAGCAAAAGGAGCATCGCACCTCCTCTGCGCCCCAGGACCAAGGACCTGGGTGGGGAGGCAGCAGCCTGGCTGAACTGAAGGCAAAGGAGGGCTGCTTGCCTTACAGGGGCTCTGCAATGGCCTCTTCTCGTGCCAGTGGTGTGGGGTTTTGTTAGCGTGTCCTCCTTTCCCTAGTCTTGTTAGCAAATCATTTTTTGACTCAGGAACTTTGCTCATTTTATACTTCCCTGGGGAGAAAGGTAACAATGTGATCCAGATTTGGACACCATCCCTGAATAAGGCCACCTTCCACCTATGCCTGGCAAAGGAGGACTTCCACTTCATCAATTTCTATTCATACAGGAGGGAAGGAAAAGCTTGTGCATCCCACCAGAACCTGAGGGGTGAATTTATGAGGAGATTCATAATGTAGCATTATACCTCCACCTTCTCAACACATCAAGGTGCTCCCAAATTTTGAAGAATTACAGTAGAGATTCCAAAACCTGTGATGAGGGATTAGTGGGGGTATCTGAGGGCCCATGTAAAGTAACTAAACTCCACAAGCTGATTGCCAGTGGACTTAGATTTAATCCATCCATACACATATCCACTGGAGAATACACAGGGCTCCCCACACAGGAAAAAGATTGAAAGGAGCTCTCTCTAAGGTTCAACCCATAAAGATTGCTGCTTTTATTTAATTTTCAGTCAAATACCTACATTTTTGTAGAAAGAGTTTGTCATATAAATATCCTTTTCTTCCTTCTGGGTGGTATTGAAAAAGCATTTGCTCATATGTACAACTGCCTCTCTGGGCTGGGAAAATCAATTGCGAGTATAACTGCCCTATCACTGCACATAGTAGTCAAAAGTCAGTACTACTCCTACAGGAAAATATGCTGTTAGAAATTGCATGAAAAAAAAAAAAAAAGTGCTTGTTTGAGCTAAACTGCAGCTTTAAGCCCTGGACCTACAAGATCTTGCTCTCTTAATGTTACGCACTGTGAGTTGCCTGATGGAAGTTCAGCAGGGCTGTTTGCATTGCGTGAAGCTAAGCAGACTTAGAGGGACTGGGAGCTCACAGAGTAAGCGATGGGCTATAACTCTGCTCCCTCAAGGGTAGACAAGGAAACAACTAACAGCTTTGCCTCTGTGATAAGGATCTGTTTGTTTAAGGATGTGTCTGTGTGGTCTTCAGGGCTGACAGATTATCTCTGCTCAGACTCCAGGAGAGCTGAAGGGCAGCTGCCTCTCAGCATAGGGATACATGCATTACTATGGCATTTACCACGATGAATATACGCAGCCACGCAGCCATTTTATGCCTTTAGTAAGCCATGTGGATTTGCCCTCATAAGAATAATAGAAAGGCCATAGGAGGCCAGACCAGCACTTCACCTAGCCCACCATCCTGGCTCTGCTGTTGCCCCACGGACAATTCTCAGGGAACGTGCATCACAAAAAAGGGCCAGTGTGAAATAATCAACATCTGACGGCATCTGGCAATGTTCAGGCACTTTCTAGCAAGGCAGCTACATCCAAACCGTCATGTTTAATAATAACTGAATGTGAATGAATGAGTCTAAATATTTTGGAACAAATGTATATACCATTGAGTTCAACATCCTGTGCCAGTGAGTTGTACAGTTTTACTTAGAGTTACAAGTCATCCTTTGACTGCTATTCCCCCATTCCAGAAAGTGAATAATTTATTGCTGTTTCTTCCTTGAAGCCCACTGTGCCTGCCTGTGTGTGACCAGAGGCAAGATTTTGCTTGTCTTCTGTTCTACAAACCAATTGCCTCTGTGGCTGCCTCCTGTCCTGCCCTGTGACTGACTGCATCGGTGGCCCACTACACCCAAATGCCTCTGAATTTCAGTGAATTATTAGAGTTGGAAGGGTCCGTAGAGATCATCTAGTCCAACTCCCTTGGTGAAGCAGGATTGCCTAGAACACGTTAGAGCACGTTACTCAGGACTGCATCCAGGCGGGTCTTGAAAATCTCCAGAGAAGGGGACTCCACAACCTCCCTGGGCAGCCTGTTCCATGCGGTTATCTGGAGTAGGTGAACATCTTTGCCTTTGTAGATTCTGGCATGTGACATCATCAGACAAAATTTGGCCATGCCTAGTAGTAACATTACTGTGGAGCAGTAATGGGAATAATTCCCTGGGAGCAGCAGGAATTGTTCTTTTTATGCTGCCAGATTTTATGCATGATTGAATATTCCCATGTTTTCTCTTCCACTTCCCGAGTGACAAAGTCTGCTGGCCCTTAGGAGGAACCCACCCACCATACACATGCCAGCACCATGACAACCCTCTAGGCAGAAGGGCCTCACGGTTTTCCATTATGGCTGTCACTGCTCACATGAAGTTCCTCTGCAATTCTTGTTGAGATGATTAGACTGGAGTGGAAGAAATCAACTTCTCCAGCCATCTGAAAATAGCAAGGCACAGAAAAGGACCCACTGCTGTGCCCAGCTATTAAAGGATGCTCGAAAGACAGGTCAAATGGAAACCTAACATTTCTGAGGCATTTTCTTGCCTTTTTTTTTTTTTTTCAGCAGATTTCACTATTCCTCACCTCGAAGCAGGTGAACTCTGAAGATGTTAAGTGACTAAAGCTACCATTTTTGGTCAATATAAAGGGTGTTTATTTGTCTTCTTGACAAATGTGCATCAGCAGCTCCATTATTAGAGATGAAAAAAGGTGGACCTGGCAGTCCTGGGGTACTCATGTTATATATAATTCTCTTATTACCGTTGGCCTTAAAATACTTCAGTATGACAAGATCAGAGCCAGTGTCATCCTTTTATATTTAAATTTAATTTACACAAAATAATGTTCTTCTTGCTCCATTTCTTCCAGTTCCCTCTCTTTTCCTCCCCTGTTCATTTTTCTTTATCATTTCAAAGTTAGTCCCTTCACCAATGTCACCCCCTTCCACAGTCCCACAGTCCACCTTTGCAAAACACAGCAAAAAGCCATCCATTTATTCTGCGTGTCCTTTTTCGCTATTTGTTTCAATTAAAAATAAGACTTCACAAATTGAGCCATGCTGTCATTCAGCAGGTGTCATTCAAGACTTTCGCAGAGACAGACAAAAGTTGTTGGTCTTGTCTGTTGTTTGATTTGTTTTCTTTTAGTATCATTGTTAAGTCCCCATGCATTGTACCCTTCCAGCACAAGTGCACATCGTAGCATGCTTGTCTTCGAACAATTTTGTACCCTTTACAGACCCCTTCATAGTGGCTTCAGAGACAAGCTTGGAACCCTAATAATGGGACTGTGGTGTGTGATTTAACTCCTATAGGCCCACGCTCAAAAGCCTGTCTCAATTTGGGTGGAGGCAGTAAATGAATGGTGGGATGTGGATCATTACATTAAATCATACACGCTCCTGGTCAGTAGCTGGGACCAGCTGAAGCTGCCAGGCCAGCTGAGAAGCTCCCTCCCTCAGCTTTTAATTCTTGCCTAACTATCCCTGCAGGCAAATGGTTTTAACAAAAAAACCCAAACATTTTCTGACTCTTCTTTGAACTCTACCTTCCCACTCAATAGCTGCTCCCCTCTGCTTAGGGAGCAATGCCTGCTCCTTTGGGTCTAACATGTGCCATTGGGAAAAGATATCACAGCAAAATCTCTAGCAGACTGGCCACCCAAAAAGCAAGGGGCTTATTCTCTGAGACCCTAAGCACATGCAGCTGGAGATGGAGACAGTGGCAGCTTCAGGTGTCCCTAAACTCCTTGTGTGCCAGGAGTTCACTCTTTGCCAGCCCATTAACAGGCTGCAGTGCTGTACAGTCCTCTGAAAATCCCATTGTACAAAAATTATAGACTCCACAATAAAACCCCATGGCTGTCTGACAGAAATGTCATTGCTTCCTATTATAAAAATAACATATACCCTGAGCATGTAATAGAAAGAAATACTCAGGTAATGAGGCAGACGAGCATGACTGTTGTCGGGTGTAACAGAAGTTAGTGCTGAAGCTATGCAGCTAATATATTAATGCATACATATATGGCCAATTATGTATTATTACTACAATTAAGGAATATTGCCAGTGGAATACAATGTTATGACAGTGTAATGTTCTCTAAACTACCCTCTTGGCAGATATAAAAAATAAATGGAAAATCTGGAGACAAAAAGGCAATGAATTCCACAGTGGATGAATTTGGCCCATCATCCTCACTAACATAACGTGGTTGGCTCTGGAATGTGATGCTGGATCACTTGCTTGTACCACAACATCAGCAGCGTCCCAACCCAAAAGAGCAAAATCTAGAATTTGGACGCTACTGAGGTTGACATAGAGGTTTCCTCTGTTTTTCTTTTTTGCTGCGCAAGATCTTTTGGCTCACTAAAGCAGGAATTAAAAGCAAAAGAATCACCTCAATGTGGGTCCTGCTGCGGCCCTGCTGAATTATCATGTTTAAAAATAAATCATGTGCATTCGTCCTCTGATGAACTGGGGCTCAAGTGTTAGGTCTAAATAACTAGTGCTCCAAAAGACATTTAATATCAGGGTCATGTGAAACTGTCATCGTGGCCCAGCACAGCCCCTCAAGGGTCAAGGCTACTTGGCAAGTATGAGAAGAGCAGCTCCTGAGAGTCAGAGCTGAGTCTGCTCTACTGAAAAAACTAGGCACAGCTGGACAAGGTCGTCTTTTTGTGGTAGGTCTGTGCCCAGCTGTGTGAATGGATGAGAGCTGTAGAGATGCTGCAAGGAAAGGCAAAAGGAAATAAAAAATAGATGCCATGAGGTCTTCTAATCTCCTTAACACCTCCTCACTGGGGCTAAACCAGTCACTGCTGGAAAACCTCCACAGCATAGTGTGATGCTGATTTACACCAGGTGCAAGTCTGGCTGTTAAAATCTTTGTGTCCTAGAAATTGCCTTCTCTTTACTAGCCCAATTTACGCAGACAGGTGAGTGTATCAGGGTAGAGAGCGGCTGTAGGAGAGCAGCGATGATCCCCTACTGGCTTCTAACAGCACCATTATGTTAATAGTTATTGAATGAGGTGAAAATAAGCTGAGGGGAAGCATGAGAGGAAAATTCAGGGGCAAGTGGCAGAGCTCCACGAGCCGCATCTTTAAGATGCTGCTAGAGGCAGAAGATGAACATCTGCAGGTCACAAACATGTTTTGCCAAGCTCAGAATCGCAGAGAAGTTTGCCAGTCAGTCTGCCTCCTCTCCAGTGCTCAGACATACAAACACAATTCTTCTAAGATAAAAACATTATAAAACTTTCCAAGAAGACCAGCATAAAAGAAAATCTACCCCAAGGCCTTAGCTACAGCTATACCTTCTAGTAGCTTAACAATTATATAATTTGGTGGACAATTATATTCTTTGCTTAAGAAAAGTTCTTATGGTTTAAAGAAGCCTAAATGACAACAACAAAAAAAAACTAAAAGAAAAACGCAGAGAGATCCAATTTTCAGGATCTCAAAAAAAAAAAAAAAGCATATAGATAATATATATTTTTCCAAATCTGCTTTCTTCCCTCCTCTTATTTGTTTTATCCTTGGTCTGTAATTTATAAGTCTGTAGTAGATAGCACAACAAGGCTGCAGGAGAGCGCCGCTACAGAAGTCTGTGCCAGGGCTGTCCAGTGGACACTGTCAAGGTGATACCTGAAGTCAAACAGCTGTTGTGGCAGTGTGCACACAGACACACTGCATGGGTGTGAAGGGATGGAGAATCACTTAGACCTGCTTCCAAGAAAGGCTGTGCCAGACACATGTACAGCTCCACTGAGAAGCATAAGCTACAGGTTACGGAGGTCTTTGCACTGTTGGTCCTGCCACATTAGTCATGGCCACACCATAGGCTTTGATGGGTTTCCCAAGCCTAGGGAGGGAAATTCTTTTACCGGCTGTCCCAAGGTTGGTCCACAGGCTCACAGCCTATAGATCTTAAAACTACAAAGCGAATGTATTGTATTTATAATCTAAATAATATGCAAAGATTGTTATCAGATAGGAGTTTTTTTCTAGCTTATATTTTAACCATATACTAGGGGGCTGCTGAGTGGGATAAGCTGTTTATCAGTCCTGCAGTTGGCCTGAGAAGGTTGGTATCATTAACTTGAATAATTTATCCCATAGCATTTTAGAGAAAGTTCTCTTTAGAAACTCTCTAGCTCTTTTTTTACCTCCAAACTCCAGTCTCTGAAAAAAAGGCTTGTGTCTTCTTTGCTGGTTCTTCAGATTCCTCCGACCTAACAGTTCGCACATTGTCTCATGAGCGTGTGCTTGCAGCAGCTCACCGGGATTTATGGTGGGATCCTTGTCCACCTTTCCCATGGCTTTCTCCTAAGTCAGACCAGTACATTCATACGGAAAACAAAAAACCTACTCTTGGACGGTAACTTCACCTCACCCTTCAGCTCACCTACTTCCGTTACTACTACACACTAGTATTTACATGTTAAATACACACCAGCCCCTTTTCTGTTTCACCTCAAGAATTAGTTCAGGATGCGGACTTCTGTGACTGCCCTGGTGAGCGGAGGGGGAGGCAGGTGTGTGGTATGCACACAAATCGTGCCTCAAGGTGGTTCCCTGCTTGGAATTTCTTACTTTTAAACACAACCTCACCTCACAACCTGTGAAGCTGCTTCACAGACCTGGTAAAGCAGAGGTGGAAGAAGAGAGGCAGACGCTTCATCTTACACCTCTTAAATGGCCCTTTTCTCTCTTCTGCTCTGGATGGTGGACCTGAAAATACAGTTCTGACTCTTAGACCATCCTGTTGGCTTTGAATAGAAAGTTGTGTCTGTCCCCTCCCCAAAGGCAATGCGGCAGCCCCACCTGGAGAGTGTCCCTTGTGTTAACAGAGCAAGCAAAGAAGGCACATGAAGCTGTCGGCCCCTGACGGGAAAGCTCAGCTCTGGGTAAAACTGGTGGCCGTTCTGTGGCTTCTAGCAGAGCTATGGTCTGGACATACCCACAGAAGGGTCTGTGCTTTACAAAAGTTGTCTCCGCCAGTGGCAACAGCAGCTCTGGAGAAAGATTGAAGCACACTGAGAACTGGGTCTGACTTTTTTTGAACAGCCTCCAAAGACATCACCGAACACCAAGACTTTGCCGATATTGTCATGCCCAAGTTGGACTCACTCTGTGCAGTCTCTTTGTACAAATTTGCCAAATCAGACATCTAACTTCATACATTATCATGACTGAAGTCTATCTAGACATCAGGGCATTTTTCTGTTATTAACAACCAGCTTCCCTTCTTCCTCTGTAATTAGCTGGGAACAATCAGTCTTCCTTCTGGCCCTTTAAAAACTGAAGAGATCAAATATATTCAAAGTGTTTGAAAAATGTCCTTAGGAATAAAAAAGAGAGGTTGTGACGCTGCTGTAGAGCTTGTGGTCAGTGGTATGAACGCAGGTTGTTTTAAAGGACTTTAATTGCAGCTGCTGATTAGCAATGAGTAAGAAAACCTGGGGAGATGGGGCTGGAGATGGGCCACAAAAGAGTCAAATGATGCTGAGAAAAAGCATTTTCACTCCCCTGTAAGAAACAGGCTGACAGCAATAATTTCAAAATTTCAAACAGACAGGTAGAGTGTTTTTGAAATGTTTTTAAACAGTGTCTTCTCCCACCTGTAGGATTATTGTGGTTTGCTTTTAACTGCTAATGTCTAGTGAAAATGTTTTAAATGGCTCAGGAAAGCGTTTCAGTACATTTTTAAGCTGGGAAAGCTACATTGGATTCTACTGGGTGCCTTTGTATGATGCAGAGGTATGGAGTCTCAAACTTGCTGCAGAAAAGTTAACTGGAACTTAAAAAAATAGTGAAGTTTTTTACTATGGAAAAGCTAGCTAAATCTGCCTTCCAAACCAGGAACATTACCTCTGCCTGGGCTGTCTGTACACAGAGCATTTTCTATGCAGACTTATTCTATTTTCTATCTTGGTATTTCATGGGAAGGGTCCCCATATTTTTTTCGAGTGGTCTGGCTGGTTGTGGAAGCGTTAAATGTTAAAAAGCTAAGTTCTTATGGCCATATTTGAAAATCACTTTGTATGAACACCTTAGCTTCAGACCTGAAGAAAGGCCTGCATACAGAAAAGCATGTTCGCTTTTTCTGAGACATTATCTTGGTTTCATAAAAAACATTATTTCTTCCCACAAACCTTGCCTCACCTGTGTAATGTGGCAATAACTTGAACTGCAAAGCAAATAAGCATAGATATGCCTATATATGTGTGTATATATAAGAAACAAAAACCTGACAAACAACAAACATGGTATTTTCATGAATGGATTAATTTGTTATGGTTCTGCTGATCAAAATGCCATCTCCTTCTCTGGTATTTTACCACTACCACTATGACAGCTTGAGCATAAGGGGTGTTGTGCTGGTGCTTCAGGGCCCACAGCGGCACAGAGGTGGCCCATGCTCTTTGATGGGTTTTATGAAAGGTTTTGGGGAAGCCTCATCAGGATGCAATACATTGTGGGGTGGTTTGTCTACAGCCCAAGCGCTAACAGGGGGAGGCTGAAAATGCAGAAGAGGTGCCTTAGGAAATGATGGCCGGCAATAAGCGTCATTATACATAAATGATTGCAAACATTCAAAATCTGGCTAGGTGATACCAGTTATTGAACGAGGCCAGTGTTGGGCAGATAGCCATGGGAACCAGACAGTTTCCTGGCTCATGTATTGTCTGCCAATGAGGCTGTCGTAGCCAAGCACCTGCCACAGATTAAAAGTATGGATTGGCTTTCAATTATTTTCAGGAAATTAACATTCAAAATGAGGTAGTTGGGCCATTGAAAGCCCAAATACAATTATGACCGAAATCAGAAAATCTGTGGCAATGAAAACAACATGGAGGGAAAGAAATCTGTCATGGTGGCATCTGTCAGAACCTCATGATGTTTTAATGAATGATCTAAATGACTCTGGATAGGGGGATTAGTTGATTACTTTGATGTCCAGTGATTTTTTATATTATGGATATTCTAAAACCTTAATTTTGCATTATAAATATAAACCAAAGCCCTGCTAAAGCTTGTGAGAGCATTTGCAGGGCTAACAAATCATTATGGATTAACTTTAGGAGTGGGGGGAGATAAAGAAGGAAGAGCTATTTCTAGATGACAAAGAAGATTATTTCAGTACTCCCTTTCTTCTCCTTGTACTGGGGAGAAGAAAATGCAGTCAAGCCATGTTCTGCATCAAAATCCTCATGGGAATTTCTATGCTCAGTTTAGTAAAGAGACCACAAAATCCTCACTAACATTGCCTTTTTGGGGTGGCTGAGGATATGAAATCCAGAATCAGTGCACCATGCAGCAGAGCGGAGACTGTTACCTACGAAATACATTAGCTTTCTCTTTTATGACTGAATTATTTACAGCTGAAGAGCTCATTTTACTTGTATTTTTCTGTGAAGCAGATAATATTCAATCACCTGCTGAGTTATAGTCTAAAATGCACTAGGTCTTCATTATGCAAGGTGCTGAACTCGATTCTCTCATGTAAAGGAGTTGAACACCCATTGACTACAGCAAGCGCAGTTCAGACAATGCTGGAAAATGTTCTTTGTTTTACAAGAATTGAAAAGTGATTAAATACTTGACTATTATAATGCGTTCACCTAAGCTAATATCATGCTGCAGTCTCCTGTTGCAAATGCATGTTTTGTAAATTATCTCAAGTGGAATAACACAGGAATGGCTCAGATGTGGCATATGAGGTTAACTTTTCATACTTTAATGCTTTAAACCAGCCTACTCATTTTGCTTTAGAAATTACAGGTAGGATATGTTCTTTCTCAACAAACATTTTATAAAGATCTTTATTCTCAAGGTTTCAGTGAATATTATTTTAGTAGGGAGCAGTAAGATATGAATGCAGCTCACTGCTACGGAAAATACGACATTTTTCCTTCACATAAAATCCATCTCTTCCAGGGAACCTTCATATCAGCAGTGTTGATGAATAATATATGAATTTAGAAAAAAAAATATATCTAAAAGTCTTAGATCCCTTATTATACTTTATAGGTCCGGTATTATGCCAGGTGATGAATTAAATCTTGTATTTCAAGGTATTAGGCTAGCTCCTAGCAGGATAGGATGTCTGGGTTAAGATTTTTCCCCATTGGACCAACTGAGATACTTTACTTTCTTTGCTAAGCATCAATCCTTGTTCAATGCTGACAGGTCAGATATCATATCTAGGTTTCCCCACTGGTAGTTTGGATTATTCTTCAGGAGAATTATTTCATTAAGAATAAGCAAAGGTTTCAGACACTAAAGTCTACTAGAGTCTGCCTGAACTCCCTAAATCTTGAAGCTCACAGTCCTTTACTTTCTTCTCCAATGGCAACAGAGGTGCTTCTTGCAAACAGAGCTGCACTGCCCTATGACTGAATTCAAGAGCTTGAGGGGGTCTCTGGTGTCACATAGCAGTACCACTTGAGCCTGTACCACAGTTGCAGATGTTTTGACACCACCTTCTAAGGATGGGTGCATGGAAAATGAACTCAAATGAACACAAATGTGGTGGTGGTTCAGCAGCAAAAAAGGAGGAATGCACAAATTACCTGTATATAGGTTATATACAGGTATACAGTATGTATTATATATATAATGTATTATTGTATACAATATATACTATGTACCTGTATATAATGATGATAATATATAATCATATAGACATTTTTGGTATATTATATGGTGTATATAATAATTATACAATATAATATACATGTATATTATGTATATAGATATATGTGTGCATATATACATAAAGGTATGTAATATATACTACATATATATACATATAACAGTCATGGAATAAATTTTTAATATTATTTTAATAACTCTGGTCTGCAGATATTCTTTCTGAACTGAGAAAACTTTTGAATAAGGAGACTGGTCTGACTGGAAGGGAACAGATTAAATAAGCAACTGGTCTTGGTATTTTTATTTGTAATTTCATGGATAGCATTTGCCTGAAAATATCAGAAGAAAATGCAGAGTATTTCATCTGTGTGTTTTGCCTTAGGCCCCATCTATGGAAGTGATCACTAGTGGATATGCAATTAATTTTTTTAAGGTTCATTAATTTGAAATAGCAGGGGGAAAAAAAAAAAGTGCTAACATTGAGGCACTAGGATAGTAGAAAAACGACTGACAGGGAGATGTTTCCTGGCAGCACAGTGCCACAACCAGTGGCTGCTAAGGCTCAAAAGCTACATAGGAAAGTTTT
The DNA here is from genome assembly GCA_026546715.1 of Gallinago undulata. Taxonomy (NCBI): domain Eukaryota; kingdom Metazoa; phylum Chordata; class Aves; order Charadriiformes; family Scolopacidae; genus Gallinago; species Gallinago undulata. The sequence goes on along the minus strand of JAOTQQ010000001.1, from coordinate 91,391,240 downwards.
TGTCAACGTAGTGTCAAATCAATATCCTCTGGAACAAAAGTGCATTATTTATGGGGACAAAAATCACTTCACTGTTAATCTGAAAGAAACAAGGACAACTGAATCAGAACTCTGTAAGTTAGCCTGTTCTGAAAGAGAAAAAATCAGTCTGGAACCACACAATCAAGTATGAAATCACTAATTAGAAGACAACAAAGTTATTTAAACTTTATCTGAACTTTGATCATGCAGAACAAGTAGGGGGAAGGTGCATATGTGTGCACATACTCCGTGCCTTCGTTAAAGGCATAAATCATCAGTCTGGCTTGCAGTCAGGTAGAATATTTCTTGGTGATTTGGACATGTCTGAGTCCCATTTTCAAGAGTTACTTGGGTGCTTGAGGATTTCAGTCCCTCTGAACTTTGGAGACAGAGTCAGAGTCACCCTGGGGTAGGTGGTTGAGATGGGCCTTTGTCAGTTGTCATCGCAGGTGCCTGGGCTTTGGCTGAGTTAGACTTGCATGCAAACTGCTGCTACTTTGAAGTATTTTTTTTTCATGAGTGTTGTGTTCCTGCTGCTGTATGAATAATAAATATGTTCTTTCAATAATTTTGGTTGGCCACTGCATACTACCAGTTGTAAATTCTCAAAGGGAGACTGCCAAACTTGCCAAGGGGTTAGAGCAGTTGACATACATACATGGAAAGCTGTAGTTGGATCCTCATTTAAGAGGAGAGGAATTATGCAATTAGGCAATTAGGCATGGATAGCATAAATGTAAGGCTATTCCCGAGTGTCCACGTGCAAAAACCAGAGAAAGGGTAACTAATCCTACTGCTGTGATAAGGAGGGACATTAACTCCTGCAAGGGGGATGGCACACTTCTGATGACCAAGTCATTCTCCTGACCCTCTCCATGTGATCCTGAAAAAAACCAACAGCATTTTCTTCAGATTGTGCCTGAGTTTTGTAAGCAATTAGCCCCTTTAAAACACAAACATGTGGTTCACAGCTGCACTGAGCTAACATCAGCCTTCACCTCACGTTTGTGTTGCTGGTGAAGGTCACATGTGTGCTGTGAAATTGGCAGCTACAGGTACCTTCTCCACCCTGCTCCTCAGAGAGCCCCGGGGGAGAGTGTGAGGGCAGCTGCAACCCCTGTCGGCACCGCTGCTGTATGATGGAGGCAATCAAGGGATCATAGAGAAAGCCATTCTGCCAGTACTCGAAATTTTATAAAGTATTTCTACTTCAAATAAATAATAAAATAGACAGCTCTGCCTGAAAACTAGAAATGAGGGAAAAGTATGAGAGAAGAGTATCGGTGTGGTAGGACTTGGAAATACTTTTTTTGAGTATTTTTGTTTCTACAAAATTTCTATAAAATTTCTATAAAATTCTGTTTCCTTCTGGGACCCAGAAGTCACAGAAGAAGCGGGGATGTTTTTACTTCGGATTATGCAGGCACTGGGGATAATGGTAATTAGCTCATCTATTGCAGAAATGTAAAGTCTCCTGGATGGAACTCCGGCATTCTGCCTCACAACTTGGAGGAGATTAAGTATTGTTTTAATTCGAAGCCCCACAGGGAAGCCAGGTGGACAGAATATAATTACTTATTTAGCCAGGACATGGGGGATAACCGTCTACTTCCAAAAGGTATATCATGCTGTATTTAATAGCTGTGAGCAGATAGGATCTTGTTTTTAAACCTGCAACCTGGATTTCAAATAAATTCATAACATTCTCCAGTGTGCTGTATAGATTTGGAAAGGGCAATTTTTGGAATGAAGATTGAAATTTCAGGGAAAGATTTTGGTGCCACATAAAGAAGTAATTTCTAAACTGTGGATGGGATCATCCTTTAATATCACAAGACAGGAGCCCTCAAAACTTGACACATAAATCTTGGTCTCTGTTTGAAGGGATATGTAGTGGATTGTCATAACCATACCTCCTGTGTCAGTACAAGACTGAATTTTGTTATACCTAAATCATCCCTAGTAAATTTTAGCACAAGGGTCCAGTCTGGTTTTCATGGCTCAAGAGTTTTATTTGTTCTGATTTATTATTGAAACAGGTCTTTTCCTGTAGCAGAAAGTGTGATGAAAGCAGAGTGAAAAAAATGGGCAGACAGGATCATCTTACAAGTCACATTGATGGTCTGTCAGATAGATCGTTTGTATGTCTCACATCTTTTAATGGGTACAATGAGAGCAATTCTTCAGAATGGTGATTATGAGGTGAAGATGTGCATGGTGCCCACCTTGGTGTGGCACAATTGCATGAAGTAAGGAACAGCCTAAAAGTAACATTTTTTCCCCAAACTTCAAAATCTAACAAGGACATATCTTTAGTGAACTTTTCCCCACTTCTCAAACCTCAGTTTCACATTACTGGGAAAGGTCCACACTGTTGAAAAGCATTTTCTAGCCAAGAGAACTGAATTTAACCTAAAAATTACTCAGACAATCATGTATCTAGAGGCACCCACACAAGTACTCTGGATAGAGAAAAAAGAAAAAATATTCATTAAAGAAACAAAAGTGGAGGTGAGCAAGGAGGGCCTGACAAGTCAAACAGTTCCGAAATTGCTGAAACAGGGTCTCACAAATCTATAAACTGATTAGTGATGGATCTAGGTAATAAGATGTTGGTCACATTTGTGGATGAGAAGAGCAGGGCTCTCTGAAATCCAATGAGACTTTTACTATATTGAGTTCAACATTAAAATTATTTGTAGAAATAGGAAATACTTAAGACAAATCTTTATGTCAAAGTAGATGTAAAATTTGAACTGGATTTTAAAGGCATCTGTTTATTGTTATTTTGTTTATATATACTTGCCAGTTTTAAGGAAGATGAGACATAATATTTTAGTAGGCGACAGTCCAAAGGTGAAGGAGTATATGTGCAGAATAGCTGGAAGAACTCTGGGTGAAGAAACTCAGGAAACGTCATTTTGTAGTGGCGAGGAGAAGCTGTTAGCCCTGTATACTATGAAACTTCCAACTTTCCCTACCTTGGTTTTTTTAAGGGTTTTCTTTTCTATTTCAGCAATTTTTTTTTTCAGGGAAAAAAAAAATCATACCAGTGCAAATGGCCTAGAGGACAAATGCCCTGTTCTGCCATAAAGATTACTGCAATGAGCCAGGCCACACAGGAAGCCTGTGTATCATCTGCATATGGTGCTGGGTGACAAGGCTTTTTTTTTAAAACTTGAAAATTTTCTTGTAAGAGAACTCTATCTATAATTTTAAAAGTGGGCAAAAAACTTCCATGCCTATGCTGATTCTTACATGTGGCATTTAAGCACATCTTTAACTGTTTAGCTAGATAAAGACCGCAGCTTTCTTGTTCTTTGTAAATATCATATTCTATGCATGAACTTACTTTTTGTGATTCATTTCCCCTGTAAAATAAATTACAAACCTTCAGATGGGATTTAGTCTGGATTTCAGAGATAAATGTGTGTACATTTTTATAGATTTGGTTTGTGTATGTCTCTGCATTTATATTTATTTTATTATAAAGTCCTATTATTTGTTGTCCATCAAAAATTCCAGTCAAACCCATGAGTTAGGTTTTATCTAGAAATCTTTTGATCACAAAAGTGATACTACATGTGCTCTGAATGACCAAATGCCTAACAGAAGAAATCCTGTCTAGCAACTTTGTGGTTTTCCTATTGCTTATTGAAGGACAGGATGTTGTTATTTTCTTCTGAAGCTTCAGAACTGTTTTTTGTGAGTGATCTTTTTTGTTCTTTTTTGCAAGGATTTTATTTCTCTGACTAGGTATTTATCCCTTGGTTTGTGGGGAAAAAGGCAGAAAGCATAATGTGTATAAAACATTGTAGTGGAATTCATTAAAAGCCTCTCTCAGGTTATTTTTATTCCTTCATTTGGAACTATGGCATGAACTAATTTTGCTTCCTTCCCTTGACCCACGATGTTGGCACCTTTCAATCTTAAGGGGAAACCGGATAATTGTCCTTGCTTTAAATTCACCGTTGACAGGGTGCAGTGATGTAGAGTTAAATGTATGTACCCTGCAGGTTATACTGACGTTGGGCAAGCTGCTCCATTTAGCTTTTTGGGGTCAAGCGGGGTGACCCAGCAGAACAGCTGTGTATTGCAAAGTCACAGCTCCTCCTTCACTCCCGTTACTTCTGCAGTCATCCTCACGTACGTGGGAAAGGAGAGCACCGCTTTCACTGTCGTCCCACAGAAGGGAATTTCCCCTCACTGGTGTGGGATTTAGGGGCATGGGTTTTTGGGCAAAGGGTGAAATGACTCTTGCTCGTTTATCCAGTGCTAATTGCCAGGTGCCAGGGATCCTGCTTTCACTGAGCTCACAGACGGGAGCCGGTTGTTGGGCTGGCCCAGCATCACCGCAGCACAGGCAGCAGCTGTGCCAGAGTCCCTGCCTCAGCCCTCCCAGCTTCTCTGCAAGGGGACCAGAGTTGGACCTCGCTCCCCTTTCACAGGCATACAGGCTGAGGGAAGCAGCTGAGGCTCTCTTCTCTGTGCCGACACCCATGATTCAATTGCATGAAGTTTAACCAAGCCAAGTGCAGGGTCCTGCACCTGGGACGTGGCAATCCCAGGCACAAATACAGGCTGGGTGGAGAATGGCT
>JAOTQQ010000001.1:91335638-91386521 GCA_026546715.1 Gallinago undulata | reverse complement strand
TTAGGAAGAAATTCTTTACAGTGAGGGTGGTGAGGCACTGGAACAGGTTGCCCAGGGAGGTCGTGGATGCCCCATCCGTGGAGGTGTTCAAGGCCAGGTTGGATGGGGCTTTGAGCAACCTGGTGTAGTGGGAGATGTCCTTGCCCATGGCAGGGGGGTTGGAACTTGATGATCTTTAAGGTCCCATCCCAACCCAAATGATTCTCTGATCCCCTCAGGTATGAAAAGAAAGGTAAGTGGTGGTGCTCACTTCAGGGAGGGCCTCTAAAAAGCAGTATGGGTGTATGGAGCACATCAGCAAGAAAGCAGGTTGAAGATGAGCTGTGGTTTCAGACCTCTAAAAGCTAAGTATTTAGCTAGTTATAACCATCGCAATCTACAGGCAATGCTATGGAGGATAATTCATCCCATCATCCTCTGACAGGGGCCTACAAAAGAGTTTTTCAAAAAGAAATCAACAACCCTCCCTTGCTCCCCACTGGCTGTGGCAGAACCCAGGGTACAACTGGCTGGTAAGAAGAGGTCAATGCACCCTGTCTACAGCTTGAAGTCCCTTCAAAGCACCCTTCTAGTAGGTAAGTAATGTTTTTTGCTGTCTGTTAGAGTACATGTGTTTTTAATAGGGAGCTAAAGGACATGAGGTGGCAATGGCAAGTACTGACTGAGAACAGTAGAGGAAACAGGAGATAAGATTTTAAGATTCCAATGCTGGGCATAGATGAGGGAGGCATCGAAGGTAGCAGAGCCATGTGGCACAGGGCAGGTGTGGACAGGAACAATTAAGTATGGCAGAAAGAAGCTGGGCAACCTTTAAAGGCTTCCTCTCAATAATTGTTTGAAGAGAGGGAACAAAAGCAGGGAAAATACTGTCACAGGAGCAAGTCCTAGGACAATCTTAACAGCGTGTTAAGTAAACCCCAGGGAGTCTGCATTGTTACTGTGGAAGTTGGAGGAGAAGGTGGCAGGTGAGGGACTGCAAAGGTTTGGACAAAAGCATTAGCAGAGTGGGAAGGGGGAGCAAGTTAGGTACAACGATGAACAGAACCAGAAAGATGCAGACTCCACGTGGACATACAGATCAAAGGAGAGGGCTGGGTTAAAGATGAAACAGAGAGTAAAAGCTTGAATCAATCTCCTTAACATCTGGTAGTGCATGAAAACTAAGGTGTGACATATATAACAAACACTTTAATTGAGAGGAGGAGAACTGGCATCAAAGAAGTAAGGGACGTCCCCAAATCTGGGAGAGGTACATTGCTATAGCTGGATGGAGCTTTCATAAGTTAGAGGCCAGCCCTGGTGTTATTATTCTAAGCAAAGCCTTTTGATCCAGCAGAAGGCAAATCTTCCTCCAAGATCAATGGGAGCAGGCTGAGGCCATGTGTTGAGGGATAAAAACTTAACATATGACTTGATAGTCACATTCACCTGTGATAAAAGAATAATACAGGACTGGTGTCATATGGTACTATTTCACACCTAGCTGCTGCAAGTACAAATGAATTTATATAACGCTGATCTGTGGAGAATCCAGGTGAGAGATCTTTAATGCCAAGTGAAGTAGTTGTGCCGTACCAATGCCATAACAAAGAAAGAACTAGAGAAATGTGTTTAAAATCAATGTCTAAATCATTAAATCTAAGCAACACCTTCTTAGGATTAACCAGGCTTTCCGCATTCATTAACAGCCAGAAGTTTTTTTACATCTAACACTACTTTCTCAGTGTGATAGTTGTAGAGTCATCAACCAAAGCAATATGTATACTTCCCCTGGTAAGATCAATCTTGCATTGGAAGGAAAGAGTGCTGCAAAGTCATAGGACAAATTCTTATCTAAAAAAGTGTCCCATGCACTGAATTTAGTCGGGACACTAGCAAACAGGAGTGAATCAAATATACAGCATACGAAACACCAGTTCAATTTCCAAGTGCAAAACTATGAGCAATGTCCTATCTGGTATCAGTTGATTCACTCAGGGAAATCTCACTGTGTTTTAAAACCACACTGACTGTTACAGCTGGTATTAGAACAATGGCATTTCTCCTGATGACCTCAGATTTGGTTTGATAAGGTCTTCTATCACATGCAGCTACCGTGGAACAGCAGCCAAACTTGGACACAGCTTTATGAAAAAAGAGACAGCAGTGTCAATAGTCCCATCTTTTTTCTCACAAGATGGGATCCATAGGGGATCTCACAATAGGATCCATAAATTGATGGTAATAATTTTTGACTTTAAAATACATTTTGATACTGGCTTGTGTCTGGCTTTGGAAGGTGTTCAACTTCTACCATATCAGAATCTATCACTTAGGTCTCTTGCCCTGCATTTTAATAGCAGAGCAAAGTGCTCTGCTAAAGGAAAGACAGGCAATTGTACCAAGTAAGCCTTAAGAGCAGCAAAGAGAACTTCATGCTATATGACTTGTGTGTGCTTGTGTACCATGGGTGGAGGGGCAGGCTAGGAAGTTGTATGGTCGCGGGCCTCTACTAAGCCTCTACTAAGCAGCAAACTCTGCCTTACCAACTGTGGCTCTGTGTGGAGTGGCTCAAAATTATCTGTTTTTAGCACACAGGAGACAGCCAGGCTGAAGACAGCCAGCTCTTTCTCAGTGGTGTGCCAGAAGGCTCTCCTTTATGGTGAGGATCAGGGCAACCCTCCCCCCCTGCCTCCAGGCCTCGACCTTTTGGAAGATGCTGCACAGTGAGGAAATCTGGATAAATGTGAATCTCCTGGAAAACATCATGTAGGTCTGGAGGAGGTGGCATGGATTTTGCAGGCAGGGAGCAGAGGCAAAAAAAATGCCCCATGGCCTGCATTGGTGGTCTTAAAAAGACCATGAGGTTGCTACATGCCTCCCCAGCCTCCAATTGCTACAGCACATTTTGCTAGGGCTGAGTGCAGAGTCTGAGGTTAGCACTGGGCATGGATTTCCACATGGAGAAGACACAGAGATGTAATATATTAAAAGTGAATACATTAGAGGAGAGGAACAAGAGGATTTGATGTTTATGCCTCCAGGCAGGGGCAATAGATAAGTTTGAGTAGTGGTAACCACACAGCAAAACTAAACTGTGATCAGTAATTTGATGGTATGGTAAGATGTTTTGTTGGTAGGGGAGAGCTGGTATCTGCAATCAATCACTCGATAAACAGAGACAAGCCTGGAAACTGATCAGGACTTTTTGCAGATAGGCAGAGATTTAACCGAAGACAAGGAAGAATCTTTGACTCATTCGATGTGATTAAATGCAGGTTCATGTATTATCTGCTGCAAAGAATATCTTTGACTGTGAAAGATCATTGGTTGTGAGGCACACAAAATGTCAGCTGCTGCTTTCGGGGAGCTGAGCAAGATCTATTGCCTGGTGATAATTAACTATCCATCAATAAATGATAAGTACTCCAGGAAATCAACATGAGGAAGAAGTTGTTCAAAGGAGAAAAGCAAGTCATTAGAAGGAGCAAACGTACTGGAACATTTACAGGAAATAGATAGCACATCAAAAAGCACAGATCTAATACACATGAAGGTGGTGGAGGGTTGGTAGGAAGATGTCAGAGTTGCAAGAATCTGGCTGGAGGCTGCAAAATGAAAAAATAATGAAAAGAAAACTTCCAAAATAGGCCAGGTTCATTGCACTGCACAGATGGAACTTGCCACAGAGTCAGTCCCTGTTGCACCATGCTGACTGTCAGCAGGAATTTAAAGGTATTTCAAGATAACATTTGCCAGCAGAGAGGAAAAAAAACCCACAACACTTTGGTTTCCACAGATAGGACTACTGAAGCTAATTGCCCTAACCTCAACGTTGCCAGACACTCGTGAGGCAGGAGCATTTACTACCAGATGCACCTCCTAATCAAGCTGCTGATCTTCCAAGAGCACTAAGCTTCCCTTAGTCATGTGGAAACTCAGTATTTCAGAGGTCTTTCCTCTGTTCTGGTAAATGCCTGATGCATGAGGGTTACTCCAATATTTTTTTCTTTATAGCTACAAAAGCTACCTACTTACATCAATTTGAAAGAGCCCTCGTTGGCTTCTTTTCTTCTATATCGTTCCTTCTGTGTCTTTGGGGATCATCTTTTGGGACAGAAATTACATTAAACCACTAGGTAGTGAGAAAGGTGAATAAATTTCCATGTATCACCTAACATGGGGATGCAGAGATGATGGTACTTTTTCCTATGTGACTACTCTCTCTCAATGTTGCTGAGTTTAGATTACAGGAACTGGGTTTTAGACCCTCAGTTCAGCAGTGGCAGACCTGCTTGCAGGTGGAGATGGACTTCTAAAATGTGACAGCAAAGGCACGAGAGCAAGAAGGAGTAAATGCTTGGAGTGTCAGGTCTGACTAACCCTTCTGCTTGAAAAAGGAGAGCTCAAATGCAGGATTTCTAAGTTTTGCAGTTGTTTTCTCACCCTTTTGATATTGTAGTCATTAGAAGAAGGTGGTAGCAAGTAAGAAGTCATTCAAAGTACAGGAATCGCAGTTCTGATGTTTGTTAAAGGTATTTTTCTAGCCCTGGTGAGGATGAAGGAATGGCTGAAAACAGGGACAGGTGCTGTCTGGCATAGAAATCAAAATAGAGCCCCTAGTTTAGGTACCCAAGTGCCTACTCATGGCTGTCCGGCAAGCATTTTCAGGTGTTCCTGTGTGCCCTGGCGATAAAAGGGACATGTGGGAGTCTGGCTTACTGATGGAAGCAGAGGGCTTAAAGGGAAATAAGAGAAATCTTTAGAGACCCAAGCTTTATTAGTGCTTTCATTTTTTCAGATATTTAGATTTTTCAAAGACAATCCCTAGTTTCTGGATTTTTTGAGGTGACTCTAGGGTATTCTATGATTCTATGCTTCTGTTTAGGAGTAGCAAAACTGTAAAACATCTTTCTGTGGTATTGTTATAAAGGCAAAGCAGAGAAGAATACAGCAAAGACTGTGAACACAGAGAACAGGAAGAAGTCCTTAATATGATCTATGGGGTGATCTATGGGGCAACCCACCAGCAGAAGTGGATTTCTGACAATAGCATCTGTGTCATTTCTGCACCGGCCATGCACATTTACTTGTCAGAAATCACTGCACTTCCTAGCATTGTCCTAATTCTCAACTCAAGTACCAAAGGCATAAGGCAGGCTAGTACTTAGGGAAAAAACCATAATGCAAGGGTTTCCTGTGAGTGATATCTAGCCTAAGGCTTTCCCCAGGGCTGGACTGGATTAAATCTTCCAGCCCCCCTCCCCCTCAGAAGCTCAACTGGTGGTTGAAAACTGAGTTGTATTTGCAAAGCCTCTCGCATGCCAGGTTGGTGAGTGCACCAGCAAACCAGCTCCATGGCTCTCCAGAGGGTGCCCAACCCAGGGTCTACCACCAGTTCTGGTGTGGAGTTTTCCATGCATCAAGCCTTGCTCCTTGGCATGTCATTTTTGTGTACACTTGACCATACTAACAATATTGCAAAAACCTCATTCCTTCCTTTCCTTGCATCCACTGGTCCTGGTGGTCCTGCCCAGCCTGCTAAAGCTCTCTGGGAATTTCCATGGCAAAACCTCACCCCACCTACTGTCAACTAAAATTTTAGGGCAGCCTGGGCTTCAAAAGACCTCAGCATAGAAATAGCCAACACCTAATCTGCACTGGTGAGGAATACTGCATCCAGTCCTGGGTTCCCCAGTTCAAGAGAGACAGGAAACTACTTGTAGGGCAACAAAGATTAAGGGATTAGAGCATCTGCATTATGAAGAAAGGCTGAGAGAGCTGGGACTCCTAAGCCTGGAGAAGAGAAGGCTGAGGGGAGACTTTATTAATGCTTACAAGTATCTAAAGGGTGGTTTGAAGGAGGAGGGAGCCAGACTCTTTTCAGTGGTTCCCAGTAACAGGATGAGGGGCCACCAGCACAAGTTGGAACATGGGAAGTTCCATTCAAATATGAGGAAAAACTTCTTTATGGTGAGGGTGACAGAGCACTGGAACAGGCTGCCCAGGGAGGTTGTAGAGTCCCCTTCTCTGGAGATCTTCAAGACCCGTCTGGATGCAGTCCTGAGTGATGTGGTCTGGGCAATTCTGCTTCAGCAGGGGGGTTGGACTAGATAATCTCTAGAGGTCCCTTCCAACTCTGACAACTCCATGATTCTGTGATTCCGTGATACTGTTTACATTGTGATAATGCAAGATTGTCTGAGGGATTTATTTGTTAGGAGTTTTTAACCATCCTAGGTGAGGACACTGTGCACTTAATTTCTATTCCCTGTACAAAAAGCCAGCTTAGTTCATCTCACACATGTCGATGAGAGATCAGCCTGAAACAAGTTTGTTTTAGCTGTTAAATCATATTTTTCAATTGTTTAAATAGTTCAGACAGAATTTGCACAGTAACATTTTAGGTTTTTATAGCTGACAAGAAGTAATACAAATAATTACCACCTTCCCTGGTGGGTTTTATCTGATTAGTGACATGTCTGCTTATGCAAGATATTTGAATAGAGACATTCAATAACGTCAGTAACATTTAATTTCCCCTCTCCTCCACTTTTTTCTTTTTTAAGCTACATTTCATATTTATTTTGAAGTCTTGTTTTGAGGGCTTGTTTTGAGGTTTAGGCTATTTTTCTTAAAATACTTTACATAATGAAATAATTTAGCAGAATATTTTATGTGCTTGTAATAAAATATTTCCTCACAGTATAGTAAGGTACTAAGTGTACCTTGTCCATGCTAATGAGTACGGCACCTGTCCCCACTAACTGCTGTGGAAATACTGCTGGAGTAAGGGGTGAACCAAAGTGGGAGCCTGAATTTTCTCCAGATTGCAATCAGGAACTGCTGAAGGAAGTAGGAATTGATCTTGAAGCTGCCTGTGGTATCAAGGGCTTGATGAAATTGCAGAGCAGCAGGCTTTTGTAAGCATGTTTTACTGGTACAAAATGCCCTAGGGTTACATATTCTTGAATACAACTTTCCATTGTTTCATCCATTACCTGCCTTCACGTACCAAGACATTTCTTGCAAAAGTGTCAGTTTCCAGGGTTGGGTTCATTGGCACATAGATAGTAAAAATAAGATATTTAAATTCCAGTCATAGTTTCGACTCTTAACTCATTTAGACAATGAATTTTCAGGTTCTGTATCATACTATTTGTACACACTCCTGCAAGAGAGAGTAATGTAAACATCTCTCTTAATTAGTCTCTCAGGCTTGTGTTCTTTAGAAGGTAAGATCAGGTTGCCATGGTGGTATTTTTAACTACAAAATGTCTTTCAGGTTGTGAACACCAGGAAGCGAAAATGAGCCTTTTAGAGTCCCAAGCACTATGCAGCAGCTATGAGACCCATACTTTGTGTTAGTCCTAGCTAGTGTTTATATGTATGGCTTAGCAAGCACTGGCTAATATATCTTGTCTTAGACAAAAGGCAGATGGCAAGCTTGATGCTTGCCCCAGGAAGCCTTGTGTCTCAAATTCCCTTACAGAGGGAAGCTTTGGCAAGATGTGAAACATATGAGAAACCTTGTCTGAAGGGCTGAAGGAGCTGAGGCCACCCCTCTCTGTACAAAGGAGAGATGTCTACAGTGCTGGCAGTTCTGGAGGTCCCTGGAGCTCCTTCTCCCATGGCCGTGCCATTTTATGTGCCCCTGCCTCTTTCAGCTGATGTAAAATACTGCCTAACTCTCATCTTTTCTACCCTGCTATTAAAATACTCACCAGATCCCCAGACTTTGTGCTTTATTTTGTCTATTTTATGGTTTTGGTTTAGATGTGGCATTTCCCTTGGTTTTGTGAGACTGCTGAAGGTATTTTGCTCCATTTTAAAGCTGTCAGTGGTCTGCGTTTAGATTTCTGTGTAGATTACATGACACGAGTGAGGTTGAATGGTTTATAGCTCCTTTCCTCCCTAGTGCTGCCCTGTGCTGTGAATCCTGTATGCCAACACATTGATATTTTGCCCATAAAAATGATTCTATGAAATGCAGCTTCTCATATTACTTTGTCGTTACTAATGTTCATTGATTTCTACTAAAAAACCTTCACAAATACTAAAACACTGTATGGAAAGACACAAACATCCACAGCAAAAATAAAAAATGCTATTTCTTTTTATCAACACTGTATTTCTCTGAGTCTGATCCTCAGTTACACTGAGGCCACCTTAAGCTGTTCCAGCATATAAAAAAAAAAAGCACCACTCAAAGGGAGTTTAGATATAATTTAATCCTACTTTAAGAACACTTTTCCCTGTCAGTGTAATATGAAGTGATCTTGGTTTCGACGAGAATCTTCCCCTACTCTTGCAGAGACTCAGGACACCGAGGGCAGGGCAAATACAGATTTATTTACCATGGATTTTAACTCTGTGCATCAAGATACAAAATATCCTTATTTGCCTTCCCCAATAATTTTGCACAACCAAAGAGAATCCAGGAGGGCTTCAGTGCAGTACTATAATAAGCAACTGCGGAAACGTTTATCATTCCTGATGGCAAAGATTAAAATACTCACCATTTATTTCAAAGAGGTAAGTATGACACCTTAACAATTCTGTCTTTTCCTTACTGCAGACATTTTCATTTCAAGCCCTGACAATATTAAGGAAGAGATTTATTGGACTTCATCATACAGCCCAAATCCTTTGGAGCCAAGGTATTTATAATGATGTAAAAGTGATAGTGTCAACAGTGATTTAAATCATTTAGTCACTATGATAAACACTGCGTTATCCTAAAATTTAAGGGATACATTGAGAACATAAGTCATCCAGACTAAAAGACAATTAGTGGCAAAATGTTTTTGTTTGCAAGGCTCATCGTGACCCAAAATAAAAGTTTAAATGAGAAGAGCTAATGATGATGTCGTATTATCCATGAGATAAACACTCATGGTATCTCATGAGCCTATGAGATAAAGACATATGTCCTATGTGAACACAGTACCTTCCTTTATATCTGAAGAAGCCAGCGCTGCATTTATCAGCAAAGAGTTAGAGGAGAACAGTATAAAGTACAGACAAGATGTCTGATGCTTGCCAGACAGCAACTGCTCTAATCATCATTTTGCTTAATGAAGGTATGATATAGATCAGCTCTTGATCAGTCTGTTAGATTGATATGAGGTAAATTAGAAATCAAGATATGGAGATGAGGAAAAAAAAAATCAGACTTTCATCCTTAACTGCTGTACTTTATATCAAGGTAGAAAGAGATGCAAGAGAATGAGGGAAGGTAGGAGATGTCACTCAAAGTGGCTGGAAGAGACTAAACAAATTGATCTGAGAGTGATCAGGGAAATTAACAATGAGGCAATGAAAATGTTAAAAAAAATATTGTGATCTCAGGAACCTTGGAGATCTAAATTCAGAAGTCCTCTCTAGAGGCTTAAAGGGAATAGACACTGTGAAAACAAAGCAGTTAGGTCTCCAACTTGGCACACCAGATATGAGCATGTCCTTCTGTAGGACAGCACGTCAGGAGCTGGGAGAGCAGAGGAAAAGCAGAGAGGTGAAGAAATGTCCTCAGCACATTGTGAGACCTAATGGCCAAGCTATGCTATGCTCAGTCTTTCCAGTATTTCTTCCTGTTCCCTTGGACTTGATTCCCCAAGTTGCCTTCCTTACCAGCTAAACTTGTCACTGTCAACACCATTTAAAAAAACATGGTGTTCCTTGGGGCACATCGTATGTAATCAAAACACACCATACCAAAATATCTTGCATAAGAAGTCCTCACCAATATAATTTTGGTTTATAATTTGGAACTTTTAAAAAGTGTTGGTGTTCATAGATTTCTGTTCTCTCTTCAAAGAGAATAAAAAAATTATTAATGCCCTGAACAAGCTGTAGGAAAGTTTGTTACCATGAGATTTGTCACAAAATTTCTTGTCCTCTTACAAGACCTTTCCAAGGCCAAGGTGTCTTAAATATTTCCTCCTTTTCAACAAATTAGGAATTAAACTCCGTTCACCTTGGAAAGTTAATTTTCCATCAATTTTGTGTGCAGCTGCCTAAAGTGTGATAGAAAATGCCGTTCAGCAATTTTTATACTTCAGCCAGTCAGTTGTGGTTCTGAAATGCAAAAAAAAAACCCAAGAAGAAATGACAGGCCACAAGGGTGATATAAAAAACAGTTTGAAATGTACTTACAACATGGATGTTATAAAACTCAGAATTAGTAACTATTTCCACCCAACTTTTTAGATTCAAAAGGATCACTTAAAAGCAATTGAAAGCTTTTGGTTGAATTTGTCATGAAGTCAGTGTGGACAGACGCAACATAAGAACGACAAATGTCTCTAGGAAAGTTATCCTGAGTGCATTTTCATTAGGCCTAAGTAGATATGCGAATGCTTGCGCAAACCTGCAGTGCGCATTCATAGTCAAAAGTGTCTTTCCACGGTCTGGCTGCATTGGTCTCAGCCTCACCTGCAGGGATCTCTGAGCCAGCAGCAGAGGACTGGGACTGAGAAGCCATTTAGGTGAGCATGAGTCAGGTCCAGTGACTAAACATAGTAACTTTCTTGATCTCCCTCAAAAGAAATAAAAACAACATCAATCTCTAGGTTGTAGCAAATTGGTATGTTGGATTGTCTGGAAAACATACTAGCAACGGTTCAGCTCAGGAGAACTGCCCAGGGAACACTACAGAAGAGCCTTTTTGGTTTTGTATAGCCGTAAACAGGAAATATGCCCTCAGCTTTCAGGGTGTAGTCCTGAAAAGATTTACCCTATGGGAGCAGCTTTAACAGGGAACAATTCCCTTAAATGGAACTGTCTGCTACAGTGAATAAAATAAACAGCATGTAGTTTTGTTTTTTGTTTTTTTTTAAACTGAAAACATAGAGTTTGCCAAATTCTTTTTCATTACTAAGAAATTCTTTTAATTATTAAAGAATTTCTTGATGCCTTAAGTGACATTTGTCAGAAGATGTTGTAAGATAATTTTTTTTTTTTTTTTAAACAGTGGACTGTTCTATTTCCATATCTCTCAGATGAAATGTTATGATTTTTCATCTTTCAAAATAATGGTTCAGAGGTCTAACAAAAGGTTTGCAAAGCACAAAATGAAAATTCAGCAGTTGGCAAAAGCTCTGGGGGAGACAGCGGTGGAGGACAAAACCGGACTTAACTCTTCTCCTGCTGCCTTGGTTGTACCTGTCACTGGTGCCCAAGAAGAGCAAGCAAGTGAAACTGTGAAGTGACATAAGTTCCCAGTGCTGATCTGCCCCAGCCATAAGGCTGTAGGACATGTCAGTGAGTGGTCAGGGTCCTGCTGTAGCCTGGGGACCCTCAGTTATTTACGGGCTCCACAGAAGGGATGTGCTCTGCTGGCACAGACTGAAGCATCTCTGGCCTGCTTCTGTTTGCGCTGTAGGTGAGAAAGAACATTCTTGGTGCTCCATTTTCCATGCCCCTCTTCTCTCTACTGCTACAGCCAGCAGAGCCCCGCTGGCCCTGAGATCCTGTGGGTAAATGGACTCCCCCAAACTCCTTCTGGCTCCTGCTTTTCAAGTGGGAGAGGTAAAGAAACCCTTTTCCTTTCTGAGATATTGTATGCCATGGAAATGCAGCAGTAAAGAAGAGTAAAAATGCTAAATGAGACAACTAAATGTTTTTTATTACCCAGTGAGAAGTGACAGACTCCTACTTGCGCCCTCTATAACCTTGGTATTGAAGTTGCTGTGTGTCTGAAGCAAAGGTGGCTGCATCCTGCATCTGAAAACCCCGAGCAGGCTGCTTAGCCTTCTTTTTGCTTTTGGATTATTTCCTTAAGACACCTCCCATTTTTCTGCTTCTAACAGCACATCTGTTGAGTCTCTGGAGCCTAGAGATTTGCTTTTTCTCTTTGGCTGGTGGCACGGGTGGGAGGCCGCAGCAGGGGAACAGCCTGGGGGTGAGTCTGGCGTCTCTGCAGGGGGGGTCTGGCTGGGGCTGCTCACCAAGCGGCCATACCAGCCAGGGCTAGCGAGACACAGCCTGTCTGATTTTGTACCTCTTCCTGGCCAATGCAGCTCTATTTTTTTGGGTTAACATTTGCCCGTGAGCTAATGAAAGCAGACTCAAGTGCTTTGCGCTATTGGACCACTCTTTCTCACTCGTGTTCTCCGGAGGTATTCGGGGAACCACTGCTGAAATTAGGCTCTAAAAGAAACGTTCAGGCCTCTGGGAGTTTCAGTGGGAGTAGGTTGCTTATGGGCTCTTAAACGGACGTCTCTGCGCTCTGCACCTCTCCTTAGGTACTACCTCTGTTTAAAAATCTGTCTCATGCAGCTTTATTTGTCAGGGCAGACGGAGAAGGACAGAAAAGAGATTAGTTTTGGAGCTGGCTTATCCTGAGGTGATAGCTCTTCGAAATGTCAGCACTATTGATGGTGGGCCTACTTCACCCACATAATTAAACACGTCTACTGAAATGTCACTGCTGCCGCCCAGTGATCTGATGGACGGCTCCAGTTGGGGGACGTTCTTAAACAGCACAGCCAAATTGTTGGGATGCTGTGGTCTCCGTCAGACGTCCCATTGGTTCACAAGTGATGAAATGCTACTGAAAGTAGGCAGGGTTAGTCACTTTTAGATAAAATGATTAGCCTTGGTGTCTCATTGTCCTAACTGTCTCTAGTATGGAGTGGATTCACATGACCTTTTCTCACAACTCCCAACTTTTGACACGTTCTACTGCCTAAATCTTGTTTTCTTAGCCCTGATTGAGCAATGGACACAGAATCCCTTCAGAAAATGACTGGTAAAGGAGACTCTATCTTTGTTTTAATTTGGATTTTATTTATTTACTGAAGATACAGAAACCTCTTCAGTGATTCAGTAATCTCTTACTCCTCAAGGACTAAAGCAGGACTTCCTCCTCAACCCTTGTCTTGCTGTTCTGCCATGGGAAGGCTAACATAAAATGGCCCAAGGAGATTTCTAATGGGAAGAACTCCCAATTCTGAATATCAGAAAGTACACAAAGCTCAATATTTAATTTGGGAAAAGTAGGTCTTAAATCTTTTCTTCAGTTCATGCTGTACATCTATCTTAAAAGAAAAAAAAAAACAAAAAAAAAGAAAAAAAAATCTCTTAGCCTGGCAAGAAATGTTCCAGGAAATGAAACTCTTATAACTGCTGCTGCTTGTCAAAGACCTTATGAAAAAGAAATGGAAGACAGTCACCAAAGGAAACTTGAGATGAGTTGTGGGACCCACTGCTCATTTTCTTTTTTCCTTTGCTCTTCAAGGCAATTGCTTTCACCAAGAAGTGAAAATATCAGGGTGCATGGAGACAGCATTCTCCTGGAATTTGTGACAAACTGCTGTGGAGCAGTGTTAGATTCCATGATTATGTGCAATATATGGTTTTGGAGATAGTTTGTAACATTGCAGGTCTATATTGCAAAAAAAGAATGCACCATTTCAGCTGTCAGTCTCATTAATTATTACACTTTCTCGTATTACTGTTATTTGTTGAGGCCAATACATTTTTCCCTAAGCTTTTATTTTTCAAAAATGTAACTTCTTGCCCAGACCCAGAAACCTCAGGATGAAATATGTGCAGATTTTTCTTCCCTCAAAAGACATATACCATTTGAATTTTGATCTGCGGTAGTTCTGGGTGAAATATTTCCACTTTCATATAAGAAAACCCAGAGGTGTCAATGGCGTTTCTCCCTACTTCCGCTGTTGGACAGCAATAGGTCTCAGAGGCTTTCCAGCCAAGATGAATGACTTATTGTGCTAGACATCATCAAATGTATAGCAGGAGACCGTGTCTACCACAAAGAAATTATTTTCTAGATGGAGAAGTTGCATAAAGGGCAGCCAAAGGAAAGTATTGTTAGCTATATTTGACAAATAAGGAAACGAGACACAAATCTGAAACTCCTCAGATGCACTGAAACCAGTGAGAGCTTGGTGGATTATTGCTTGAATAAAGCAACATAATCTATGTCATGCAAGAAGTCTTTGGCAAAGAACTGAGTGGAGATATTACAGAACCTGTTCCAGAGATCAAGAGTCTAGCTTTCTCTTTGAGGAGGAAAAGATAAGAGAGAGTGAAAATTTGTCTATGGCATATTGTGCTGACACAATATAGTAATTAGAAGGATAAGAGAACACGGTTATTCTGGAAAGTTACTCTGCAAAAGAGGTTTTCTGCCAATATTTGGCAAGGTATCTCATCAAATAGGCCGAAAATTACTTGCATGTTTGTCTAGTAGCTTTTTAACCTGTCCTGGACCTTAAAAGTGATGCTATGGAAGAGCAGGCTGGAAGAGCATTGGTAGGTTTGCTTCCAAGCACTTTGGTTCACTCACTAGCCATATATTAAAAGCATATATTTCTAAAATTTGAACTTCATATAATCACAGAAAGGATGAGGTTGGAAGGAACTTCTGAAGGCCATCTAGGCCAACCACCCTGTTCAAGGAGGGCCACCTAGAGCCATCTACCCAGGACCATGTCCATATGGCTTTTCAATATTTTCAAGGAGGGAGACTACACAACTTCTATGGGCAACCTGTGCCAGTGCTCAGTCCAGTCACCCTTACAGTAAAGAAGTGTTCCCTTATGTTTGGAGGGAACCTCCTGTGTTTCAGTTTGTGCCTGTTACCTGTTACCTCTTGTCCTGTCACTGGGCACCACTAAAAACAGCCTGGCTCTGTCCTCTTTGCGCCCTCCCTTCAGGTATTTACATACATGAGGACCAATAGGTCAGATCCTTGAAGATATTAAATATGTGCATCTTTATGCACCTATGCAGCTGTTTGGAATAGCCTGGTCTTGCCTTTTTTTTTTTTTTTTTTTACATTATTTTGGAGTGGTAGAATTTATGTTGGTAGTTATTATAGACAGAGGTATTCTGGGTCAATCTCACAAAACACTTTACCGCATTTTTAGGTAACCAAATAGGTTACCTTTAAATGTTATATACTGTTAAATATCTGTTGTACGAAGCACTTAAGTATAAATATATTGCAGACTGAGAGCAGATTAGAATATGTAGTGTGCAATGAAGTGGAAGTTATAGCAGAATATGTAAGACAGGCATGAACCTTCCTAGTGCCAATTTCTCAAACCTGGAGGATAACAGAGCATATAAAACACAACTATTCCACAGGATTATCCTGTGATCCACCTCTCCTCCTTAAGTTTTATGTGCTCCTTTTAATTACCTTTACTAAATTTACATTTGATGAATATCAGATGCTCTGTTATACCTTTACCAGCATTTGATTATATCCTGTAACGTTTTTCCAGTCCAGATGTTTTTTCCATTCCAGTTATATCAAAATGTGTTGGATGTCTGGAATAAAAATGGAGTAAGAAATGGAAAACATACAAACAAAATACATATTTCTGAAACTTTGAACTAGAGCTTATCTCAGAAGGATTTTTTTCCTAGGTGATAAAGGGGAAATGGGATCTGAAGTACTGAGGAAATCTTGCGTGAAAGAAACGAATAAAGACTTTTTCTTGAACAAGGTATAATTACAACTAGATACAGCTAAACCACTACTACAGAGTGTGTATAAGCACAGTGACAAGCCCAAAGAAAGAGCGTACTTGGCTACTTGCCATATCAGTGTGATTCTGGTTAATGCCCACTGCTACCTTTTCAGTAAATTATAATCACTGACCATGAAGCAGGGTCTAAATGAAGTCTGAATCTCCTCTGAATATACCATTCATCTCCTGTAAGAGTCAATGAGTGAAATAGAAGTTAACTGCACGCGAGGCTCTGTTTAGATCTTTAAAGCAAGAACACAGAATGAGTAAATTAAGCTGTGGGATTGTTTATGGGCTATGTATCTTAACTTTTCTCAAAAGATTGTGTAACTGCAGATCCTAAAAACCACAGAGACAGACACACACAATGTACACCTTTGATTAAACTATAGCCAAGCAAATTATACTGTGGTATAAAGAAAAGGAGTTGATATAAAGCAAAGTATGAATAAAACCTGTTTCATAATAACTAAGATATTGACACAAGGTTTATAGATAAGCATAAATGGCTTTTACTCTTTATTTTGTGGCTTTTATTACTTTTTTTCTGCTGATCTAGGAGCATAACTTTGAACCACTGTTTTTTTGACAAAACTTTCTCTTCCCTTAGTTAGCCAGACAAGATGGGCAGAAACACAGTAGAAAGACTGAAAGCCATCTGCTTGGGGAATAGTGCAGAAGATGGAACAGAGAATATGAGAAAAATCCGAGAAATAGGAACTACAGATATGGTGAGTGTGTAGGAATGATATTGATATGTCCAAGGAATCATAAGGAATAGAGATTCATGCTTTTTCACAATGTACTGAGATCACAGCCAGGCTTTCTGCTCAGTTTGGTACCTACAGGACCTATAACACTTGCATGGTATCACCCCAGAACACTCCACATGTAGAAGTTATTCTACTGAGACTGGATGATTTTGGTCTTAACTGTTCCAAAAATAGTAAAGATGAAATGAGAAAAGCTACTGTGCATTACTGCAAGTTCCAAGGCACCCATGAGTGTCCCACCACTATGGTCTGGAACAGTCTCCTTTGGGACAGAGACTTGAGGCAGCTGGAGCACTACTCCTACTGCTTAGCTGCACCCCAGCAAGAAAGCAAGAGTCCCCTCTATGCAGGGGTTAAAATGAGAGAGGAGAGAGGCAGGGAAGATTTTAGCACCCAGGTGACAGTAAAGGGAGAACATTCTTACCAGGCAGGCTTGGTAGAGCAGAGTATCCTCACAGATCCTCCCTTTGGTACCATTGGAAGAAAAAAAGTTGTTCCTCCTCTTCTCGCAGTCTTTAACTACATATCCCACTCCCCATCCTCCATGCCAGGCTATGGAGCTTCTGTGTTTTATGGGCAGATTTTTGATGCCTGTGTGAGCCTGTCTCTGGTTTTCGTTCCCTTGTGCCAGACTTCCTTTGTCAGTAGTGAGTGTGGGCACAAGCACAGCTCTGCATAGAGGTGATAGTGCCACAGGCTGGGGAAGGAAAAGAAAAGTGAGCACCACTAACCTCCAACTCTCATCTTTAGTCTCGGTGTGTTCTGTGTTCATAGGCCTAAACTGCAAAAGCATTTACAAAGGTTGAAACACTTTTTGTTGCTCAAGAAATTACTGCACTGTCCTGAAAGGTTATCTTCAGCTTACAGATGAAAGTTTCAGGAGCAAGACAATATCCACAATATCCAACATCTCTACTCATCTACTGTGTGATACATTTATTTGCAACCTTTCTATTTACTTGGCTTTACATAGGCTATTTAAGTTATTTGGGTCATCAGTTTGCAGGATATTATATAACATGGAGCTTTTTGGGACTCTGTTTCTGCTCATCTTTAATTCCCAGTAGCAAGTGACTATCATCCCTGTGGCAATTGCAATGATGTTTATATAGAAATATAATATTAGAAAAATCCGTAATACTTAGCTTCCTGCAAACCACTCCAGCAGCTAAAGAAAAGGAGTCAACATCCCAGAACCAGACCATAGACCATTTTCCATAGATCACCTGCACGTGCTAAAAAGAGCAAAGATCTGCAAGGTGGCAAAATGCTAAGATGAAGAAAGAATACAACATGTATGCTTTTGTAAGTCCCTGCAGTGTGTAGACATTTAGATAAAAGAGAATGTATTAAGGGGAGTTAATTATTTCTCATGAGGTGAGAGTTTCAGACACCAACTAGGGAAGAGTGACTTGTAAGTCAGGTAAGGAAAAGGTAAGGTAATTCATGACAAGGCAGCTCAAGGAAAGAGGACAAGGAACTAGGGCCCATACTTTCTGGGCTTCAAAAGTTGCATTGCTTCTTCCAAAACCCAAATTATGGTGGAGGGATTGCTCACTGTCGTGGCTTAAGCTTGGAAGCACAGGCACATTTGGACATTGAAGAAAAAACTGCTGTATTGGCTGCCCATTGACTTCCTCTGAAAAAGAGAGGAAGTCTTTTTCACAAGCCATTAGTTCACTCAGAAGACACCTCCTTGAGAGATTTTCTATGAGAGTAGAGATCAGAAATCACTATTAGATGCCTGTGCTTTCAGCATTTTGTTTCTGTGTTTCAGGGAAGCTCAGATAGCCATTTCTTTATCCATGCCTTTATTTCACTTGTAGCTGGTGTTTCCTGTTGCCTGAAGTAGAGATCTTACCCATCAATTCATCTCTTTGTTATCATTTGTGAACATAAGAAAGAATAATTGATAGCATTGGTGTATAATCCCACATTTAACAATTTCCTGAGGGTTAAAGGCTTTTCTCTCCATTGCTTTAGAGATAAAAAAGAAATCCCATGGGCTCAGATCATAATTGAAAACACACTACTTTCAATATAGATTAAAGCACACAGAGGAATGAACGTTTTTAATTCATGTAAACCCAGCCCTGCAGTCCCCCTTTTTCACCATTACTGTCTGTTAGCTACCAATTTGAAAACAGCAGAGAAATGATTTGATTTCATAACCAAATAGCTGAGCAGAAACCATTTCCTCCAGCATAGCCTTCACATTTATATTTAAATGAACTGCCTGTGACCAGGAAAATCTGCCTCATTTAGAGACAGGAGTTAAAAAGATCTATGGTGAGACACAGGGCAACAGAATTAAGAGATCTGGGTGAATTTCAAGTGTCTCAGAGCTAAAAGAAAACATACCACTTGTTCAAGTGTGCTGAGACTGTGTCTGGAGAAAGGAAGGACCATGGTAAATCTGGTGTCATGCATGTAGCCAGGACACTGCAGAGCTGTCTGCAGCTGTCCCAGGACTGAGAGACCTCCAGGAAGGGACCCTGTTTTGGGACCACTTGGTGTGGTCTCACTACTGGAGAGTTATCAGCCCTCTGGCTGTATCTTTGGAGAGATACCACCTTACACCCACAGCCGGTGGGAAAATTTGGAGAGTGATGGGAAATAACTGAGAGTTCATCAAAAAGGAGTAATGAACTAACTTTGGATTCAAAGCAGTGCTAGAGACCTGTCTCTTCTATTTCCTCAATAAAGCTACAGTTAGCAAAGAGGTATTAGCTTAAACACCAAATTAGTAGCATTAGTATATCGTGCTTGATCCTCCCACAGACATTTTCCTCTTTACAAACTGCTTTACAAACAGCAGCTAATTAATTCTTATAACACAGTTCTCAGGGGAGACCATGACAGTCTTAACTTGCTCTTTACAGTCAAGAAAACTCAGGTGTTGAAGTAATTTGCACAGTGTCTGCCAGGATACTGACTTGAGAGAAATGAGATGAGCTATCAGTGATTGGTGATCCTATCCAGCTGTGGATGGAAATGATCTCCTGCCAGGCAGGACCTAAGCTGCCAAGCTTTGTTCCTCCTCTCTTCCCACAAGGATGATGGTGCTCTCACTACGTGACAAGTCACTGTAATTTCACAGGAGAGAGAATGACAATATATAACTAAAGCATAATGCAACAGGAAAAGGTCAGGGTGGGGCAGTACCCCTCTGAGAGAAGTCTTTCAATAATCTGCTCTCTTCCTTTGTCTCCAGGTATTAAAATAAGGAGGTTGCCGCTCACACCTTGTATTCGCTCTTTGACTCGGGTCTCTGGTTCCCCAGACAATTTTCCCAGTCAACTGCTAGGAGAGGTACCAAGTACTGAGAGCTCCTGCTGCAGACTAAATGCAGTTGTTCTGCATCTGCAGGCTGCTGCTCATGCTGAGCCCTGCAGGGGAATAGGCTGCGTGGGCACCGAGAGGAGCAGCGAAAGAAAATGCCAAGTGAAATTTACTTGAGCCGGGGAAATATTGCCTTCCTGGCTGCTTCTCAAAAGTCTTCCTGCTGTATTTCATTGCTGAAGTTAGCTGTACGAGTGTGGAAATCTTCAGGGTACTGTAACAAGATGGAGGAAAAAACCGAGTCATCACCAAACTTTCTGCTACAAGTTGAAAGAGGAGTGAGACAAGAGGAATGAGACATTGCTCTGAAATGAAATCTGTTCTGCTGCTAATATGCTTTAAAATGGACAGAAAGGTTGTGGTACTGTGCAGCTGGCTATCTTAGAGAAGTAAATTCTAATGGCATTTAAGTGGGAGAGAAGGCATGAGGAATGGAGTTTGTTGAGGAGGTTGCATACCAGCCAGTGTATTTGTCAGCCCCTCCAGGAAATCTTCACACTGGTGATTTCTAGATTTCACACTTGATTTCTAAAAAAATATGAGATAATGGTTTTGGAGAAAGGAAGCTGGAGTTACTATTTTCTCTATCCTTTGTCTCCTTTCTGTCCAAAGCCTTCTTTTAAAATTAAAACCATATATTTATGTTTTAATTATATACACTTTTTTAAAGATATATTGTTTCAATTATATGTATATATAAAAAGGATAAAGAAAGATAAGGAAAAGGAGAAAAACATCAATAGAAAAATAAATTTAACAGAAAATAATCCCCATATTCACTGTATTCTGTAAGGTGCAATTCAGGATTTATAAATTGATACTTCCTCCCCAGCTATTCTCCTCACCTCTTTCTTTCTGAATTTCTATTAATTTCTGCCCATCATCGGTGACTACTATTGCTACTGTTACTTGCATTATCTACCTCCAGATAGCTCAGGGCAACTTATAACTCTTTTTACTCATACTGATGTGATACAACTTTAAAAGAATACAATCGCAACAGTTACCAATGGCTGAACTTGAAAAGATCAGAGATAAATTTTCATTTTCTTCCATGAAAACATCATTCAAGTTTGTTATTTTTTGTATAACACTTACCCTAGACAGGGCCTAAGCAAAGAACCTGAGCTCTTAAAGAATTTTTTCCTTAGCCAGTTGGGGTAGACATCACAGGGAAAATTTTTCCTAATGCTGGCTGGAAAATTTATTTTGGTGGAAGCTAACAACAGCAGTAATTGCTGTTAAACAAAATGGATAAACAGCAAGGACTTGACTTTTGGAAACATATTCCAAACTTCAAACAAGTCACTAGACAATGTATTTGGAGAAAATTCCTTTCATGTCCTAGAGCATCTGTCTCCTTAATAATAGTCTGTAAGCCCTTGGAAACAAGCTTGAACTAGAATTCATGCATGTCATTAAAACTATTCTTCAGATAGGTGGGCTCTATTTAAAAGGTTGACCATTCCAGTGGTAGTCCAGAAGTGATTTGCAATGAAAAGTTTATGATAGTGTCTAGCAACTGAAAAAGCAAAAAAAACCCCCATATTCTGAATACAGGATATTTTGAAGAAAGCAGTATGTGTCTTCAGCTTAATTTCTTCCCGAGCCCATCCTTTGGACCCAAAGTGGAGATGGGTCCAAATCGTACTGAGGGTGTCCAAGGTGCAGACATGGAGGTGTGGAGGCTGCTGATGGTCAGAAGGGGAGTCACTGAAGGACCCAAGACACATTGAGCTCCTCTATCACTTCTGGTATGTGGCAGTCCTACTGAGTGTTTGCATCCTCCTTCTTATTATCAGATGGTTTTAGCATCTCAAACCACAGGACTCAGCCTATCCCATGCTCTCCGTGGATCTCTTTGCCTTTCAGAGTACCTTCCCCACAGTAAGGACTTTTTGTTTAAAGTCAACCATATTTTACCGTGAGATCTCAAAGGTGGTAATTTCCTTAAATCTGCGCAGACTGAGGAAAGTGCCCCACACTAAAACAAGTGTCCCATACATACAGGTATCAGTACATATTGAGGGAAGACTAATGCCCCCAACATTTATTAGACAACAGAGATTCAATTGGTGGGAGAGATGTGATGTAATTACTGCCACATTTAAGGAGCTGCTAGTCACTGCTGGGAACACACTGTCTTTTAGGGTGGCCGTCAGTGTCATTTCTGTGGGAAATTGATTAAGTCTGGGATGTTAAAGCCAGCAATGTGTTTTTCAGGTGGCATCTGGTGGCACAGTGTAATAGACTATGTTATTTGCTACATCATTGCTTATGAAATATTGTTAGCAGGGTGCAGATCACTCATCCATTAACACTCCATGAAGTCACCTTGAATCCCATGTTTCCAGAACAGTGGAAAACACTTCTATTTCACAGCTGAAAAATAAGCCATTTGGATGCTTTTGAAGTGCCTGGTACAAAATTCAGCTATTTCAACAATGGTCTCTTACCTATCACAATTTTTCATCTCTAAGACCTCCTCTGGAAGAGATGCAAATGTCACTCCAGTTCATCTGAACAAGTGGTATGCCAGAAGTTAATATGAACATTTGTCTCTTTGGTAGTAGTTCTCCACAGATATGTTAAGGTATGTACTATACATTTATTATATATATGATATCAATCTAGTCTCTATTTAATCATGCTGGGATGTGAAAGAAAATGTTTAATTCTCATGATTAGTTGCAGCTCCAACAAAATAATCACATGCATATTGCAATCTATTCAAGAGAATCTTATCCCTGAAATGAAACAGTTGCTAAACGAATCCATTTGGAGAATTTTCCTACTCATCTAGTTTGGAAGCTGATGGCAAGATATTGACAGCTTTGAACTGTGATAGCTGCTATGAGAGATCATTGACAAAATAATGACAGTCTATTAGTCCAGATTTGTCTGGAATTGCAATGCTCCTTCCTCCTGCTCTCCCTCCCTCCCTCCCTCCCTCCCTCCCTCCCTCCCTCCTACCCAGAGAACATTTATACAGTTTTATCTTGAATTTTGACTTGTTATTGCCAGTGGTGAGCAGAGTAAAACGAGGGCAGTTCACAATTCTCTTTGAGCTACTGTGTATGCCTACTTTTCTGTGGATGCGGCTACACCACTGCTTCAGAGAGAGGTTTCCTTTGCAATTATATGCTTCATTTTTAGGGTATGAAAAATTAAAGTTGTCAGAAATTGATGGTCCTTTAGAGATGAGTGCACTACAACTGAGTTGAGAGTTATCTCTAATTTAGAGGAGAAGGAGAAGTAACCATGCAACAAATTTTATAGCTCCATGCTGCTCTAATGTTTCACTAAGAACTAGACACAAGGTCAGATAAAAAGTTGAATATTGAACAGCTGAATAAAAAAAAAGGGTTTATTTGAGCAGAACTACATGAAACCTTGGAAACCATCCCTTCTCACTGAAAAAAGTTCATACCTTTTTAAATTCAAACAGTGTCAAAAACCAAATCTGAACTTTGATATCAGCTGTGAAATACAGTGCATAAAAAAAGAATGTCCATTACTCCAGGTTTTTCTGTAATTTCTGTCTGGCTTTCACTCTTTGATTTTTTTTTTTTTGTAAATACCCTTTTTTCTTGATGGCAATCACCATGTGAAACCCTTGGGACAGTTAACATAAACCACATAACTAATATCTGGCTCTTCTGATGCCACTCATACCTGTGATGGAGGCACTGAGGGCTAGGACTGGCCTCAAATACTTTGCAAATGGTTGAGCAAGGAGTAAGAGATGAGACAGAGAAGAATCTGAGCTTCTGCAGTTGGAGAGCAGCCAAATGAAAGCACCAAGAATTATCAGAAGTCCAGAAAACATGATCTAGCAGGAAAAAAAAAAGCCGATCAAAAGATAAAAAGTGGCACAATTTAAGTGATTACAACAGTGGGGAGATTTCGCAATAAGTCTTCAAATACATAAAAAGAGTGCCACTGGGACTAAGACAATAAAAAATGGGTTTAAACTACAGCAAGGGAGACTAATACAAAAAAAAGAGAAAGCCTTTGAATGTTAAGGAGAGGCACCTGAATGATTTGTTTGGGAAGACTGAGGACTCTAAGTAAAAGCTATTTATAAAGAAGAGGTGACACACACATCTGTTAGAAATTTGATCCCAGTGAGGCTGTGAGAAGGACCAGATGACTGCTTTTAGCTCTGTTCTGTGTTCCTACATCTTAATTGCCGGTGGGTATTGAATCCCTCATTAGATTGCCCATAACACATTTCTTGAAAGCTTGGCTAAGTTATCTTACCCTTCCTCCTGTCTAGGTGCTCTAGCTAAAGCTGAATATGGTGGAGCCTGTCATCACCTTTTGTCTGTACATTTTTCTCCTGGGAAGAGCTGGTTGCATTCCCAGCATCTTTTAGTGCTACCAGACAGCAGGAGTAATAGACAGACATTAGAGGAGAGGCTCAGGTGGCTAAACCGGGGTGTTTAGTCCTATTTTACACTGGGGATGAGTTTCTACAGCACCCTGTCTGGCCTCCATCTGCCACTCCAGAAGGGCACAGCTCACCCCTGACAGGCCTGCACCGGTATCTCAGACACTCAAGGGCATCTTATGCCTCAGCACCCGAATTCCACTCTTGGCTTTTCAGCTGCAGACAAGCTATAGTTCAAAGAACTGTTCCTCTAAAGCAACAGCTACTCTCCTACACGTGTTCTGATGTGAAGGACTGTGTGATAGCCCTGGTTTGGCACACTACACAGTCCTGCTAATGCTTTGAGGGAACAGCTGGCCAGGTCAAAAAGGGAGCAAGCTGTGAGCACCTCTCCATAGGTGTAATTGACTCTGCAAAAGAAAACCCTGTAGGAAACCAGATCTAAATGTTTTTGTTATGCATATCCACTTCTCTGGGCAGCACCTTCCTTTGTTTGCACATATTAGCTGATGATCTGATAGGTAAACCTGCTGAAATCAATGATTATTATTATTAATTCGTGTAGAGTCCTAATTACTGTGCTCAAGTTAAGACACATGCACTTCAGTGAGCACAGGGCAGAGTCTCTCTCTGCCTTTGCAATAGGTGCTGTGTCAGGGTAATTTTGCAACAGCAGGGCTGGTGTTTGCAGGCTGGCTCATTTGGAATGAGTATGAAAGGCAGCGTTCCCACCTTCCATGTCTTCAGCACGTTATTCTTGGTAACATCCTGAATTAGCTATTAATTTGCTTTACCTATTTTTGATTTGAAGCTGTATTTGGCTAAATATTCCAAACAGAATGAATCACAAGTACCAGAGTTTAAAGCATCTTATTGTACCAATTGCAAATTAATGTCATTATTTAGGTACAAGAAAAACAAATAATCAGCACTGTGTGTACTCTGATCCAACGCCATTGAGATGTTTTTGTCATTGCCTTCAACAGAGCATGATTGAAATTCTGATAAAGTGTTTTGTTAAAGCCTCAAAATACCTGTGGAAACCCATGATAATTAGTTCAATTAAAACTGCATTCTGAAAAACCAACGGCAGTAATGACAGCCTGGGACTTGATGATTTTGTGTAGTAACTCCAAACTTTGCTTAATTTGCATGCTTAAAGCAGGGGCTATAACCTCTTATTTAGGGTTATAAAAAGAAGACCCCCCCCTTCCTTAGGGATAATTGTCATGAATACAAGCTAATGAGCAACCACCAACACTAGCAGGCTCTACAGCCCCAGTAAATAGACCGAGATAGATTTACGAGATGGATCTGTGAGCAGGGGTGGGTAAAGCTGGGGGAGCTGTGCCAGCCACTGCCTTTTATCGTCAATCAGTCTCCCAGACTCCAAAGGAAATTGATGAACTGCACATGAAGCAGCTCCCTCATTTCCACGGTTTGGAGGCTGTGATAGTGCCAAAGCCCAGTCCTGGCTGCAATGTGTTGATGCCCAGTTTAGCCCATGGCTATTAGATCTGAACCAATTTGCTCAGCTCAAGAAAGTGGGACTCTCCTAAGGCAGAAACCCTTATTCCACGAGGTCTGCCTGGCTTGTCTGGCTCAGTATACACTGAAATGGTGTTATTGAAAGAGGAATCTTTGAAGGGTGCCTGATTACATGCCTGAGACTTTTAGTGGATGCAGCAGAGTAGAAATTTATAATCTTTGCCACTGCTCTCAAAAAGGAGTGGGTTGAACAGAGCCAGAGCACAGATTTTCAGCTGCCAAAGGCCAGCATTAACAGCACCAAGACTTTGTCTTTACAGGATGGCTCCGTGCAATCCAACCCCCCAAAAAAGGATTTTTCCAGTAATAAAGCAACTGTCAATAGAAGCCGTTGTTCCCTCATTTGTTCCAATGGAGGTGGAACATTTTTCTCTTTTTACCATGCTTTAACTCTCCTTTCACTTTACTATTGATTTTAATGGATGGGTGACTAGCTTCAGAAAAATCCAGTCTGTTTTTAGTGTAGCTTCTGCACCCTAAAAAGAATTTTCAAGTATGATGTGGAATCTGTACAAAACTAAAACATCTTGTGTTTGAATCAGGGAAATTCAGTTGAGTCTGCCAAGTTTTGCTGTGCAAAATTGGATTATTCCATACCTAACATGCAGTCAAAATTCACAGTTGGGAACACACAGAAACATAGCCAAAGCATGCAATAAAAAGAGTTGTGGGTCTCCTATATGTTAAAATGAAACAATATTTTGGATCCTCTAGTCCAACATCTGAGCATTTAGTAATTATTGCACATAGTGTTCTGCTATACCCTCATGCGATTCATTTGCAAGGCACATATTTTATTTTTTTTCTTTTTTAGCTCAGAATTTAGTTACATAGTTACATGACAAACATTCTGGGTTTCTAGTTCATATTTCAATCATTTTCCTTGTGGGTCCTCTAAACTATAAACTGTACTTCTTAAAGATCTCTAAAATACAATGTTTCATTAGCTGATGCTCTTAGAGTTTGAGAGGTTAATAATCCACTTCCTTCTCATCTAAACTATCTCATTTTCAGGTTGTTGCCAAAGCATAAAGGAAGTTCAAGTTTAGGATGTGCAATCTCAGAAAGAATGAGTCTTAAAAATTAATTGAAAACATACACCTTTGGTCACTTCCAACATACGAAATTCAGAATACTTTAACATGCTGGGACTGGAAAGATAAATCTTTTCCAAATGTGACCAAAAATATCTGAGAACAAACAGAACCAGAGGAGTGAGAGTAAAGGTTATTGGGATGGCAGAGAAGTTGGGTGCAGCCAGTTACAAGGACTTCCTGGCAATGTGCTATCACATAGATCAATGTGACGCTGAAAGGAAAGAGGAAAATAAGAAGCCCAGGAAACATAGAGTGAAGGCAAGAAGGTTGAGTGTGAAGAACAAGCATCAAATTGTAAGTACAGGCAAACTGTAATAAATCCAAAAGCAAGAAACTTTAAGGGAAACTGTCCTATCATCTGTCCTATCATTACCTTTTGATTTTCTTTCTGTAATGTCTCATTTGCTGAAAGTTCTTCAGCAGCACTAACAGTAATATCAGCCCATTAATAACTCCTACAGCACTGAAATATTTCTTTGCTGCAGTGTCTGTAAATGACAGAGAAACAGTTCAGTACTCTGTGTGTATAAGTGGTTCTCTAATATAAGACCCTTGGATTAAGGGAGTGAAATTAACTTTCTTATCATGTTTGTCACTTGTTTTTCATTCTGTTTCTGTATTTTTTTTCCTTCTGATCTTTTAAAAAATATGATATATTCTGAGTTTTGCAATACCAAAGCATAGATCTCTCTAAAATGTTCTGTATTTCTAAACACCATCACCTCAGTGCTTTCAAACCGCAAAATAAAAATCAGAGCTGATACTTCCTACAGTGCCTCATCAGGACACTTATTGCCCTTGTTTCTGCATTAAGTCTCTCATAACCTGCTGCTGATAGTTAATCACAACTAGTATCTTTTGGTCTTCCAGAGGGTGTTATCTCTCTTCTGCTTCACTACCCACATCTCCTTTGCTGGGTACTTTCTGAGCATCCACATAAAAATTCAAAGCACGCAGAGGGCAAAGTCATGGAGCTTTAATCTTGGTCCGAAGTTAGTCCTGGATCCATCACAATTGACACTTGAGGTAATTTGACACTGAAAAAAGAGTTATCCGAGGCCCCAATTCTCATAGCATCACTGAAGCTGAGCAGTAAATAATGAAGTGTCCCGTCTAATTGAATTAGGCATTAGTGCCCACGAGCACTTGTTGAGAATAAGCATATGAAACTATCAGTGAACGGTGACAAACAAGCTAGAACTGAGTTTCAAGCGGGATGACCTTGATGTTTCAGCTGGAAACCTTAGGAAACACTTGCCTACTTGTAGATCTTACTTGACCAAGAAAGTGCTCAAAATTTTCTTTATTACTTAAGCTTACTGCTACTTAATAAGTTTAATGACATAATCAACTAGACACATCCTGTTTGCTGCTCACTGTAACTTAAAAAAAATTAAATAAAGCATAATTCAATAACTGCGAAATAATCTTTTATAATGTTACTACAACAGTTCTTTTGTAAGTTACTAATCACAATTATGCAAATGTTAATTAAGGTTATTATGCTCAGTTTCTTTTGACTGGAGAAAAACTAATTCATAGGCAGAGCCAGCTGTATCATGTTGCCTTAAAAATTTTAAGTCTCTACCCTTAGTGAAACAAGAAATGGGAACTCTTATGGTACATTATAGTCACTGTACAGAAGATATGCATTTTCTGGGCAACTGGCTTTCCATACTATTTCCCTCCTTATTTATATCCTCCCATTTCACTTCCTAGTGAAGAGAAGAATATTTCCAAATAACCTCATGGGGGAATGGGGGTAGAGAGGATGAAAAGTGTGGAAGAATGAGAGTTTCCATCTGAGCTGAGGAGTGCATGCTCAACACTGCTTTAACAGCTTCTCTACTTCAGGAGTTAGTCAGATGGTAATAACCTGAATACCACATGCCCCTTCCATATTTCTGAGGATGCCTCTCTAGTCATTACTTTACATCAAATCATTTCTCATTTTTTCTAGGTTTGTTGCCCCTTCTATGCTCCCAGAAAAGTGTAAAGGAGCTGTGCATAGTAGGGGGTTATATATCCTAACGTGCTCACAAAGAGTAGTTTATCACATACTATGCAATATCCACAGGTCAGAAAAGACAGCAAAAAATGCTGATGCTTTGCAAACACTAGCATAGAAATATTTGTAAGAGTAGCAATGAAAGAAACTGGAGTAATACAAGTGGAAATAAAAAGGTATAAAAACGTCATCCAGGTCCCTGCTTCAGTGACACACACTGTCACCTCATTGGAGACCTGTGATTGCTCAAGTTGCCTGGTAAGTGGATAAAGAAGGTCTAAAAATTTCAGCAGCATGTTGAGGATGATAAAATGAACTCCTAAGATCCTGGAAAGTGCATGGCCATGCTCACACACGAGCATGAGCCATTTGTCAGCATTACTGGAAGGTAAGCAGGAGCATCAAGCAAAGCCTACAACTAAGGCCAGAATAAAACACTGTAGCATGTGGCATTGTTAGGAGAGGCTGATTTCAGTGCTGGCAAATGCAGGCACACATCATGCCCAACACTGTGTGATTCTTGGCATCGCTCAGCTCCTCTCCCCGCTGTGTGGCGGCTTTCTCCACGGAGCCCCTCCTGCTTGCATCTGGGGACCTGTCAGTCCCAGCACATCTTTTGCACAGAGCAGATGCTACACGGTCCGAGAGAAGCATGGGCGGTTTGAAATGAAGCTTTCTAATTGAGGCCTTTGGACATGCTGCTTGGACAGTTATGCCAAAAAATAGGCAGCCACTGAGGAAAGAGCAGCAGAGCAACAGCTTGCTGTCAGGGGCTATGCTGGCTGCTTCCAGGACTACGTGGAGTCAGGCTGTAGCCATTGGGCCAGGATCAGACAACCAAATGAGAGTTGTGTGATGGGGTGGGGTTGTCTCCTCTTTAAATATACATCCACCAGCTGCGTAAATACTGAACTTGGTAGTGTATTTCACCAATCAAACAGCTCTTGCTTTTTCCTCCCAGGCAGAGGTCATTGCATTGCTGACGTGTTAGAACAAGGGTCCCACCTGTCCGGCACTGGGAAACCTGAGGCAGAGATAGGGCGAGTAACCTGTATCACTCCCAGTCACATATTTCTGGACACAATTGATAAGAAATGCTCCTTTCCCAGGACTAGATATGAAGCTGTTAAAAGTGAGAACCAAACCCTGGTCTGTTGGTCACTCTGTGCTGACAGAAGCCTGCCTGCCTTCCTTCCTTCCTTCCTTCCTTCCTTCCTTCCTTCCTTCCTTCCTTCCTTCCTTCCTTCTCTCACCACTCACCCATCTCTGCTTTAGCTGTAAATACCTTGGTGAAAGGGCACCATTTTAGCCAGGGGTTTTCACAGCCACGCCAGGGCATTACTGTGCTAATAAGGAAAATAACCAACTGAGCCTTGTTCCAACTACTGAAAAATACCAAATTAAGAGGCAGAAGCAGATTCATGGTCTCTGTCTCCCCATATTGATTCAGTCTCTTAATCAAGGGCCGTGGCCAGAGCTGCCGACTGCCCTAATTTAAATTGGGTCTGCAGCCACAGTTTGTTCTTTAGATTAGACTGCCGTGCAGAGACTGGGACAAAACTCAGTCCTTGTCTCTGAGCTCTAGGCACTCCTCCCTCTTAGGTTAGCTTCGTTTTTTATGTACATGGACTCACATTTTTAATAAATATCTTTAATTTAGCCTCAACTCATTCAAGCCCCTAAGTAGCAAAAAATATTGATCCCTTAGGACGTTCAATTTGCCTCATTTGTCAAAGCAGTATCATCACACCGCTGGAACTAAAGAATATCCAGGAGACTTTTGCAACCAGACAAGCTCCAGTTTCCACTGAGTAAACGCTGTAATTTCTTTTGAAGAGCCTAGTGATATGAAATAATGAACCTGTAAGCTTTGGACTAAATTGACTATCCATTTTCGTCTCACTAGTTAATGTTGTATTCTATGATTGTCTACTCTCATCCTCTTATTTCAGCCAAAGCAGAGTATTTTTAGCACAAACCACAGCATCTCTCTTCATCAAAGGCCAGAGAAATTTAATTGTGGCTGGTAAGTAGCAAGCCCTAAATTTTAAGAAAGGGAGGACAAACTCCATGTGTGCTGCATTGGTGTTCTGCTCCAACAAGTTAGCTGAAGTACTATTTTCACACTCAAACCATTCATAGAGAAAACATGCTTCTTAATCCTGTCTTCTGGCCTGTTTAGTCACTCTGCTCCCCTTAGCTACTCTGTTTACACTAACTTCCAAGAGAGCAAGTGTAGGTGTTAGTCAGAGCCAGCAAAATCATTGCAGAAAGCAGAAAGCAATACCCTTCATCTCCTTGAAGTGAGCGAAACACTCGTGAGTGATGTTAGAGTGACAGCTCTGGAATTGCAATCTGTCTTTCTCCCACGTGGCAGGCACACAGCTGAATGGGAGTGAAAAGCTCTTCTGCAAAGCCACACTAATCTAACTCAGCTCTGAATTGCAAGGACCATGATAGAGGTAAAAGGACAGCTTTCTTGGCCTTGCTCAACATTTAGAAGATCAAAAAGCTTGTTTCCTACCACTTATGATTGTGGTTACTTCAGCCCAGCTGTGTGACACACGTGTGTTGGAAAAGAAAACCCAAGATTTGTCTTCAACTTTCTAAGAGTGGCATGTACGTAGCCCTTTTTTTTTTCTCATGTAAACAAAAGAAACTGGTACCATATCTAGACAAGGGTTTTCAATGACTCGTATGAGTTGAGAACCTGGGTAGAAGAAAACCATTAATATATTTTAGACTAATAGCATGACACGGACTATCCAGCAATTTCCAAATCCTGGTCTGAACAATGATAGTTAAAGTTACAGACCATGTTTAACATAAATAACCAATTAATTAATAAGAATTCTGGTTTATATTTTGAGGATAAACTTTAGTAAGCTGACTAATAATTAATAGCAAACAGTTTGCTGTGATGGCACCCAAAGAACTGTAACCCGATTAGTCCTCTTAAATGCTTTGTATTTTACCGTATAGACATGCAAGAGCTTAATATTTGCTTGAAAGAGCAGTCCAAAAGACAAGATGTATAAAGAAGAGGATGGAAAAAAGAGGATAGCAAATAAAAAAAATCACAACCCAGGTATACAGATCCTTCCACAGCAGTAGGAATGACACGCCAAAGTAATCTCCAAGTAACAATTCTGAGATGACACTGACTTTACAGAAGCTAAATCCCTATATTCCTTCCAACAGACACACTAAATCTGCCCAGTGTTGCATGAGGAATCAAACTTGAAGGACAGGTCTACAACGAGACACCTATTTTTATCCAGATAGTTAAAACCAGGAGACTTGGCAGTCATCACCATGTTCTCAATGTGCTGCCTCAAACTTCACGACTCAACTCATAGCACAAGATGCAGCTCCTGAAACAGGAGCTCAGACCCCTGTTTTCAGCTGGAAGCTGGCAGCATAGTTGTGATGACACATAGCCGATCTGTGTTTTCCAAACTGGCAAGTTAAACAGAAAAAAACCACTTCACTGTGTGGGAACAAATTCAATACAGCAGGAAAGGAAAAACTAGGTTTTTATAACCAGTCTCCCCCTGCTCATATTACAAAACCAATGAAAAGGCATTTTCCAAATGTAGCATCAGCCCTGGGTCTTTTACCTTTGATCAAGACACAGCATGTGCCTGACCTTGCACTTGGTCCTGGGGTGGGTGAACTTTAAAGCTGGACTGGAGCAGATTGCTGGGTGAGCTGCAGGCAGGTCTCTCCTGCTCTCCATCTCTTGCAGGCAGCGGGAGTATGGTCTCCCTAGCAGTGACCCCAAAACAGCTTAGATGAAAGGTGGAGGAATGCCCTCTGCCATGTGATCACTTTTGTCTACAGAAAAAAAAAACCAACAACTCTCTTACAGACATTCTTCCCTTAGGGAGAAAGAGAAGTTTTTCACCTTCCAGAGTGAAGGCAAGAAAACTCCAAGGTGAACTCTGCAGTGTTGGCCGAATGCTAGAATAGGCAAACTTGCAGCTGGAGAGCGAATGTGCGTGAACTGGCTCTCTTGGGGCTCCTGTGAAGGGATCAAAGAAGTTAGAGAGACCAACCAGAAACACAGAGTTTGGTTAAGGTTATGCAGGAAGTCAGTGACTGAGCCAGAAACAGGACTTAAGGCTGCCTTTGTCCTGTTGGAAGTTAACGTTCTTTTGACTAAATCACACTGCCCATTCTGCAAATAAATCCTGCCTTTCCCTCTGCCTTGTATGTACTCCTGCCTGTTCCTATTTAAAAATCAAACCAGTTGATCCAGAGGACCATGAAGAAGAGAAGATAAGTTAACGGCCCTTGAAGAACAAGTGTGTGCATGGAGCATTCATATGAGAGAGACGAACAAAGCAGTGTAGAATTTGTAAGAGAAATTTCTGACTTGAATATTTGTGAGTAATGTCCCTAAGAGCGATAGTAGGCTCTATTATTGTTTCTTTCTCTTTTTTCTTTTGCTCCCTCCTTTTCACCTCTTGTCTTCATCAACCTTTGACTTTTATGCAATAAAAATTATTTTCTGTCACTCCTGAATCAAGTATTAAGGGAAATGAATAAAAATATGAAGCATTTTTCTGTGAGTAAGTTTAGTGTCCTTCCAATTAACAGACTTATTTGCAAAACTCCCCAGGTTCATATCCATCCTTGTTCTTTCCACCATACCTGTGAAGTCTTTCCCTTGCCCTCCCTTCAGGGCAAAAATGGGTTCCCAGGCTGGTGGGAATGGTTGTAGCGTGAGTTGCACAACAACGCCCCGCTCCACAGCAGGGTTTCTGAAGCAGAGCTGCAATGTTTACAATAACGCCGGCACTTTCACAGCACACAGTGCTTCTTCACCTAAAAATCCAGGTGGGGGCTGTCAGCTGCCAATGATCTTCCCGAAAGAAAGAGGAGCTGAGAGAAACTCAATTGACTCTTAATCAGATAGCATACGGTGCTGAGAAGAACCAAGAGGACATATTGACTTTTTTACCAAATTAAATGGTTAAGTAGGCCGGAACGGGCCTGGCGCTGCTGGCAGACCCACAGTGACAGCCCACTGGGCACTGCTCTCTGCAAAACAGCTGCGGAAGCTCGGACACTCCTTGCATCAGTGGTGCGAGGGAAAATGGGAGGATAGCAGATGGCAGATTGGCAGCTGGAAGGGAAATAGAGCCTGGCTCATCTCACTATTTCACCATACCTAGACCAATATTTTATCCCCTTGTTTCCAGGCTGAAAGTGCTCTGGCTTGTTCGGTGT
Source organism: Gallinago undulata (assembly GCA_026546715.1). Classification (NCBI taxonomy): domain Eukaryota; kingdom Metazoa; phylum Chordata; class Aves; order Charadriiformes; family Scolopacidae; genus Gallinago; species Gallinago undulata. The sequence continues at coordinate 91,352,640 of JAOTQQ010000001.1, read as the reverse complement.
GCCATAAAAAAAAAGTCGCTGTGCAGATTTCGGCTGTCGTCCTGCTCAGTGGTGGCTCAGGGCAGCAGCAGGCAATGCCTTTGTTAGAATTCATTCCCCGGGAAAGGAGTTGTCAACAGCTGTACCCAATTGCAAATCTTCTGTATCAGCACTTTCGAAAACCTTTGCAATTTCAACAGAAACAGCAGCAGCAGGAAAGAAAAACAGTTTCTTTTTTTCATCAGTTTGACATTTTGGAAGACAAGGGAGCAGGCAGCAACTGAGATGACTTATGCTGCTTGGTAGGACAGGCCAGGAGCGGCTAGCTGGCAGAAGTTTCCTCGGGCTCTTCTATCCCACCCTCTCTTCCCTCATGCCGAGTCTTTCAACACCAATATTTGACTTGATTTTAAGGAAGCAATGTGTTTGATCCAGCCATGCTCTGGGTCAACTCGCATGCTGCAAATTAGCTCAGTGCCCCTTTTTTGGGAGCCTACGTATTGACCATGCCACAGTGTCACACACATGGCTTATATTTTGTCTTTATCTTCCTCCGGCAGCTTCACTGTGCTTATCTTTCAAAGACTGCAGAGCAGTGGGAGGGCCAGCGACCTGTCTGAGTGCTGGGTTTCTCGAAATTCTTCTTTGGGTTCATGAAGGCTTTGCAGTCTGAAGTGCAGCCGAAGGCACTATGCCAAGGGACAGCAATGCTCTCAGAGAGGCTGTTGTGAATTCAGAAATTTGCTTTTCATTCCTCTGCCAGAGCCCAATGCACTCAGAAGTCGCGAGTGAAATTACCCTGAAAATCTAAAGCCAGTCAGCAGCCAAAGGTAGATTACATCATGAAGCAAACCTAAGCTATGAAAATACCAATTTTCTCTGCATAGGAAAATATGAGAATCAGGACGTGCAAGATGTTTTCAGGCATAACAACAGTTATTAGAATAGCAGCTTCCATACTGTACAGATAAAACAAATTACTATAATAAAAGTCAAGAAAAACATATCCATGTGAATTATGGTTTTGCTGGCTTTGCTGCTAACCTGAAGAATCTCACATAAATTTTTCTTTGGGTTGACCTAAAATAGAAATCATGACTACTTTCTTCAACAACCTCCAACTTGGAAATATACTCTTGGGTTGAATAAAACATTCTGTTTGACTTGCAGCACTGTTTGTTTTGGGGCTGTAATTTGTTTTACTGTTGTGGATATTTTCTCTTTTTGTTTTGAACAAATAGCTTCATTACAAAACAAAAGCAATTTTTTTTTTTAAAAAAAGAAAACTTTAAACTGTTTTATTCTCTACTTATGTTTCTAGCCAAAACTGTTCTCTAACAGATTCAAATGAGTTTTGGCCTCTACAAAACTGAATTTCCTGATAAATTTTGGATCAAACCCCAGTCAACTTTCTCCCAAATCTGATCAAAATCTCCAGCTAAGGCTTGCTCTTGGTAAAATGACAGTGAGACAGCAAAGACCTGAGGGTGACAGAGAAGAAACATTTTTTGATTTTGTATGATGTATCTTTAAATCAAAGAGAAGTTGCATGTCTGTGTTTTTTCCATTCACTCATTTGTTTTTTTGTGTTTGAGATTAATATTAACTTTGTTCGTTTTGAGGGGGAGAGGGAGAATTTCTGACTCGGGACTCAAGCCTTTGGAGCATTAGCTGTAAATTAAAACAGATGCTTTGCTGAAGATAACCCAATCAAATCAACATGGAGCCAAAGGAGGCCGTCACATGATGAAAGCTGGCTTTAAAGTACAGTAAAGCTGTTTTACTGTTCAGTCCATTAATTTCCTTTTCCTGATCAGCTCTGATACAGGACAAGCTGGAGCCACTGACCCTCTTGCAGATCCCAAAATGGAAAGTTCCCCACCAGACTAGTGATGCTGCTGATATTGCCAAAGAAGACAGATCAGTGGAAGGTTTATGTGCTGTGTAGGACGAGGTTGCAATGGTTTAGCTGTGTTTCGTATTGCTCTCTGTTGCAAACTATGATCAGATTCTCATGTGCAGAGCTCAGTGCCAACGCAAACGCTGCCAAGGAGAAACCTGTAGTCACACACAGGCACCAACTTCTTCAGAAGTCTCTGCACCAAGCTTTTCTGAGCACCTGAAAAAGCCACTTGCTGCCTCATTGCAAAGTCTTTCTTTTGCCATATTCTGCTCTGAAAAAAAAGAACAGGCTGTGTGCTGTCATCACTCTGCAGACTGGCAGCTTCTAGGCAGTTCTGGGACTCCCTCGAGCTGCAGAATAACAGGGACGGCAGCCCTTGGAGGCGCAGGGTCACAAACACCAGCGGGGAGAAAGTTTCAGGCAGAAGCATCATTAATTCTTTCTGTTTAATTTCCATGAGTGCCAGCATTTGGTATTTTTCTTAAATACCCAGCTCTTGGAGTCATGGGTTTACAGGATAACTGCTAACACATCTCTTCTTCTTGAAATAAATTTCTGACCTCATGTTTGCAGAGAAACTCTGCAAGATATCCCTCCTAAAAGCCCAGGAACAAGGTAAGAACATAAAAAGAATTAGTTCTATACAGTGTTAAAAATCCTCAATTTACAACTTCTAAGACATTTCTATAACCACAGAGATCAAGACAGTATTAAAATGATCAGAATGAAAATAGTTCCTTCTGTTTCAGTTTGTTGATCTATATTTATCTCTTCTGAGTTTGACTTAATTATTTTTGCTATCCCTCTTCCTCTAACTCGCTAAGGATTGAAATGTTTTCCCTTGAGTTTCCCCGCTTGGCATTTACAAGCTGGCTAGCTCGGTCCTAGACTGTGTAGGCTGTATATTCTTGACTTTTTAAGGGCATTTTCCAATGCCTATGTGAGTGAGAAAATTTAAAAAAACACACCAAATGCTGCTGCTGAATGAAACACCTTATTTGCCCGTATCTTATAAAAACCTGCCTTTTAGATTAATTCAATACTTTAGACCTTGAGAGTTTACACTTGTAAGTAGACATCTAGAATTCATTGCCATTTTAATTCATTGCTATGATTACAGAGACATGTTCTAGAATTGCTTTAAAAAATGGTAACTTTGAAAAATGTGCATTTCAATTTAATTTTTTGTTTAAATAATTTTTATTTGGAAAAAAGTGTAAAAAGCCACTGAGGGTTTTGTATGTTTGTTTTTTTTTTTGTTTTCTTTTTTTGTTTGTTTTTCATAAGAATTCAGGTTTTAAATTTAAGATTTTAATTTTCAGGGCAACATTCCCAGAGAAAAAAAACAGTAGTATTTCCTACTTCCCACTTTATTTTTTTTTCCCTTTATGCTTTGTTTAGTCAAAATTAGATCTAAGTCTAAACAGTATGCAACTTTCTTTATAGCTGCAGAGGCTCATTAACTCAACCTCAGCTAGCTTTCAGTGTGGTCTATTCTGAAAGCATAGTCCAAATATTATATACATAGCAACCCATATTGACAGCTGTCTCCCTGAATTAACTCTCCAGCTAGGCACCAAGTTGCATATCAATATATTTGCAACCTAAGTCACCAGAGAAAAATATTTATGAAAGTCATATTCCACAATGCAAACATTAGATGACAGAGACAGCCCAGAGCTGTCACCTGCACAGAGCACATATAGCATTGTCCATCGTATCTATCTAGCTGAACTTTTAGAAGAACTTTTGTGTAAGAAAGGACAGGAATTAAAAAATAAAATAAAATATGGATTCATATTAGGAAGAAGCATTGCCAAATGTGAATACAACTTATGAGAGAGCTTTCTCCTCTATGTGGAACAATTCTCCTCTACTTTAGTAAAGCTGACCTTTATAATTTCTCTGAATAATAGAAAATAGACTCAACACAACCTACAAAAACTTTACTTGGACTCTTGGCTGTTTTTCACTTGTTGAATCTTAGATTTTTGCTTTTTAAGTAAGACTAACTGATAAGTTTTGATATTTCAAACATGAATGTTTCTTTGTTCCTAGGATACTTGAAACAGCAACAAAATTGAAAGGTGACTTTATAAAACTCTGAAAGTCATGAGTAGATCATATGTTTTGCCTGATCTACTTCCACAACAAAAAGAGATAATATGAGGTACTCTATCTGAAGGAAGTACAATGAGTGTGGAAAGAAATGCAACCAAAGAAACTATGTTCAAGGTGAGAATGGGTGGATCTTCATAGAAGTGTCAGATAACAAAATAACCTTTTTTTTTTTAAGTATTATTCAAATTATTTACAAACTATACTAATTACCACTTCATACAAGTGACAGTCATCTAGGGATTACTCTTCAGTAATCTGTCATGCAGCTCCCAGAAAATTTCCTATTAGAAGTGGATCTTTGGGAAGAATCAGAGAGAGGGAGAACATCTTGTGCGTTTGTTCTGTAAAGATGTTTCCATTTATGGAGACAATGACAAAATGGTGGATGAAGGTGAATGTCACATGTCATCCAGAAAACATCCCAAACAGGACACAATAGAATGAAGCAGGTTAGACCTATACAGTACTTCAACAATAAGCATATGATACTTCATTTCGAGTTCACAGAGAAATAGGATCTGTTGGTGTGATCTTTATTTCTGATTCATACACATCTTCTTCCTTGTTTTAACATGGAGCACACACAGACTATCCTTCACATGAGAAAAACAAGATCTCACTTGACCCCCTGTACAAAGAATTATGTAGCTGTCACATAAGTGTGACTCATGAAAATAAACTTCCCTGGCTCCCCATCTGCCATACATTAGCCAGCAGCAAATAGTCCTTGAAATGAACTAAGTACAGGTTTCCATCTGGCCAGCAACCAATTAGTCAGCTTGCATGGTGACCTTTTGCCTTGCGATTGCTTTTAAATGAAGTCTCCAAAATCTGTATTGTTCTGGGTAGGAAACATCTGAAACCACTTTCCAAAGAACACTTGGCACTTCCCCACTATTATACCATTGCGCAATTTAAAATACATCATCTCACTTATTGTTCAATCTAACCATTTGATCTATAGCCCTGCTTTCTTCCTGCAGTCACTCTTCTGAAAACAAAAAGATTTTCTATTACTTTTGAGATTGAATTAAAACTACCATCCCCAGGATTACTTCTGCTAGATCCAAATATTCAGCAATCTACAATGTCCTGAGACTGTCACCACTACTAAGAGACAGGCAGAAAGAATCTTAGAAATAAACTTTCTTTTCTTAATTTTGGACACATGATGGTAGACCAGAGTATATCAGTAAGGTTGAACTTGGAGCTCAGTCCTAGAGGTCATTGGGATGGCTTATATATGGCTTGAAGATTGAAGCCAAAATAAGTTTTATTGACTGCTTTTATTTTTAATTTATAGTAAAGCACACACAGATTTTTGCTACTATTTCTTAAAAAGTGTGGTTTTTCAGCCTTATGCCTGGATAAAACAAATAATGGGATGAATAGTTTCTCTCAATGACTGCTTTTGAAAACATCAAAATTATTAAAGACTGACATGAAAAAGAGCAAAGTTTTCTGAGTACAGTTTGCAGAGTAATATTCTCTCAGATGCAGTAAACTTAAAAACAATTGTAATCTGTTAAGCAGTTGCCTTAGTTTTAGATAAGGGTTGTTTTAATATTATAATGCTGCCTTTTACTTTCCCCATCTGTTTAAAATATTTATCCGAGATCCTTGTAAAATGACTTAATCATCCTAAACTAGCAATCACTCTCAGAAAAATCAAACATATATCCTTTAAAATAGCAAGTATCAAACTAATATTACAAATTCTAAACTTTTATAGACTAGAAGTGAAAAAAAAAAAAGCCCCAACCCATATGATTGGTTACATATAGTTCACATTCCTTTGTGGTGACAGAGTGGAGTGAGTCACCTTTAATGCTTGCAAAACCGTGTGCCTGAGGCTCACCTTCATGAAGTACAAACAATCTATGAATTGCGCTAAACAGGCCTTCAAACTCCCGTGGGTGTCCTGGCACCTTGAGTCATATAAAGATGTTTCTCTCCTCCCCACATAAGAGGGAGGGGAGTGCCAAAGCAGTTCTGCTATTTTGTGACATAGAATAATTGCTTCAGCGTGGCAGGTTCTGTCATCTCTACATCTTTTGTGTGATACAACTGTGATGGAGCAGTCTGTCCACCTTTACTGATAAAGAAAATTCACTGAGAGGGTGACTGAAGCTACAGCTACCTGAATTCCTGTACTCAAAGCCTTATGAAGATCTGGCAATATGGCTTGTTTGGCACTCAGGCAGATGCTCTCTCCTCCTGCTCTCCCTCTGGCACCTCTTAACTACTCTCTATATACTCTGTATTTTGACCGAAGTTCAAACCAGGTGCTGAAGGGCTCTGTGGGCTTCCATAAGTTCTAAAAGGGTTGAGACAGCAGCATTGTCATGAACAATGTTACTACCACACATTAGTAGGGCAAAAACACGTGCTAAGGAATTGAGAGGAAAGGAGAGGAATCATGCAAGAAGGAAGTGGGAGAAACAGCAGCAATGGGGAGAACCATAGATGGAAAGAGAAAATGTGGTGAGATCCTATGATGAGGAAAAAAAGAAAGTATTGTTGGGAAGGAAATAAGAATCAAAGAATCATAGAATCTTCTAGGTTGGAAGGGACCTTCAAAATCATCTTTTCCAACCATAACCTAACTCTGACAAGACTAAACACCCACCCAACAACCAAAATGCAACACCATCAATAAACCTTGTCTCCCAGCACCATGTCAACCTGTCTATTGAACACCTCCAGAGATGGTGCCTCAACCACCACCCTGGGCAGCCCATTCCAATGTCTGATAACCCTTTTAGTGAAAAAATTTTTCCTAATATCCAGCCTGAATCTCCGCTGGCGTAACTTGAGACCGTTTCCTCTAGCCCTGTCGCCTGTGACTTGGAAGAGCTGGAGAAAAGCAAGAGTAATTGAAGGTTTAATGAGGGAACAGAATGGGATGACAGGACTTAACAGAAAAGCCAGGAGTTACTGGCTGAAGCTAATGACAACCTGGATGAAACTCGCAGGAATGTTCCCCTCTGCTAAGCAACTATATCCATCTCAGGCTCCCCTGGTTAGCTCTGCCTTCCCAAAGGGCCTTGACCAGTCTTCTTACAAGGCTTGCTGCAATTTCTGCCTCCCCACATCTGCTGTTTCTGCCCCAGGGAATTCCGTCAAGCATTTCAAGTCCCCATCTGACACTGCTGCCAACACACTGCTTAGCAAAACCGATATTTATGGCCGTGCACACAATATAGGTAAACACGCAAATCAGATCATTAAAGAAGCTGCAGAAAATGTCTGATAAGCAGCTGCACAAAGCTCAGCTGCATCTTCCCCAAGAGCCATGGAGAGAGCATGCTCTTCCCAAGCAGCTTTGGAAGGCATGTTTGTTGCCTTGCATAAAGGCTCACACCGCTCCCTGCACAATGTTACAAGTAAATCCAAACCTTTTTGCTTTGTCAACAGCAGACGTACAACAAAACCAGATATCCGTAGGAGATGCCTTCAAGGGTTGCAAGTGACCAAGGGTCCCTGCATTAGCACATTTTAATTAGACTCCTTCTGGAGGAAGTGCTACATTGTCAGGCATCCAGGTTTCAAAGTCTCAGCATCAAAGGAAAAGAACTTGCATTACCAGAACGACAAATAAATATCACTGAAGCATTCCCTAACAATAATGGAAGGCTGATAGCTAAGAAAGATTGAGCCAAATTCACTTAGCTTGGAAGGCCTCACGAAATTGGTGTAATTTCTTAGCTCATAGCTATATGAGTGGAAAACTAAATGTAATACTTGATAGCAAGAGTTCCTGCTACATGGAAAACAATAGAAATCAAAAAAGAATTGCTGGAGCCAGGAGATATGAGTAAAGATTGGAGTTTTAGCTATATCAGAGAGTATAGTCAGAAGGGAAGAAAAAGTAAATAAGGATGTAGAAAATGTCCTGATATACCAAACAGCTTCTATTGAATTCCAAAAGAAATGGAAGTTGATATAGTCCATTATCTAGAAATAAAACACATTTTTAGTTCAAATGCAACCATTTTTCACAAGGTCAGAAAGGCTCAAATCTACTCAGAACGATATATGAACAAAAAAGAGGCTAGCTAAAATTGCATTCTGAATTTATTCATCATTCATTTGATCACATATAGTTCAGCAAGGGTCTGATTATATGATAAATGGGTTGTTACTGGTGTAGCAGCAGAAGATAACACAACACAAAGAAAGTGCACTTTTACCGTATTGCTACTGAAAACTGAGATTTTATCAAAGTGCAAAGGGTGACTGGAGCAGGGCTAGTGTCAGAATCAGTCACTTGCAAGAAAAACTTGAAAAGTTGCAGGCCCCGGTGGAATTATTATCATAAATTATTAGTGAATAATGCACTAATGATTTCATTATACCCTGAGAAAGGATGGGACTGATGGCACTCTTCAGATGAGGTGTAAAACTGGCTTCATGAATACATCTTGTCCTTAATTATCCCATCATCCTTTTGGATTGAATGGAGACTCCAAAATCTTGACCCAAATATCTCCTGGAACATATTGGAAAACCCAGTATTAACTTCAGCTTTATTGATGTCGCAATATGCCCCTTAAGAGGCAGCGCTTGGCAGTCAGAGAGGAGTTGTGTTTCAGCACAGCACGAAGTCATTCTTAGAGAGGCAGGCCAAGTTTTACTAGTCACTTGGCAATGAGATATTTAAGAATGAAAGATGTCATATTATTTTGTTGGTAGAGAGGCAGAGGCTCAGAGAGTTCAGTCCAAGTAGTGATCATCTGACCTGACCAACCTGTGCTCTGCTGCTGCTGCTTTTTTCAATACGTATTCTGCTCATTGACCCCTATCCCCCTTGACGCCCTATAGGGCGAGGGAAAACAAGAATTGGGTAAGTCCAAATCAATACATTGAAATTCTCCTTGTAACGGAACTTATTATTTATCCAAGAGAAATGAAGAGAGGGAGAAATGGGAAGATCAACTGCTTTTAACCCATCTATAGTGTTGACCTCACCTATATTTCTAATGTAGCTGTTGTTTTTACAGGTATGCCATCAGTTGTGGACACAGGTTCAGTGTGCTTGGAGAGGAAAGTGAGGTTAGCAGAACAGCAGACCTCTCATGTAATGCCTTCCTAGTCCCTTCATAAATTGATGTTACACATATGCAGCTGTGACTACAGCTAGTTGTGACAGTGAATTGTTCTGTAGCCTTGTCTAATCCCACACTAAAGATGCTATGGCTGATACCCTGGGCAACTATGGCAGCACAGAGCTCAAGCCCAACCTGAAAAATAGGACAGGGATCTGGGCACTTCAGTTTCACATCAGCCCACATGTCCACTGCTTAATGGACACGATAGTCCAACAAGTCCCATTAAAATCAGCCCTATAACAGCAGAAAGCAATAGTATGAGAACTGGAATTACTGGTGGGATTAGCTCCAGGGCACTCAAAATTATACATGTTGTAAGGGTGGCTTTGGCTCTGCATATTTATGCTGTTTCAAGCTGTAGAGTATGATTTCTTTGGTGCAAATTACTACCTCAGCCACAAATTATTTCTAGATATTTTCACAAGCTAGATTAGTTGAAATTCTCATCACTAATGTCTTGTGCCAGCTGAACCATATTCATACAGTTACAAGTTAGAACAAAACAAAAAAAAAAGAGCAATTTTGGTTAAATAAATAGGAGGCATAATCAGGGAATCACTTCAGCTCTCTGCACCCTTCCACTCTTTCTGTACGACACTGCAGTGTCATGTTATTCCTGAGGCTCATAGAAGAAATAAGACTCACTATTATCATGTTGCACTTCTGGCTGAAAGAAAAATTATAAAGGCTTCCACAACGTAAAGATGCAGTTAAATATTTTGGGTTCCTTCCAGCAGCTCAGCCTCCTTGAATAAAGATGATAGATGTGATCACAGAGAATACAGGACAGACAGGGACAACAGTGTATCATGTTCTGGCTGCTGCCCATTGCTTTGCTCCTGTGAGTGGGCTGGAAAGGTGAAAGACGAAGAGAGCTATCATTGATTTTTATGCTCTGTCATCAGTGGATGAACCCCAGCTGGGAAGCTACAGGCACCACAAAACAAAGTAAAGCGGAGAACCTGGTCCTTATGCAAATGATTAAAACTATGCATGCTGCTACCATATGAAACGATACCTCGAGGTTGAGAAGTGGAGGAAAGGCATACTGTGAACACTAAACGAATTAGGCTTTCAGCCAGAAAAAAAAAAAAAAAGAAAGAGAAGGTCTAATGTTCTAGATTCTTGAGTAACCCTTAAAATGTAGAATTGTACTTCACACCATCCTGCATTGCAAGCAATATTTAGTTCTGCAGTACTCTTTTACAATAATCCGTACAATGAAGAAACTTGAAATGCATGGTCTGAAAAACAAATCAAAATACTTCAAAAAAGAAGAAGTCTGAGATCTACTTTTGCTGTAGAGAAACATTTCTAGTAAATCACATCTCACTGCTGATTAAAGTTCTGCCATCTGGAGTTCACCAAAGTGGCATCTGGCATTCCAACAATTTTAGGAAATATGCTGGAACTATAATAGTAAAAACAAACATCCTGGTTTTAAACAGGCAGTTTCTCCAGCTGATCTTTCTAAGAGATATGCTCCAGTTCAAGCAGAAGGCTTGGCACACAAGCAATGATGCCCAGAGAAATTCTATGGCTTATGTTTCACTAGAGGTCCACTGGCTGAACACAGCTCTTCCTTCTGACTTGAAAACCATGGCTTAAACGCCTCACCTAACTGAGGTGCTTTAAGAATATAATCACACAGGCATCCTCTATTGTCTGTGGCCATAGGCACTTCCAGAGGAGGACTGAGCCCCATTAAGGCATGAGAGTGCCCACGTACCGTTCTCTTTTGAATAGAAAGAATCCAGTCCTAAATTATTTATGATTAAGCAGAATGCATTTGGGTCTATGACTGCTTTATCAAAGGCTTTATGTTAATTAAGCACTCTTTAACCTATTGCATCGTCCATACAACCTTGCCTGACAGCATTTTAAGGCATCAGAAGGTCTCCTTCCACACGTCTCCAAGACTTCCTCAACCTTGGCAATGCTAACTGACTCAGAAGCTGCTTCTGGCCAACGTGGCAGAATAGAATATGCAAAGCAGATATTTAGCCACCTGATGCGGTTAGGGGTGCTCTGAATATGACTAGTTGTAGTCATGGAAAACAAAAACATAGCCATCACTTACATTTTATAGCACAGTGATAAAAGGGGAGAAATACGAGTTGTTCTGCTCTTTCTTTCTTTTAAACAACAGATTAGTGGCTAAAGTCACCATAGAGAAAACATGGAGCTACTCTGGGTGTCTCACTCTATTTTCTGGAGCCGGTTTGCAGCCAGGTAGGCTGGACTTAAATGAATTAAGTACAAGTAGTCAATTTATATTCAGAGGCTTTTGTTATTTGTATTTATTTCATTACAAGAGGAGATGCCTGGTTCTGACATTCCAATAACTGACAAATAACTATGCCAGTGATCCATGAATTAAATTGACAACGATCACAGCAGTACCGGTTTCTACTGGCCAAAATGTATCTGTTCTATTGACGATGTCAGTTGTGAATGTACAATTAGCTATTTATAAACAAACTTTCAGTGTTTCATAAATAAGCACATATCCTCCACAGTAGTATGAATAAATGTGTTCATAAGCCCATTATATTTACAAATACTTTGAGAAAATATCAGTGTCAGCTCTACTGAACTTCAGTGAGGTCTTGTGCATTCAAATGTCTCCTTATATAAGGACAGGTACTGGAATTTCACAACAAACTTCAAGCATTACTTGTATTTCAATAATTGCAAGCAGAGTTCTGCTTCTGTATTTTATATGCAATGTATAGTAGTATATTAATAGCCCTAAAATTAAATAGGAAAACTAAATTATATGTGAGTCTTCAGTCAGGTTTTTATATTTTCTTGTAATAGTATCATCACAGACTATTTGTAGTAGCTTGGATGCGACATTGAATGAGTGCAATCAATTCTTCTTCCTTGCCATTTTTCATTCAGTCAGTGTCTCTCTCTCTTCTATAGCTTTAACTTTTCCTAATTCTCTTTTCTTTACTTTCCTTAATATATGCAACCTACTTTTTTTCATTGTGGTGTAGCACACATTTATGTGACTCTGTTTACCTTGAAGAACGTAAAAGTACTCTGCAAACTCAACTGATCAGCACACTGTAAGCAGGCAGCAACACGCTCATCCTGATTTTACCATCCTCAGGTTAAAAATTACTGTATTGTTTAATAATACACAAATTTAAAAAGTATTTCTTTTTAAAGTAGAGGTCAGTAGCTTGTGTGTAGAATTCATCCTGTGCCCTGGACGGTATCTCTAGCTGAGCTTATGCAGATGTAATTACCCAATACAGATGCAATTACCCAAACTGGAATTTTGCCAGGAAGTGCGGATCAACACATTTGTGAAATGTGCCACGAAGCAGTTTGAGAAAAGTAGTTGGAAGCTCATTTTAAAAAAGTGTCACCCGAAAGGCAAAAGAAACAGAACTGCCAGAAATCATGGCACCTCCTCAGAGATTTTCCAGCACCAACCCTGGTCTCACTTGTGAGTGGATATCCCTCATGGCTGGGAGTGCAGAGGAATGCATCGTGCTTCCTTCTGTGAGCGATTTCCTCACACAAAGAGGAAAGAGTTTCAACTCTTAATATTTTTTTAATAAAACGTTTTCCTCTACCTCCTATTCCATTGCAAACTTCCGGAAATAAAAAGCATGTTTAAACTTCTCCAGTTCCATTTTTCTATGTTTTGTGTTTCTTTTCTTCTGATCTTTTTGCTTTCATCTGCTGCCTTTATTATACCAATTTAGCTGCCACAGATGTTTTTTTTTTCCTTTTTCTTTTAATGGATATGACAGTGAAAAGACTGCTTCTGGCCTTCTGCCCGCAGTCGCTACTTTTTGGTGTCTCCTTTTCCCCTTACCGTCTCTTTAAGTGACATTATGCAACAAATCTTACAAACACTGCGATAGGCTGACAGCTCTTTATCAGCAAACTGAATTCCTGCTCGACATCGAAAGTGGTATCCCAGGCCATCTCATCAGACAAGGCAAATCGTCACATCTTCATTGATTTTCCTGAAATCAGCAGAGCTTCAACAATTTAATTCAGTTGGATAAATGGACTTCTGAATTCCCAAAGTACACCCAGAGACTAAGACTGTGTTTTTTTGATTATTCCTGCAACAGCAGCAACACCATAAGCTCATCCTAAGTTTTCTCCTCACCACCCTTTAGAAATTTCCCATGGAGATTTCTCTGTATAGGACTCTGGTCAGCACCAGCCAGAGTCACTTTCTTTTCTTTCAGGCTGAGTGAATTAATGGCAGCTAACTTGCCTTGCTGAAGCATGTCAGTGAGACTCAGCAGCACTTCCCCTGCTACATTTCATACATTTCCCCTGCATAACAAGGGTTTGCAAGAATTGTTTGTGATAAACACTTTGAAGTGTCTTACAGCCACAGGCAGCTGTCAGCTGTGCAGTCTGACTGGCACAGGACCAGAGCAAAGTGTAGCGCAGGACCCTGATGCAGACAACTGCCAGCTCCTGTATCTTGATTTCCCTCACACTTGTAGCATGGTGGTGGACCCCTTTAATAGGGGATACTCGATTGCTGCACCTGGTCAGCCCTTGCTCCTGGGTTCTCAGAGTCAGAAAGTGCCATAAGAGAGGACATGGGAAAAACTCTGTGACATTGCAACCTGCAAGGTTTTGACAGAGAAACGCAAACATCAAAATTTCAAAAAGTCTTTCCTGTTCCTCTAGAAACTGGAAGTTGTTGAAGATAGTGAAGCTAAAGGGAAAAAGCATAGAGAAAGAGATAAGTCTAACAAATCTTTCTATCATGCACTGTTGTAGAATATCTTCTACTCAATTTGACAGCAATTTCCTAGGGGAGCAGATAGTACTCTGTGCACCCTGTGTAACTTAAACAGGAGGCCAAAACAACAGCCATGTGACATCTCTATTACTCGTTAATTCAAATGATTTCTTTTTCCTTTAGGTTTCCTCTAGCTTTCAATGTAGTCTCAAGTTCAAACGTAAAGCTTTCTGACCCTTACAATTCAAAGGGACTAAAATATCTGTTGGTTTAGTTTAATCTCAGAAAGATCTGGGCCAATGAAATGAAGAATCACATATTGCCCATAGGTACAGCATAATCTAGATGTTATATATAACACCTTTCCCTTGTGAATTTCCAGGTGTTTCTCAGATTTTACATGTAGGAACACCAAAACTTCATATGGTAAGTGTTTTGCCTGAGATCATGTCAGTGATTACAGAGATATTTCTGAGACTGATTCTAATTGCTACATTAAAAAATCATAGCTAAAAATCATAGCTGAAGACCAGCTGCTTTTCTTTCCACCACTGAATTTTCTCTGTAATGCAACATTTTGGTCCTGTTCCTTTTTTACACATGACCCTCAAGTCCTTCCAAAATAATATGCTTCTTGGCCAATTCCAAACAGTTACTGTTGATTTTAAGAAGCATATTACTGCATACTTGGCTGACCACAAGCTACAGTAGATTTAGTTTTATTCTATTTTCATTAACTGCTTTCAGATCTACTAAGTCTTCTTGCCACATGGAAAGATAAATTAGAGATGAGGGCTATAGCTGTGTTCTATTTCTTGGTTTGTAAGACCAGCATCAGGGTTTGTTAACAATCTTTTATGGTGCTGTTCACCTGTGTTTTATTCTACTGCTCAAGCTTGCTATTGACTTCAGTGCTTTCAACAACATCTACAGATGTATCCATGAAATGCTTGGAATGGATAATGTGAAAAAGGAAATTAAAAGGTTTGTTTGTGAAAATGTTGTGAAGAATATGCTTGCTTCTAGGAAACTGCGACTGAGACAAGAGGATGTTGAACAAATAGACCAACCCTATAAATCTCTACCAACCCCCTTCTATTTAAAAAAATGGTGGTTCCATTTCTGCTTGCTTCATCTAAAGTGGAAAGTAACAAAGAAGAGCGAGATGAATCATTCCTGGTACCTGAAAATAACAATAAAAATAAAGGGAAAGGTGCTCAAAAGAAAAAAAAAGAAGAGATGGCTAAGCCCTTAAGTTTTGGAAAAAAACCTACCTCATGGTTGGACAGAATGACAGGACAGATCTGGGTCATCACTTGGTACATTTATCTAGGAGAAATCTCATACAACACCTCAAACTGCAGACAATTCCTTGGAATTCAAAGCACAGTTGGCTTACCCTCATTTTCCTACCAGTAACACATTGCTGGGATTGCTACCAGCCACCGGGATGAAGCATTTCTAGCACAGAATACTTCGCATGAAGCTGCCGTAGTTCCTTCCTCACTATGGCACTTATGAGGCAGAATGTCCTTATTGATATTCTGTGTCTTGTGAGAAGTGGTAACACAAAAGCAGCAGGGTGCTTATTGCTCTTGTCTGCTGAAATCTGGAATCAGAAAAGCATATTATGAACCCAACAAACTGTGTTGAAATTAGGATATATTGCTTGCTCTGTTCTTTCATAAAGAAATACATTGAAGATAATTTTCTCTTTTACTTAAGTAACTGAAGCAAGTTATTAGTGGACTGTTATTTCCATTTCATTGTCTGAGACTGTTTTTCACTAATGAGATTTCTAACAGCACCTTAATTCACCTTCTGGCTAAGTATCCTTCTATTGCTTCAGCTTCTTCATTAAAGCCAACTATTTTTGTTTGTTCTAAAGCTCTCTCAGTACAAACTATGGCATTAATTATTTTTAGATAATTTTTTTCAGATAATGACTGTAACCTAACATTTATATCTGCCTCCTTCCTCATCAAAGATGATAAACGTTCCTTGGTACTAAGTACTGGTGAAAGCTGAAAAGACTTACATTAAATCTTCAATCTATGCAATAATTTATGTAATAAAACAGAAATCTCACAGTACACCAAAGATTTCCTAGCAAGGGCCCTAAATATTCTAGGGTGAACACAGATGGTAACTGTACAGTTCCTGGGAGCTCAGGAGGAAAAGCAGTGTGATACAAGGATAAATTATTTTCAAGCTTCTCAAGTGCTTTGGGAATCCCTATACGTCACTAAATGTCTCTACTGGTTTCTACTTTCTTTAAATGAGTTAAAGTTGCAAAACTTAAAGAGCTATCACCAATTTAGAATGGCCTACACATATATCCCTATTAGAAAGCAACACATAGGTTAGTTTGAAAGGGTCCTGTTGATACCTGCCCAATTTCGTAAAATGTTATAAAGATCTGGCTGGAGAATTCACATGTGATTAAAATCTCAGCTGTGTGCCAGTAGCCTTCTATTAATAGTAGTTAGTGAACATTTTCCATTTATTTCAGGTCGCAACAAATTCTACTTTTAGAGAACAGTACATTTGCTATTCAGTTCCAAGCAGTTGTATCATGGAACACCCTGAATCCAATGACAATGCGAATTCATTAATTTCTTTCATGCAAATGTTTCCTTATTCTATTCTTACAGATAATATAAACATATTTTACCTTTTGTCTAGGCACTGTTTCTAATCTATATACTATATTCAAAGACATATAACTGCAATTGTACAGTTAATGCAAAGTACTTTTCCATTACTGTTTTGGTGCTTCATTTCATTCTTAAAGAAATTAATGGTTTCTAAACCAATTTCTCTCCCACCATTTGTAATAGATTGCATGAGCTTCCTGAAGTCCTGCTTATTTGAGTTTCCTAGGGGAACTTACAGCAAGGCAAAATAAAACAGGGAAAGAAATACTATAAGGAACAGTTACAGATATCACAGAATCTTAGTGGTTGGAAGGGACCTTTGAGATCATCGAGTCCAACCACATTAAAAAAACAAAACAAAACAAAACAAAACAAAACCAAACCACAAAAACAAACAAACAACAACAACAAAAACCCCACAGAAAAACAAACAAACAAACAAACAAAAAGCCACCCACCAACTAAACCCCACACCCACAACCCCACACACAACACCCCA